>LPNX010572706.1:343405-360750 GCA_001517045.1 Pseudotsuga menziesii
TGAAAGCCATTTTGACAATACTCCTTCTCCAATTCTGATCACATCGAATGCATATCCTCAAAATCCTCAAGGAGAGTGGAGCTAGATAGTTTAGCTTAACTGTTATGTGCATTCGTTAGTTGCATGTATAGTTTAATTGTTGAAGTTCTTAAAATATATCCAGTTGTTGTAATCTTGTTTCCAATATTATAATTCATTGTGTAGTTAGTTTCTGAAGTTGTTTATGAAGATTTCTAATTCTTGGATTAAGAAGTGGAATAGTTAATTAATAGATAGTTTAGTTTCTTAGAGTAGTATTGTTTATATCTTTACCTTTCAGTATTTGTTTATAGAGTAGAGCAGTATAGGTTGATACTGCTGTAGTCTAATACTTTGTTCTGGTTTAATGACCTTAATAATTGATTTTCTAGGAGTGTGACTCAGTTTTTCATTTTGAAATATCTTTCAATCTTTTCTTTGTAAAATATTTCCACGAGACCCTAGGAACCCCTCTACCTTCTCATATACTTTGTGTCAACTCTAAGTTTACCAACCTCGGTCGATAATTAAATATTTGGTGAATTAATTAAGACATTATAACACCCAAAAACTTGCATGGAATTCACTCATTGGGCATCTATCTTCTCAGCTATAGGATCTCCATAATATTTTATTCATGAAAAAAAAAATAAACCTCACATATTCCTGAAAACCCCCAAAACAAAAAAAAATTCAACATCTAATTTACTTCTTTCGATATCATTCCTTGTTTATCTTGATCGCAGCACTTGCATTATCACCCATAACTACATTCAATCTTATTCATATTTACATTTGTCTTCCTAATATATTATCATTTTCATCTTCTTACTTTGACACCATGTGACATGATACCCAATCCACATTCTATTCATTCCCAGGGTCAACTCATCCTCATGTCATATTATGGTAGAATAATTGAATACTTCTACCACATGTGAGCCATCCATGATACTCCAATAAAGTGAAGTCTTGATCCTCTTACTCATTATCCAATCTCTTCCTATTTTATCATCATTTCTTTTAGTTACTATGCTCCCTCGGTTCCTATAATAAAGATCCTTATCTTGACATCCACCCCATCTCTCATTGACCTTAGCACAAATTATTTTTAGATTTAGGGTGTCAATATTTCTACCTTGTCTTCCATTCACCTTGTTATCACCTAAATCTCACACACATGAAATTTCAATTCTAGTTATGGAAATACATCGCTAACATATAGCATTCTTATGATAGGGCTTTCCTTTTACCAAGAGTTGACATGTGAAATAAATTCAACTTGAAGTCATCAGTCATTGAGACAACCACATAGTTTTACCAAGGAATACCCATGCGATAGTGCATTTTCACCAAAGGTACACTTGTGTGACACAAACATACAATTTCATGAAAGAATACTCTCATGTTAGAGTGGGATCATCAATGGAACTTATGCATGACATAGTAGTGCGATTTCATAAAAGGAATACTTACATGGAAATATGAAAAATCATGCTATAGTTGCATGGTTGTGCAAATATACATATATTCATAAATTCTACAGTGCATTTAGGATGACTTAATTGTGATTTATCACCTTCACTATGGAAGTGGCTCCATTCAGTGACTTGGGCATTTAGTTTCCCTGGATTGGTACTTGGGTGGTAACTTCAAGGGATATTGTTTTCACATTTAGAACTAGACTTTTACGTTCATCACTTCAGATATAAAAAGAGCTCCCTCCATGCAAACCAAACGACAATTGCATAGTGCTATTATGATATTAAATTAGGTGTGCAATACCTCTCTTTCATTCATGATATTTTCAACCATGAGCATCTCAATATCCCTTGCCTTCTTGAGTAGGAAGCAAGTTTATTTTCCTTATCATTCATAGTTAGAAAAAAACTAGAGAGAACACAAGGGGCCATGTTTGAAAGGAGCATTGGCTACCCCTTGGAAGTTTCATCACTCAAGGTAACACCATTGTACTTAATATTTTACATTGGACACCAATAAGTTTTTTAAAGCCCAAATTTAGTTGTGTTTTTGTAAATTTTCCAGATCTCACTAGATCTGGAAATTAATATGAGATCTCAAACGACCTTGAGTCTCAATAAGACACAAGAAAACCCAAATTCTCTATGACTGATAAGGTAATATCTTTGCAATATAGTTACAACAAAAATCACTACAGGTCTCTTTACAAATTGACACATAAATTGCAATCACACACCAATAAGAATCAGATTTTACCTTGGAAACCATGAAGGAAAAAAACAATAAATATGGATATTTATTCAATCTCGATCCATAGAAAGTAAAATAGAGAGTACACAAACAACAATCATAAAATACAGTAAAAGAACATGATGAAACAAAGACCTAGATATGCATGTAGCTGCAATTGTTGCTCTTGGGAAATGCACCCTGAATGTCTATTCTAACTATGAATCTATGATCACTACCACTACTAATATCTAGAAATAGTACTGAATATCTAACCTATGAAGAAGTTCTTCCTCTTCCATTCTTCATTGCACTTCTCTGCCAGATGAAGATCTACGACCTCAATCTCTGAGTGATGCTCCCAACTGTACAATTGTGCTCTCTCATATCAGAAGTGTGCCCCTATGATTCTACCTCAATCAATATCTAGAGGAGGTCTCTGTGATTCCTCCTCAAACTCTGATGGAAGATCCCATGCTCCCTAAACTATCTCATCCTCCATATCTGTACCCCCATCTATCACATATGTTCCCTAGCTTGTGAAGGAGTCTTCACTATCCTAATGGATGAGCCATCCTATATATGCTCCTCAATCACTGAATAAATCCTATGAGATGATATTTCTCATAGCTAGAGTGAAACGCCTCCCCTGTCTCAGATGAATATGCTATATTTATCTTAGATATGAGACCCTCTCCTCAAGAAGTGTGCCCCCCTCTCAGGAATGTGCCCTTCTCTCTTTGTAAACAATGATTGACCTCATTGTGTAGATGAAATCACTGCACACCCAAAAATATCGATAACAATTACCCCCTGACTACTTTTTATAAGTCATTATGAAATTAAGTCACCAAAACCTTAATTATACTCTCTTGCAAAATTATACTTCTATAGCTTTCCTTGCTTACTTTTCAACACTCCCTCTTAACGAGGAAAGTGTTCTATGCCACTAGTCCCATCTTGTCGCTGAAATGAACAAACTTATTTTTCCAAAGTTACTTTCTGAGAATGTCTACTATATGCTCATCCGTAGAAAAATACTAAAGCTAAACTGCTCCCTTCTGAACATGATCTTGAATGTAATCATTATATGATATCAATGTTCTTAGACCCGTTGTGAAATACTGGATTCTCTTTGAGTTTCAAGAAAATTTGATTATCACATTATATCACATTTGGCTCCAACTATAGATCAAATAAACTTACCATCATCTTACAAAGCCAAAAATTTTCACAACTAGCTAGACTTGCTACCATATAAGTTCTACCTCTACAGAACTACGTGCCATTGAATTTTGTTTCATGTTGAACCACGACACAACTATTGAACCAAATATGAACAAACACCCATAGGTTCCTTTCTTGTTCACTACACTACCTATCAAGTCATAATCTGTATATCCCATCAACTCTATTCCACCCTTCTCACATAGTTATGACCATTTTCTACAGTACCTCTCAGGTACCTGAGCATCTACTTTGCTACCACCCAGTGCATACTTCTGAGCTCCAACATATACTGACTCAAATTATTGACAACATAACACATATATGTTCTAGTGTTTACCAAATACATGAGTGATCCAATTAGCTAATGATACCTAGTATGATCAACCAACTATCCCTCAGAAGCCACTAGATTCTTCTAGTTGGTTTTCATAGGTGTGGTCATTGGTCTACAATCCTCCATATAAAATCTATTCAAAACATCTACTACATATTTTCCCAATCCCACAAAGATATGACCACCCTCCTAACACACTTCCATAGCCAAAAAATAATGCATCATCTCGATGTCTTTCATATCGAACTCTGAAGCAAGATCTTTCTTGTAGTTAGCTATGAGTTTATTTGCTTCTGTAATAAACAATTCATCCATATACATGACTAGAATGAGAGGATCCCCATTGAATACAATAAAGTAGAGGTTGGGATCTACCTCGCTCTTATGTAAACCAATTTACTACAAATAAGCATCTATTCATGAATACCAAGCTCTAGGAGATTGATTCAGACCATACAAGGCTTTCCTTAGCTTGCACACATGGGACTCTCTCTCACAAAACTCAAATCCCTCTGGTTTCTCAATGTACACTTCCTCCTCTATGAATCCATTCAGAATTTTTTTTTTCACATTCATCTACTAAATCTTCCAGCCCATTTATGATGAAATGGAGATAAATGATATGATTGAAGTGTACCTAACAACATGAGAAAATGCCTCATCATATTCAATTCCCTCAACCTATGAGAACCCTCTCGCCACAAACTTATATTTGTACTTCTCAAGGCTTCTATCTGCAACATATTTAATCTTATAGAGCCACTTGGAAGTCACTATCAACTTTCCTTTAGGTCTTGGCACAACGCCCTAGACATCATTCTTCATGATGTAAGCATACTCTTCCACCATGGCATCTCTCCAGATGTAACATACCCATATAACCACTTGAAAATTTCATAAAAAAAAGAATTTGAGAATATATATATATATATATATATTATAAACCATTTTAATCATTCTCTATCATGTAGTAACTAGGGGCTTCGTGCTTATTACCAGACTTTCTTCATGATTCTTAGATGATACCTTCAACACCATAGGATACAACGAAACACTTTATAAAATATCCTTAAATATTTTATCCTAAACCTTTACAAAATTCGGGTTCCAAATTCTTCAGTTTAAAATTTTTTCGCAACAAACATACTGCAAAAAAGCTTCCAGAGCGGACTCTTCGCAAGGGCTCTTCCGCAACTCTGCTTCCACAACTCCGCTTCCATAATGTCGATTTTGGATTATGGAAGGTACTTATATAAAGTTCCTTTATAAATTTTCCTTCCGCATTTCGGATTGCAGATTGTGGAAGGTACTTGAATTCCCCACAAAAAATTCCTCCCGCAATTACGCTTCCGCAATGCAGATTGAAAATTGCAGAAGTACTTAACTTTATTTTCATAATTTCCTTCCGCATTTCTGCTTCCACATTGTAGACTGTGGATTGCGTAAGTACTTAACTTATTCATATAATTTCCTTCCACATGTCCACTTCCGCACTGCGGATTGCGGATTGCGAAAGTACTTAACTCCTTTACATAAATTCCTTACACATTTCCGCTTCCTTAATGTAGATTGCGGATTGCGAAAGTACTTAACTTATTTATATAATTTCCTTCCACATTGCGGATTACATAAGTACTTAAAATATTTACATAATTTCCTTCCGCATTTCCGCTCCCGCATTGCAGAAGTACTTAACTTCTAGGAAATTTTAACCTTCTGCAAGCCATCTGGCCCATAATTTTTCTTAGTTTTTCTCAAGGAATAGTTCATACTTGGGGATTTTACAGTAGGTTACCAGAGCTGGTTTTCTTATGGAATCAACATATTATTTTCATAAATTCAACAAGCAAATGAGGATTACAAGTAAAGTGCAGGAGTTCCATTAAGTTGAAAATCATTCCACTACCTATAGGGAATCCCTTACATCAGAGTATTAACAACGGAATTATAAAGCATCCAAGTATTCTTGCAGAACCCATAAAATCATCCAACACATTCCATGCACATAAATATATATATTATGAGCTCAATAGTCTGCAGGAAAATAAACATTTAAAGGGACCTAGTTGTACAACCAGTCGAATGAAGAAGGGACAACCACATTCCACCCAACCATATATTTGTACCAGTCTTGATTTTTGTCCTCAATAACCCCCGAGCTAAACTATGCATGCCAAGAGTGTGGAAATTGAACCCAAGAGATAGACCAATTACACTCACAAAATTGCTAATCAAACATGCAAAATTCACACCAAAGGAGATTGAAATTGGAGCATAACACTAATCTATATTCAATGAGTGTACAATAGCCAACCTTGTGAAGTAATAGGCTGCTACAATATATTATTACATGAGAGAATCAAATGCATAAAGATGCCATTCGAAATAGTCAAAAAGTAGGCTTACTAAATCTAGTCATTCCCCCGTAGGTGCATAAAGCAGTTTCCAAATCTATGAAGATGGTCATGAATTTGCTAAGTCAAGTGGGCAAGATAAAGAGGGATGGAAAGAAAACTCATACCTGCTTTTATTTGGAGAAAAGGAGGGAGGATAATGTGGGAAAAAATAGGTCAACTACACCTAGTCTAGCTTTTCCTTTTGCCTTAAATTAGAATAAAACAAGGCAGCTTTTCAGAAAAAGAAGATATGCACTTTGGAGGATCTGGAATAAAGCAAACATGCTAAATTGGGTTTCTAGGATGTTTCACAAGCACTCCATGACTCATTTTTAGCATGTGTTGACTTCTAGGACTTGTAGAAGGCAACTAGCATAGAATGGAATCTAGGAAACTAGGTAACAAAAAAAAAAATTAAATTAATGTCTAAGGTAGGTAACTATGGGTTGATTATTCTAACACCCCACCTTGAGCTTGACTTTATGAGTAAATATCAGAAAACTATAGGGCATAGCAACAAGGCTTAGTCTCCCTTTACATACGGCTTGTCCATACAACCAAGGAAAGAGGCAAAAACCCAGTGGGAAAATCCTCCCTTAAACATGGACAGGAAAAACAAAATTTTGGAAATCTTGTCATCAATCATGCTTGACAGCATGATCAGAAATCCCCAACAGTGATTTGATATCGCTGAAGGTATTCTCACAAAAAACTTTGGTGAAGATATCTGCTACTTGTTCTGAAGATGCACAGAAGAGTAGATCAATGGTGCCATCATGCACAAGCTGTTTATGTAGTGCATATGGATCTCAATGTGCTTAGTTCACTGTCTCTGAAATGGATCATTGCAGATTCAAATGGTGCTCTGATTATCATAGTAGATAATAGTTGAAAACTCTGATTCGAAACCACATTCTCCAATTATCCCCTGCAACCACAAACATTGAGTTGCTGCATTTACAACTCCTCTATACTCTGCTTCTGTAGATGAGAGTGCTATGGCACTCTGCTTCTTTCTTTACTAGCTGATTAGTCTTTCTACAAGAATGAACACATATCCTGATGTAGACTTTCGATTTGTGCTGTCACCTGCCCAATCACTGTCAGTAAACCCAATCAAATCAGGATCAGATTTTTATTTGTAGAAGATCCCACGAGTTCTTATTCCTTGAACAAAGTTTAGGATCCTTTTGGCTGCTTTCCAGTGGATCTCATGATGCTGATACATGTATCTCGAAGCCACACTAACTGCATAATATATATCAGGTCGAGTGTGTGTAAGATAAAGCAAACACCCAATCAACTGCCTATATAGTGTATTATTTACCATAGGAGAAGAACCTGCTTCTTCAAGCTTAACTCTTGAAAGGAAGGGAGTCTTGCTTGGCTTGCAATATTTCATGTTGAACTTGTTCAGAAAATCCAAAGCATACTTGGACTGATGTAATTTTATTCCATGTTGGGATTGAGCAATTTCGAGACCCAAGAATTGGCTCAACAATTCCAAATCTGTCATAGAAAATGCATGGTTCATTGCATCCTTCAAGGAGGCAATCTCTTTCTTTGAAATTCCTGTAATCAGAAGGTCATCTACATACAAGACAATAATCATCAAAGAACCATGAATCAGATTCAGATAAACATTAGGATCATACTTGCATCGAACAAAACTCAGTGATAGCAAAAAGCCATCAATCTTGGCATACCAAGCCCTGGGGTCTTGCTTGAGCCCATACAATGATTTCTTTAACATGCACAGTAAATATGGATTAGAAAAAAACCCTTCAGGTTGTTGCATTTAAATCTCTTTAGTGATATCTCCATTTAGGAAAGCACACTTCACATCCATGTGGTGTACCTCCCACTACTTCGAAGCTGCAATGGCTAGAGCTAGCCTTATGGAGTTCATCTTTGCCACTAGTGCAAAGGTTTCGTTGTAGTCAATACCATGTACTTGCGAGTAGCCATTGGATACCAATATTACCTTATATTTCAAAGGTGAACCATCAGCAGCAAACTTAGTCTTGAAAACCCACTTACATTGAACTAGCTTCCTCCTTGGGGGAAGATCAACCAGTTCCCAAGTGTTGTTCTTCTAGAGCGAGCTGAATTCTTATTTCATGGATGTTTTCCATCTTAAATAATGTGCTACATCTTGATATTTCCATGGATATAATTCAACCATCAGATAGCACTTCTCAGCAAATAGAGGATCTTTCACACAAAGGGCACTTTCAAATTGAGATCTAGTCCTCCTAGTGTCACTAGGATTTCTAGCTAGTTCTCCAGCTGCATGAATGGTATTTTATTCCCATTTTGGTCTTGTAGGAATATTAGGATATGAAATCAAATCATCATTATCATAAATATCAGAATCAACAAACTCATTAGTCTCTTCACTTACAATCAATGGATTTGGTGGTGAAGAAGACTCTCCAACTTCAACTGCTACTAAAGGCTCTTCTTGGAGTTGAACACTTCTTTCAATGAAGGATTTGTTAGTGCTAAATTTTATCATATTGTACCCTTTTGAATCTTTAGAATACCCAAAAAATAGGCACTCTTGTCTTTGGGGCTGCAAAGCATTCCTCTTTTCAGTTGGAATTCTAGCCCAAACCTTTGAGCCAAAAATCCTGAAATGGGTCACATCTGGCTTGCGCCCACTCCAAGATTTGAAAGGAGTCATACCATCAAGTTGCTTATGAGGCACCCTATTCTAGATGTAGGATGCACAATTTATAGCCTTGGCCCAAAAATTTGGTGGCTAAGTCTTAGCCTCCATCATGCAGGTTGCCATCTCCTTTAGTGATCTGTTCTTTCTCTCAACAACACCATTTTGTTGTGGTGTGTAAGGGATTGAATGCTGCATATGAATACCTGCATCTTTACAATATTGAATGAACTTAGAATTTAAATACTCACCACCATTTTAATATCCGAGGATCTTGAGTTTCCTCCCAGACTGGTTTTCAACCAAGGCTCTAAAGACTTTGAAGAGGTCAAAAACTTCAGACTTATGCTTTAGGAAGTGAACCCAACAATACATGGAAAAGTCATCTATGAAGGTCAGTGCATATTTGGCTTGACTCATGGCCATATGAGGGAATGTACCAGAAATGTCACTATGGATCATATCAAGAGGTGCAGAGGTTCTCTCATGACTAGCTTTCTCATACTTGTGCTTTGGGTGTTTTCCTAGGATACAACCTTGACCAACTCCCTTCGAAAAATTTATCTTTGGTAACCTTATGACCATATATTTTTCACTCAAATTAGAAAGATACTTGTAGTTAAGATGGCCAAATATTTCATGCCAAATCTTGCTTGCTTCATTAGCATGAATTAGAAGAGTAGAGGCGTATGAGTAGGGTAGAAAATGGGAAAACTTGTATACCTTTGAAGTGTGATATACAACACCTTTTGCTATGACTTTACCATTCGAAATATCAGTGATTTCAACATAATCAGGGGAGAAGATGACCTTATTTGGAGATCCAGTATAAGTCATCTGATAAAATGACAAGATATTAGAGGCAAGACCTGGAAGATACAACACATTATTGGACTTACCATGGTCAATATCAATCCTTCCCTTCCCCAAACTATCAGTGAGAGAGTCATCTCCCTAAACTATTGGTGGACCTTTTGACATGTCAAGAGAGGAGATTGTCTCTTTTGTCGAAACCATATGTCTAGAAGCTCCATAGTCTATGATGAAGCTAGGTGAGCTTGATGTGCCAGCAACTAAGGCATGTACTCTCTCTCTGTCCTCTGAATTTGATCCTCCTTCCCTCTTCTTTGAGCAATCAGGAAGGGAGATGTTATTCTTCTCCAAGAGTTTGGTCAACATCTCAATTTTATTCTTCATACAAGAGCTCTCAGGATGATAGCCCTTATTGCAGTATGCACACTTGCTCATTTCTCCTTTGTTCTTCTTCTTCTGGGAGTTCTTCTTGGAACCTTGGGGCTCCTCTTGAGACTTGTTCTTGTCTCTCTTTTTCTTAGGTGTATTTTTAGCTATTTTCTTTCTTTTTGAATCCACCCTTGAATCTCTAGCAACCAAAGCTTGGTCTTTGGAAGGTTTGATGGTTCCCATCATCACCAACTTATCTTGCTCCTGTGTGAGGGATTCCATGAACTATGAAAGCTTAGGAATCTTCTAGGATCGAGATGTCAACTTGGTGGCATGGAAGGTTGAAACAAACACTAAATAGTCAGGACCAAGCTTAGAGAGTATGGCCAAAACTAGTTTCTAATCCTTCTTTTCGATCCCACA
Source organism: Pseudotsuga menziesii (assembly GCA_001517045.1). Classification (NCBI taxonomy): domain Eukaryota; kingdom Viridiplantae; phylum Streptophyta; class Pinopsida; order Pinales; family Pinaceae; genus Pseudotsuga; species Pseudotsuga menziesii. Next base: position 353,871 of record LPNX010572706.1, read on the forward strand.
CTGTTTCAACTACAAAACAAGGGCCTTAAACTTGGAAAAGTAGAGTTGCAATGATTCAAAGCTACTAGGACTCAAGGATATCAGCTCATTATCGATTTGATGTCCTCTCATCTCATATGTCTTTCCAAAAATATCTTTTATCTTCTCCCACACTTCATTAGGTGATGTCAATCCATCAAGATGGAAGAGGAGGTCTCTTGAAATGCTCAAACACAAAAGACCATAGGCCTCATCCCTCTTGTTGTGCCATTCAATTTTCTCTGTAGCTGCATTGGGCTCTGCCTTAGTTTCCATAGTCACCCTGTAGAGACCTTTATCTCTCAACAATATCTCCATCTCAGCTTTCCACTCAAATAAATTGAATGGAGTCAGGACGATCTTCTGAGATTGGTCCATAGCTCAGAAACTGTGCCCTCTAGTCAGCAGAATGCGCTCCAAGTCAAGATGTCGAACCTGAAATAGCAATAAGGAAGGAGAGAAATTGATCTACAAAGGATCTAATACCATGTGGAAATTGAATCCAAGAGATAGAACAATTACACTCACAAAATTGCTAATCAAACATGCAAAATTCACACCAAAGGAGACTGAAATTGGAGCATAACACTAATCTGTATTCAATGAGTGTAAAATAGCCAAACTTGTGAAGTAATATGGTGCTGCAATATATAATTACATGAGAGAATCAAATGCATAAAGATTCCATTCGAAATAGTAAAAAAGTAGGCTTACTAAATCTAGTCAAATCCCCCATAGGTGCATAAAGCAGTTTCCAAATATATGAAGATGCTCATGAATTTTCTAAGTCAAGTAGGCAAGATAAAGAGGGATGGAAAGAAAACTCATACATGCTTTTATGTGGAGAAAAGGAGGGAGGATGATGTGAGCAAAAAACAAGTCAACAACACCTAGTCTAGCTTTTCCTTTTGCCTTAAATCAGAATAAAACAAGAAAACTTTTTAGACAAAGTAGATATGCACTTTGGAGGATTTGGAATAAAGGAGACATGCTAAATTGGGTTTCGAGGATGTTTCCCCAGCGCTCCATGACTTAGTTTTAGCATGTGTTGACTTCTAGGACTTGTACCAGGCAACTAGCATAGAATGGAATCTAGGAAACTAGGTAATAAGACAAAAATAATTAAATTAATGTCTAAGGTAGGTCACAATGGGTTGATTATTCTAAAAAAGAGCGGTGACATCCTACCTCAGGTCCAGTTTCCCAGCAAGAAATCACTTTTCTAACATAGAGTTCTCACACAACAAGTATCTCTTCAAGCTTTCCTAACATAGAGTGATCACACAAGAAGCTTTCCAATAGACTAAGAAATGCATTGCCTCCTCCCATATGCTTATTTTTATAGTTTTTGTTTTTCCTAGGTATTTTTTCCAATTAACATCCAATTCCTCATGGAATTCCCACAGCTCACAACACCCCTTGATTTTCCAGGGCATGTCTAGTGCCATAACGACATGTTCACACATGGTGTAACCTCCATAAGTTTTCTCTTACTTGTCCCCCACTCTTGCATGCATAGTTTCCTCATTTAACGTGGCTTCCCTCATCATCCATTTTTATTTTTATTAAAATCAAATTGTTTTCAATTACATCTATCCTCTAAGGACTTATTGGAGGATTCCATAGCTATCCAATCTTATTTCACAAAATAAAACAATAATTAAAACTATTACAAATAATTTTTAGTTAGTGGGGTATGTTACACTAGAACTGCTTCCTGTTACCTGCTCATAATAGGATGTAGTAGCTGTTAGATTTTTAACATTAAGCTAGCATTATTAGGATCTTTAACTGAGAGAATAACAAGCACATCAATCAAACACAAGAAACAATGAACACAGTGTTTTTCCTTGGGGAAACCATAAATGGAGAAAAACCCGCAACTTCCTCAGAGATAGAATCAACACCAAATATCAAAGCCCCAAAAATAGTAAGATGATCTCCCGACAATAGTAACCTATTTTTTCCTAGCCCCAGTGTCTTCTTCTTCCTCAGCTATGCGCTACAACTGAGTGTGTGATAAATAGAGAGGCTAGCTCTCTCTATATACTAATTCCTAACTTGACTAAACCCTACTAGGGCCTACTTCACTAGGTGAGTCTAACAACCCTAGTGCCCCAGAACTGCGGGGACTTTAACCCTTGAAGCATAGGAGGGTTACCCACAATGATTTGACATGGCTTTTTTACATTATAGAACCTCCCGATCGAAACATTGGGGCATGACATGACTCAATTACATTACAGACACACCTTGGAATAAACATCGGGGTACAAGACATAAGATATATAAGTGAATACATTCCGAAGTTACAAATACATCAACACTCCCTCTTAACTAGGAAGGTATTCTTTTGACACAATTATCAGCACTGGTCTTCTTCTCTGTATCGACTGGATCATCTTGTTATCTTCATCTTCAAGTATTCTTTGTCTTCAAGTCTTCTTTGTCTCTAAGTTTTCTTTGTCTTCAAGTCTTCTTCATCTTCTTCGTCTTCTCCATCTTCAAGTCATATTCTAAGTCATCTTCTTCTTCAAGTATTCTTCATCACGGGATCTAGATCATCATGACTACTGGATCATCATCACTGTATCATCATCAAATCTGGATCATCACTTGATCTGGATCATCATCAAGTCTGGATCATCATCACATTTGGATCATTACTTGATTCGGATCATCATCATCGGTGCTATCTCATAATGGTTCCATCTCTCGATTCTTCTCGTCATAGGAAGTTCTACATAGCCATCCCTTTTTCATGCTAGTTGTAGGCCTACCCTTCATGTAGGTCTTGATCAACACTTATATCTGACCCTAAGTCTGAATGGCACACCCAGCTCTTACATCTGACCTCATCTTGTCAGAAAGGCATGCCCATCACTCACATCTGACCACATCTTGTCAGAAAGGCCCAACAATCACATCTAACCATGTGTAAACTCATCGCGCCAGAATGGCTCATCACTTATATCTGACCATGTGAGAACACACCGCATCGGAAGGGCTTAGCACTTACATCTGACCATGTTCGAAAACATCGCATCGGAAGGGCTCTGCACTTACATTCGACCATGTTCAAAAACACCGCATCAAAAGGGCTCTGCACTTACATTCGACCATGTTCAAAAACACCACATTGAAAGGGCTCTTAGTGCCAAATTGAGAATTCCTGGTAACTAACCAGGTGCCTCCATTATCCTAGAGAATGGCATCAGCCCTTATATCTGATCAAGTGGGAACAGATCGCTCAATCACATCAGAATGGCCATGCGCTCACATCTGATCATGTAAGAATACATCCTATAGTCATATCAGAATGGCCCTCAGTCCCAGACTGAGTATTCTTGGTAACTGACCAGGTGCCTCTTTTCTCCCAGAGAATGGCAACTCAGCACCAAGCTGAGTATTCATGGTAACTGACCAGTTGCCTCCATTCCTAGAGTGGCATTCAGCATTTATATTTGATCATGTAGGAACCAATCCTATAGTCACATCAGAATGGCTTAGCACTCATATTTGACATGGAAGGAGCCAATCCTCTCACTATGATAGAATGGCTCACCCTGTACATCTAACCATGGAAGGAACCTAATCCTCTCACCATGTCAGAATGGCTCTAGGTATCATCATTTTCCTTTGGAGGGAACCTCGATATGGAGAACACCAAGCTTCTCCCTGAAGTACTCAAAATTCACTCTAGCCAATGGCTTCGTCAATACATCAGCTATCTGTTTGTTCGTCGGAACATACTAGAGTTTCATTGCTCCTCTCTGCACCATATCCCTGATATAGTGATACTTGATCTCGATATGCTTCGACTTGTCATGGAACACTAGGTTCTCTGACAACTTTACACAACTCTGGTTGTCGCAATATATACAAGTAGCATCCAATTGGAGATCAAATAAATCAAACAGTAGCTTCCTTAGCCATACTGCCTTAAAACTAGCTGAACAAGCTATGACATACTTTGCTTCAGCTGTACTCAGTGCCACACATGATTTCTTCATGCTAAACCAAGAGATCACACTTGATCCCATACTAAAGCAGCATCCTGAAGTGCTCTTCCTATTGATGGCACTTCCTACCCAATCTGAATCAACATAACCCTCCAGGTTAATCTTCTGATTTGCCTCGTACTTGATCCCATAGTCAACTGTATGCTTCAGGTACCTTAGATTATGCTTTGCAGCAATCAAGTGAACATGTCTTGGATCTGTCAGGAACTGGCTCAAGGTGTTCATAGCAAAACAAATATCTAGTCTCGTGTTCGTCAGGTACATCAAGGACCCAATCATCTGACGAAACATCGTAGCATCAACCGCTTCTGATGAAGCATCACTTAAAAGCTTCAAGTTCGATGCCATATGTGTGGTTATGGCCTTGCAGTCCATTATCCTGAATCTCTTCAAAATCTCTACTGCATACTTCCCTTGTCCAAGGAATATTCCATAAACATTCTGCCACACCTCCATGCCTAAGAAATAGTGCATCATACCCAAGTCTTTCATTTAAAACTCAGCAGCAAGTTTCCTCTTCGTATCAACAATCAACCCATCCATACATGTTACAAACTGATCATCCACGTACAGTAGGAGTATCACTCAATTGCCATTTTCAACCTTATAGTAAAGGTTGGAATATGCTTTACTCTTGGTAAAGCCCAAAATGGATAGGAAACCACACTACTACATTTCGATCCAAAATTCGACGGTTACTTCCGACGGCGCATGGATTTCTCTTTTTAAACTTACCAAAAATCACAAGGATACATTTTTTTTGTTAATATGGCCACAAGCGTCGCTTAAGCGACGTCTATTCTCATAAGCGTCGCTTAAGCGACGGCGCATTGGTATAAATGTCGCTTAAGCGACGACTCCTTTTTAGGATTTGAAAAAAAAAACTATGTTTAGGGTTTTTCCAATTTTTATAATGTTTTGCATAAAAGTACAGGAATTTAATAAAGAGAATCGATTAGGAAAAAAATCCAAGGGAACCCAATTCTACATGACTACCTAGTTAAAATGATGAACTACTCAACCACAGGGTTGAGGCATATTGAATTTGATTTGTCTAACATTGACTAGGCCTTATATTCATTTTCTGCGCATGTGCTATGAGTCATGTTCTTGTTTTGTATACTCTTGTTTTGTATACTGATATTTCCACAACTAGGAATTCTCTGCTGCCTTAAGAAAAGCATAAAACCGAAGAATTATTACTATTACTATGCATTTGTGAGTGAAACTATAGTTCCTAAGTAAACATATTCAAGGTAAACCACTGAAGTGCCACTCCCATCGGAGCTTGGAATATAGAATATACACATTTCTAGACACAAGGTAATGCATATTGTGCTAAGGATTGTTTTTATCTCTCCCTCTACAAGTGGACATTTTATGTATAATCATGTGTTGAACCTAGATAAAAATTATCATAAGTTCATTACAGGGTTAAGTGAATACTTTAATCAAGAGAGACTAGTGATATTTGTTTGATACAAGCTATGTTGATGTCGTGATGCCCTTTTGAAACTTATGTTTTTAATACTCCTTATACTTCAAGTGGCATTTATTCTAGATATTGTAAAATGGATAATGGGTTGAATGAATTGTTGGATCGGATCGCCTGCTTGAACAGGTTAGTCCCAGTGAAAGTATCATTCTCAGGAAGTAGTAGTACGAGGGATGGATGCTTACCAGCCTAGGGTCGTCTCTCTCATGCTAGTCAGCTAGTTTCAGTTTCATTCAGGCAGGTCAGGCTGTTCCAGTTTTAGGTGTATCAATGAGGGTCAACAAGACAAGCCAAGACCCATACGCCAGGTTGTTGTCTCAGATTCATTCTGCAAAAAACCCCAGCGGGGGGTGGAAAGCTCCTTTGCTACATGACATATGTGCGACAACAAGGATGCTGCTTGTTGAGGGGTGATTTGAAATGCAACTGAGGGTTTGGAGACCTGGAGTTCTTGTCGAGTTGGGTGAGGGGTTTTCTTGGTACTGAAGACGGAGTTATGTGGCAATGACATCTCCATTGCCGTACTCTCCGGCATTAAACTCACCAAGGTCCAGTATCCTCAATCTTCCTATAATATTCTTGCTTTTCCTAATGATATTTTTTCATTTTTTTTTCAATCTGCCAATGTTTTGGGATTGTTTTCAATTGAATCATAATCATACTTGTAATGAGGTAGATAACGTTGCCGGTTTTTTAATATATTATTGTGGGTATCCTCTGCATTGGCCAGGTTTTGATGGTTTGATTGAATATTGAGGACTGCAGTTGTGAATCAAACTATGCGGTTAAGTATTTATTGTTGAGATATTAGGATTTCTGACTGAGCAGAAAAGATTGCAAAGAGGTTTTATTGTACAAGTGTTGAATTGGGGTTTGATTTTTTTTTTCTCCCTCGATTCGTTTAGAAGACAGACCACATACCAACAAACATTTTTGCGCAGTGTAAAATGGGTTGCACAACAAGAGACAAATCTATAAGAAATAAGAGAAGGCTTCGTTCAATTCCTCCTGCTATGCCTGTTAAAATTGAAGAGAACCTATGCGATGATAGAATAAATGGTGTAGTTGTAGAACCTTCTTCTGTTGCTTTTAAACCTATAAGATTGCTAGAGGGTGGTGGTGGGTTTGCTGGAGAAAAACCAAAAGAAAGGGAGAAGGATTCCGAGGAACAACCTGAAGAGGTGGATTGGGGTTATTGTATAGAAGATCAATTAGAGGACCTTTTATTAAAGAATCTCGAGTATGTCTTGTTGTGGCATAGGAAAATCCTTTATAGACTTTGGTGTTTCCTTTTTTCTCAACATATCTGATTTCTAGAGTTCCATCTTCAGAGGACATCGATATT
>LPNX010572706.1:360785-383843 GCA_001517045.1 Pseudotsuga menziesii
TAAATCTTTGTTCTATTGCCCCATCGATCTTCTCTCCTTTGGATTTTTCCTCCTGCTGCTTGATTTTCTGTTCCCTTTTATTCTTCAAAGTTGTTGCAGGAAAAAATCATTTCGATACTATCTTTCTTTGCTATTTAAGGATTTTAGAAGCCAATTGCTACTGACATCTAGCAGTGGATGCTCAAGCAAGTTACATGCAGACAGGGAAGTTCTTCACTGCACAAATGGCAGTCATTGGCATGGATGCAAAGGATTTGGTCAAATCACAATGCTCTCAAGCTGCCAGTTGGCATGGATGCAAGCAAAGGATTTGGACAAATCACAAATAGTGATTGCATGCATTGATGGTAAAGAATATGTAACATTATATTTCCGTTCTGATTGAGAAAAATATCTACCCTTACTTTTCAAGTAATTGACATTCCATCAACAGATATATCATATTTGCAAGGCACAACCCACAACCCTGAACATGTATTATATGTAATGTAGAGTCCTTACACTACCATTTTGAAGTAGCTTTCTTACTTCTGCCTTTTAACCTATGTTGCATTGAGTTTGTAGGATGGGGTGGTGTGGGGATGAAGGGATGGGAACATAGATTGTAGGTTCACATGATTCTCCTCGTGTTCATGGGTTCACTTCTCTTTATGTGATATTTTTGCTCAAGGTTTACACTGGATTGGGATTTGCTGAAGTGTCAACAGTAGATCCACGATCTCTTTTCAAACATTTCTTCATATAGTCAAAACACTTAAGATCAAGCTAAATCAAAGTCAACTGATAATCTGCTTCTTCATATAGCATGAGGATCATTAAATCAAATTCAACTGATAGTCTGCTACACTAAAGAACAAAGAGAGACATTTGAGAAGATTCACAAAACATAGTAAAAACAGTTGAATAAAGGAAATAACTGCTTAACAAATACAGCCATAGCTTGATAATAGATAACCACACATATAGAAGTATTCTACAAGAGTGCAATATTCAATATTTAATGAGCTAAAACTACATTTAAATTTTATAATTATTGAGAGGGTGCTGGATTGGTCTTATAATAATTAATGAGCAGTAGCATTCTCATCATCACTTGGTGCTCGATTGGTCTTATGTTTACGTTTTGGACTGTCTTCCTTTTCTTCAGCTGCCTCTTTAATGTAATATTTTCTTTACAAGCCATGGTAGATGAATATGATTTGATTCTTCTGGAATAGGGATGCGAGTATTAGTCCTTATTCCAACCATGCATAGACAGGTCACAAAACAGTACCTTGAGTCTGCTCACCTCCAAGAATAGAGTATCCTCACATCAAATTCTCTGAGACAGAGAATATATCGAATCACATGGAGACCTCCAATGATGAGGTTCTGTGAATCTGTCCTACAATTCCTTGTGCCTCAGCCTAGAAAGACTGGACTGATTGAAGAAGCAAGCAATGAGAGACATAATTATTATATGTAAAATAAAATATTAAAATTTCTATTCTCCTTCACTGTGCCCAGATTACTGTCCATGGAGGCCAATTTGAGCACCATGTTTTGTTGAATCTCATATCCATTGGGATCTGTGATGGAGGCCATTTCCCCACTGACATTTGACTGAAATCTCAAAGACACTATATTTCAACCTTTAATATGTATACTGCTGAATTTAAGATGCATACTGCTGAAGTTTTCCCATATTGGAATTTTCAATCTCATTTTTTTCTGTATTGTACTGGATTCGAATTTGAATTCAAACTGGTAAGTATGTTAGAATGGCCATATTATAATGGTCATAGAATATACATAGTACAATGGTTATGTTGTAATGGTAATAGGGTGATAGTGGTCAAGTAGAGTTGCTAATAAATACTTGGAATGAAAGTATGTTTTTGATTTAATATGTTGTTTCCATTCTCAAGATCCTTAATGACTTCGATATATTTATATCATTACAGCAAAGGTCTTTGAATGTCTTACGTGTTTAGAGGAGATATATGAATCCCTGTTGTTCCTCTACATCATCTTCACAAACATTTGCTCATAACAAGTCAGAGGAGTCGATATTATTTCATTGAATTCCAAAGATAAACTGGCCAATTGATTGGTAAATTTGTTTCAGCATAAAGGGGTCTATTGACATGTCATGGAACTACACTAGTTCTATTTTATGGGGGAAACTTACTCTATGTTATGCATCTCTACTATCATCTATGTTATTCCCTGGAATACTTTGAACTATATGGGACAAAATGCTTGTTTTCTTTCATGTGTATTGTTTATTGTTTTAATTTTTTGACAGATGTTAACCACTTGACCTGATTCTTGTTTCATATTTTCCAGTGATGGTGAAACTTTCATTTCAGCTGATGACCTAAGAATTAATTTATGGAACATGGAAATAAGCAATGAAAGTTACAACATTATAGATATCAAACCTGCCAACATGGAGGATCTTACTGGTAATTTCTTTCTGTCCTAAATGTAGATGTGCTTTATTGTGATATGATAAGAATATGATAGAACCCTCTCAATAATTATAAAAGTTAAATGTAGTTTTAGCTCATTAAATATTGAAGATTGCACTCTTGTAGAATACTTCTATATGTGTGGTTATCTATTATCAAGCTACGGTTGTATTTGTTAAGCAGTTATTTCCTTTATTCAACTGTTTTTACTATGTTTTGTGAATCTTCTCAAATGTCTCTCTTTGTTCTTTAGTGTAGCAGACTATCAGTTGACTTTGATTTAATGATCCTCATGCTATATGAAGAAGCAGATTATCAGTTGACTTTGATTTAGCTTGATCTTAAGTGTTTTGACTATATGAAGAAATGTTTGAAAAGAGATCGTGGATCTACTATTGACACTTCAGCAAATCCCAATCCAGTGTAAACCTTGAGCAAAAATATCACATAAAGAGAAGTGAACCCATGAACACGAGGAGAACCAGGATGGGAAGGTTGTAGAGTGGAGAATCATGTGCTGAAGAATCAACATCAGTCTTGAAATTAGCAAAGACCAACAAACCAATTGTGTGCTGTTAAGTTCCACTGGAGGACAACTTACATTGTTGAGGGTAGAAAAAATATTCTCTGCCATTTTGATTTTTTCAAATGCATTTGAAGAATGAAAAGCCATGAGAAGAACTTCCAAATGAAATAGGGATGGAAGACTTGCACAAACTTCTTGGATATTTAAGCACCCTGAATATGTAGCTTTCACTTTCTCAACAATAAAACTAGCGTAGCCTTTGCAGATTAACTACAACTTCGCATGGATGTAGGTTCATCTAACTTGCAATTTATGTGGCAGGTTCTGATGACTGCAACATACAAGAAAATATCTTGATCTTTGAAAAGTTACTAAAACCCCATATCCATTTTGGTTGTTCTCTAGAAATGCTGATTGAGACAAAGATGTCAGGGAGTAAGGTACTTTTCTTCACATGGTTTAGACATTGCCAATTTCCTATTTCTGTATTCCAGTTTTTATACATTACGTCTTATTAGCATCACTCATATTGTTCTGAAACGTTATCCATTGCACAGTCAAATTAGGGTTTGGCTTTTTTTACATTTGACCATATTTTTAGATACCCATTATGGTGAGCAGCCTTGGTGTCAAATCATAAGTCATTCTGAGAAGTTTGGTTTTCAGGTCATATAGTTTTTGTTGCTTCTAGAAGTAGCAGATCCCCTATTGTGTCACATGCCATATTTCCATGTTGACCTTTTGACCCTGTTCCTTGTAATTCCTTGATTTTCAGTTCTCTGTACATCTTAGTAAGGAAAAAGGCCAGGTCATCTAGACTATCCATCAATTACAGGTGATTAAATAAGATCATCATCAAAAACAGATTAACTATACCCTTTATAGATGAAATGTCAGATGAGTTACACAGGATACAATATTTCTCTGAGTTTGATCTGTGTTCAGGATACTACTAGATTTGTGTATGGTTAAAATATGTGGAGAACAATGTGTTCAGGATGCTACTAGATCTGTGTATGGTTAAAATATGTGGAGTAAACAACCTTCGGAACCCATGAAGGACATTTTGTCATTTTCAGTTTAATGTGATGTCATTAGAATTGAGAAATGCACCAACAACATTGAATGAAATATAATATATTCCAATTGTGCTTGAGGAACTTTATGCTCGTCTTCTTTAATGAGATCCTTATCTGCAGTGAAATGTGGAAAGGGCACCTTAGGCATGTGGAGAAAGTTTTTAGGGCATTGGAAGAAAATCAAATTTACACTAATATGTCAAAATGGGCATTCGGGAGAAGAGAATTTGAATATTTGGGGCATATTATCTCTGAATAAGGCATTAGGGTGGACCCAAACAAGATTAAGGCTATCATTGAATGGCCTAGACCAAAAACAATATCAAAACTCAGGATTTCTAGGATTAGCAAGATACTACTGAAGTTTCATAAACAACTATTCCCATATTGCAGCTCCTGCATCAAATCTACTCAAGAATGTCTCTTCTCAATGGAGTAAAGAGGTAGATGAATGCTTTAAAATACTAAAAATGGTAGTAATCCTAAAGCCAATGCTAGCCACACCTGGTTGTTCTAAACCTTTTGTAGCTGAGTGTGATGTCTTAGAATTTGGAATTGTAGTTGTATTAATGCACGATGGAAAACTAATAGCTTTCGAAAGTAAGAAGCTTAACAAAAGGGAATCCCTAAAATCCTCTTATCACAAGGAAATGCGAACTATCAAGCATACCTTAGAAAAATGATTATAGTATCTATTGAGAAGTAAGTTCTTAGTGCAACTGCATACAAATCACAACAGCATCAATAAACCGTCCTTCTCATACCAAGCCCATAGGACTTGATTGAATCCATAGAGAGATTTCTTCAATTGACATACAAGATTAGAGTTTCCCTAAATAAACGTGGGAGGTTGTTTCATATAAATATCTTCCTACAGATCCATGCAAGAAGGCAGACTTAACATCCATTTGATGGACCTCTCATCTCTGTGAAGCTGTAAGTTGTGATATAGCAAGGTGAATGGAATCCATCTAAGGATGTCATGCAGGCACCCAGTCATGGTCAAGCAATCACTAAACCATCTCCAATGTGAAAGTCCACAGATCATCCAGGTGCCGATCTTACACCATGTACCCCATTACCCTTCAAAATGCATTTTGCATTTTGAGCATTTTTTAGGCATCCTTCCCAGCTGTAGGGTGCATTTGCTTCCAGTAGATTGAGGATGGTATGTTTGGAGGGTCTACAGTTAGAAGGATGTATAAATATGTTCAGAAACAGTCCAACATATGGCCAGCCATTGATCTCACCAGAAAATGGCCAAAATCATGATTGAACCAAGCAGATTGGAGATACTGGGACTACTGGGCAAATTCAGTTAATAATCCAAGAAGAAATTCTGAGATGCAGACTGGCAGTTTGATGAGAACTGTAAGGTGTTCCAGCAGTAAATAAAGAATTTTTTGGGTAGTTTTGTTATGGTTACAGTTTTGCTTGTAGTTCCATGTGGATTTATCTATGGTTGTGGTGACTTGATTTTTTCATCAGACATGATCTTCACACTAGTGTTTGTACTAACGTATCAAAAATATGGAACAAAAAGGTAAAGTCTCTTAATTTCTTTACGCCTTGTATCCATTATCAAGCCTTTTTAATTAGTTTTCTTAATCCTTACTGGTTGGTTATGGTTACATTAATGATTCAGCTCTACCTTTCATGCATCCAGTCTTTTTGTGATGTATTTATGTAGAATAGTTTTGGTTTCAAATGGAGATTTGTTTTAGGGTATGTGCTTAATGAAGGAAACAATAAAGAGCTAGGATTTTACAGCATTTGTGTATTATTAGCAGTGGTCTGTACTGCAGTATATGTTCTTATATAGTATATAAGCTATTAATCAGTGAATGTTTCCTTGCATGTGGATGCTTCTCCTGTAACATGTGCAGGTGGATTAAACAGATAGCTTGGTTGGTGGCTGTTATACAGAGCCTTCTGATTATAGCTTCTTGTAAGCACTACACAGTGGATGTTGTTGTTTCCTGGTAAGCCAGTTGATTTGAACATATGTTTTATTTTGGACACGATTTAGTGCCCCTTGTGTTTGCTTGTTGGTTCCAAATTAAGAATGTATTTTTGCATGTTGCCTAGATGGATTATGTTTTGAAGTAGATTTAACAAGCCTTTTGTAGAACTCTGGTATTAGTGTTCAATATATTACATTCTTTTAACCATGTTGAGGATATGCAGGTATACTGTGAATTTGGTGTTATATTTTGTGGATCGACAGCTGCCTGAAGGTTTACTTTTGGAATTTTTAGTCATTTGTTTTTTATCGAGTGCATATGTCTGGTGCCTCTTCTTAGTAAGCATTGCCTAATGGAATAGCTGAACTACATATGTTTTCTATGATTGTAGAAGGAATAGAACGTTCAGGTCCTGGGGGTTCAGTACCCTTATTGCCTATAAATGGTAAAGACAAGGACAACAAAACTAAAGAAGAACACCATAAGCTCATGAATGGCAATTCAGGGGACTCACCTGACTGGGTATGTGATTGAACTTGTTGGCTTCCATTAAATTCTTTACTTGTGCATTATTCCTTGTTTCAGAATTCCTATTTCTTCACGTAGCGTGATGACTTCTTGGTGGCTACCATTAAATTCTATACTCTGGAATTATTCCCTGTTTCATATAGCTAGATAAGTTTAGCATTATTTTGTAAATATGTTACCCTCAAAATGTGTTGTGGAAATTGTTTGCCTTAATTTTATATTTAACCATAGGCTTTGTTGACATCTTTTAAATAACATTTTTGAACATGCCCATTACAGAGACAGAGGTCCCAGGTGAATGGGAAGATACTAGAGGATGGAAACCCCATTCTTACTGAACTTGTTATGAACGGAACTTGATCTATTTGAGCATTGAAGTGGGCCTGTCTTGTTTTGAGTTAGAAAATGTGCAATCAGAGCTGTAATGTGATAGTTTTCATAAAGGTTATAATATAGTGTCAATACGCTAAGGTGTAATCATATAATCTTGGAAACCTATAGAGGGAACATGAACATACTTTATTCTAAACATGATACTATTTCAGGGATCATTTAAAAAAAAAAAAAAAATCAAAACCGTCGCTTAAGCGACGCTTAATGGATATGTCCATCGCTTAACTGACAGGTATTTATGTCGCTTCATCGACGCTTATTGGTTATCTCCGTTGCTTAACTGACGGTTTCCCATGTCTCTTCATCGACGCTTATTCCTTACCTCCGTCGCTTAACCGACGGCCTTTCTGTCGCTTAATCGACGGCATGAAAGTTATTTTCTCAAAAAAATTTCACTACCGTCGAAGATATGCTGTCGCTTAACCGACGCTTTACATTTAACCCACGGTTACTTAGGTGTCGCTTAACCGATGGTTACTTAGGTGTCGGATAACCGACGACAAGTTTCCGACGCTTAAAAAAAAATCAAAGTGTCGTACATGCGACAGGAAAGTGTTGAAAATCCGACATGACGGCCGTCGGATTTTTGGTCGAAATGTAGTAGTGCCATCAATTATGCCATACCATGTCCTGGGTGCCTGTTTCAAACCATCCAGGGCTTTCTTCAATTTACACACATGATATTCCTTGTCATGTGTCTCAAAACCGAGTGGCTGCTCCACATACACTTCTTCTTCTACTACACCATTCAAGAAAGTAGTCTTGACATCCATCTGGTGTATCTTCCATTTCATCACTGCAGCCAGAGCAAGTACTGATCTGATGGAAGTGTATCTGGATATAGGTGTAAAGGTTTCTTCATAATCTATTCCTTCTTTCTAGGAGAAACCATGAGCCACGAATCTTTCTTTATATTTCTTGATGCTGCCATCTGCATCATGCTTGATCTTGTAGATCCATTTGGAATTTACAATGGAATTCCCTTCTAGTCTTTGGACAACATCCCAAACATCATTCTTCATGATCGATTGATATTATTTGATCATATCATCCTTCCATTCTTTCCTTTCTACCACTTCTTCATAGTTGGAAGGTTCTTTTTCAATAATGTCACATAGCAAGGATACATAACTAGAGCAAGACCTAGTTCTCTTTCTTCCTCTAGGTGTTTCTTCTGAAGCTCCATATCTTTTCGAACCTTGGATAATTTCACGTACCCAAGCAAGTTTCCTCTTATGAGAATTCTTCTCCTGAGGTGGATCTATAGGTTCTTTAGGTTCTTCTAATTCTTGATCTGCTTCTTGAATTTCTTCGTTCATGGTTGTATCATGAATTCTGGGTTCTCTTGTTTCCTCAGGTTCTTCAGTCGGTCTCTTCTTGGATTTGATGTAGGCTGAATCTTCGTCAAATGTTACATCTCTGCTAATGTCAATCTTCTTGAATCTTGGGAAGTATATTCTGTAAGCCTTCGAGCTTTCAGAGTATCCCACAAATATACCCTTCTTTCCTGAAGGATCTAACTTCATCCTTTTTTCTTTCGGAATGTGTATGTATAAAAGACAACCGAATGTTCTAAGATGGCTGACTTCTGGTTTCTTGCTGGAGAAGACTTCTTCAGGAGTCTTGTTCTCGAGTACTCTGTGAGGAATATGGTTCTGTACATACACCGCTGTTCTGGAAGCTTCTGCCATTAGATGCATAGGAAGATATTGATCATGAAGCATTGCTCTTGCAGCTTCCATGATAGTTCGATTCTTTCTTTCTGCAATCCCATTTTGTTGTGGATTATATGGAGTGGACAACTCCCTCTTAATCCTTGAGTCTTTGCATAACTCTTTGAATTCATTTGATGTGAATTCTCTGCCATTATCTGATCAAAAAGTCTTGATCTTCTTTTCAGTGTGGTTCTCGATCAAGGTTTTGAATTCCTTGAACTTGCTGAATACTTCATCTTTGTTCTTCATGAAGTAAATCCATGTATTCCTAGAAAAATCATCAATGAAAGAAACATAGTATACATACCCGCTTAGTGAGCTAGATGACATTGGACCGCATACATCGGAGTTGATGATTTCCAAGATTCCTTTTGCCTTGCTTTTGCTACTTGGAAATGTCTTATTTGTGTTCTTCCCTTTCGCATATCCTTTGCATACACCTTCATGTTTTGTTTGCATTTATGGGAGATCTTCAATAGCTTTGCTTACAAGTGGTAGTGCTCTATAATGTACATGTGCAAGCCTTCTATGCCAAAGCTCATTTGGTTCTACTGAGTCATGAACCAAAGCTTGTTCTGGATGTCCCTTCAATTTGTATAAACCTCCTTCTTGTTCCCCAATCACTACTGCATCATCAATAGTCTTTCCTTTTGGCCACATGATGACTTGACCATCTATAAATGCAACCCTCATTCCTTTTGTATCTAATGCATATATGGAGAGAAGATTCTTCTTTAGTCCTGGTACAAATAATACTTCCTTCATTGTCATAGAATTTCCAGAGTCTAGCTTATAGGAGGATTCCCCACTACCTTTTATTGGATACTGGTAGTCATCTCCAAGTTTCACCTTGTGAGGTGATTCATGTTCAGATAATTTCACAAAGGATTCATTGAATCCCATCATATGTTTGGAAGCACCACTTTCTATAAGCCAATCATTGCTGCCATGTGTGATAGTTCCCGTGAGATCAGAGATCAGAACATATTCTTCATCACTTGAAGAATCATCACTGACTTGTCTGTTTCTCTTTGTGGAAGGTTCATCATCTTCTACAGCATGAGCATGATGTCTTCTCTTGATTCTCTTCTTCTTGTGAGAGCTACTTTTGTTTCTAGGACAATCTCTAGCAAAGTGTCCTCTTTCATCACATGTATGGCAAATGTACTTAGACATATCTCTAGGATTTCTAGGGTTATTCCTTTGATGAGAGTACTTACTTCTATGGTGGCTAGATTTGGATTTATTGGATTGTACTATGAGAGCTTGATCTTCACTTCCCATGTTTTCTTCTCGAGCTACTATCCGAGATTCTTCTTGTGAGCATTCTTCCCAAATTCTGCTGAACTTGAATAACTTCTTTTTGGCATATATTCCTTGAATAAAGGAGTCCCATGATCTAGGGAGACCATTCAAGGTGGTCATTACAATCTTTACATTCTCCAATCCTTCATCTACTACTTCTAGTTGTTCCTTGATCTGAGAAACCCTTGTAAAGTAAGACTGGATGGTCTCTGCATTCTGGATCTTTACATTCTTCAGTTGATTTCTCAGAGTCATCTTCCGGTTTATGTTCTTCCCTTCAAACAATTTGGTTAGGGAATCAAACATAGCTTTAGGTGTCTTTAGGGAGGACACCTGTGGTATGAGGTGATCCTTGATTGAATCAGCAATAATCCTCTTTTCCATAACCAAATTTTTCTTATGTAAGGCCTTAGCCTCATCTCCCTCTGGAACTGGAACCTCCTCACTGATATAGGAGTCCAACTCATTTTCTTCCAGGACCAAGGAGATCCTATACTTCCAGGCTTGGGAGTTATAAGCTCCCTCAAGCTTTTCATCAAGCTTGGTATGATGAGTCATCTTAACTGAGAACCTCAAATGGAAATACAAAAGATTTAGATCTTACCAGGTCAAGATGTCAGATCTGGATTTGGAGCTGAAATTCTATAGTGCTGGTTCAGGAGCAGATTAGGGTTTTGCTTTTCCAGAGTTCTGTCCAACCAAATGCTTTGATCTCGATCTCTAAACTTTGATTTTGAGGAGGACATCAATCCAGGCCTGGGCTCACTGCAAAATTCCACTTTTGTGGAAAGCCCTAATTTTCGGCAGTAGTGTCGGGTCCAAAACTGAAAAACCTCAGAATTGGATTCTACTTCGACAGAAAGATGCGCCCTAGGGAGGAGAGTTATTCCAACCTTCTTTTGCTGAAAATATCTGGAGAGAGATCCATAAAGTAGGAAGCCCTAGTTCCCATAGCTGCACAGTTACTTCTTCTCAGGTTAGCTCTGATACCATGTTAGATTTTTAACATTAAGGTAGCATTATTAGGATCTTTAACTGAGAGAATAACAAGCAAAAAAATCAAACACAATAAACAATGAACACAATGTTTTTCCTCGGGGAAACCATAAATGGAGAAAACCCCACCACTTCCTCAGAGATAGAATCAACACCAAATAACAAAGCCCCAAAAATAGTAAGTTGATCTCCTGATAGCAGTAACCTCTTTCTTCCTAGCCACAGTGTCTTCTTCTTCCTCAACTATGCACTACAACTGAGTGTGTGATAAATAGAGAGGCTAGCTCTCTATTTATACTAATTCTTGACTTGACTAACCCTACTAGGGATGACTTCACTAGGTGATTCTAACAACCCTAATGCCCCGAAATTGCAGGGACTTTAACCCTTGAACAATAGGAGGGTTACCCACAATGACTCGACATGACTTGTTTACATTATAGAACCTCCCGATTGGAACATTGGTGCATGACATGACTCAATTACATTACAGACACATCCCAGAATAAACATCGAGGTACAAGACATAAGATATATAAGTGAATACATTCCAAAGTTAAAAATACATCAACAATAGCCATATTGGGAGTCCCCACAACCTGAACTTCCTTCAAGGTATCTTAAAGCCACTTGGGATTCCTCTTTCTTGAAACAACCTCCCGTGGAAAGAAAAAATCATCCTTATCCCAATCCAATGCTTGATATTGAGTCCCATAAGTTTTATCTTCGATGGTCTGAGACCCAATAGTTCCCGTCCTGTCCCTATGCCAATACATATACTCATAGAACCTGTCACCCCTTATACCTGTGATCTTGAACTTTTTGTAGTTGTACTCAATACAATAAAAAATTGATATGAAATATCCTACTTCTCCCACTTCTTCAACTGATGAGACTTCCTTAAATCCTTGTCCTCCTCAAATTTTACATCCTGCCTTACAAGCGTCTGGTTCCTTGTGGGAATATATATGCAATATGGTTTCGAAATATTGTCATACCCAACAAAGATGCCCTTCTCTGAAGTGGGATCCAACTTTGTCCTTTTTCTTAGAAGGAATATAAGAGTAGGTAAGGTATAAAAAAATATTGAAATACCCTACCTCAGGATTCTTCCACGAGTAAGTCTTTTTAGGAGTCTTTCTTCCCAAAACTTTACAGGGACTCCTGTTCTGAATATACACAGTTGTGTTACAAGCCTCTTCCTAGAGAAATAAAGTCAAGTGTTTGATTAGGAAACATGGATTTTGCTGCATCAACTATTGCCCTGTTATTTTTCTTTGACACCCCATTTTGCTGAGGTGTGCACGATATATTCATATACCTCTTGACTTCCTCTTGAGCACATAAAGCATAAAACTCCTTAGAGGTATATTATTCCCCTTTATTTGATTGCAATACATTGAATATCCTCATTTTATGGTTTTCCACCATAGATTTGAACACTTTGAACTTATGCAAGACTTCTTTTGATTCCTTTCCCTTCAAAACTAGATCCATGTCTTCTTGGAGAAGTCATCAATGAAGGTTACATAGTATTGGTAACCCTTCAGTGATGTATTCAACATCAGACTAAAAATATTTGAATGTATTATGTCAAGTGTCCTTGCTGACCTCCTATAACTATGCAGAAAAAAAGTCTTTACATACTTTCCAAGTGCACACCCTTTGCACACTTCACTGTGCTTTGTTCTGAACTCTAGCACACATATCACTATATCCCTGAAAATACTCAATGTTGGATGATGTAGGTGGGCCATCCTCTTGTTCCACAACTCACATAATTTACAACCATCAGTGTTGTTGTCATAAGATATGGCATGATGAAGTTGAAAGATGAGACTGTATAGTTTCCCACTATAGACCCCAATCCTCATTGTTGAATCTATAATGTATCCATTAGGGTGTATGAGCACATGTCCATCTTAGAAAATTACCCAAAATCCCCTATCCTATATAGCAAAAATTCACACCAAGTTAATATTCAAACCAGGAACATACAATACATCCCTTAACTTCATGGATTCTCTAGGCTCCCTTTGAAAGGAAACTGTCCCTTGTCCAACTACCTTGACAGATATGTTGTCTCCCAACACAAACTATAGATATAACCCTGTCTCAGTGAGATCTATAAAATAATGTTTGACACCAGTCATGTGATCTATAAAATATTGGTAGAGGAGGTACTTGATGAGTGATAGGAAATTAAAGACAATTCCTTATCAATCTCTTCTATGGAAAACTCATCCATATTAGCTGAAGTGCTTGAATGACAAGTAACGTGGGAACATTCTTTGTTAAACCTCTTATAAAAAAAGTCAAGTTTAGCAACTGATTTCAACTAGGTTTGTTGTAGTATATATGCTATTTTAAATTTTGTATTCATGTTTTTATCATAGATTCATGAACCAAAATAAATCCAAATAAATTATCCTGGTCACAAATATGGATCCTACATGCACAAATCTAGAAAATATATCACATATCTAACCTTTGACCTCATAGATCCTATAGATCTACTATGAGTCCTCATTGATATTGTGTGAAACTTGTAGATTTGAATCCTGGACTCATAGATCTCATAGATTGGACTTCTACAACCATAGATATAAAATATTTTCTTTATATTTGGTAGATCTAGTCGCTATCTCATAGATCTGATATCACAACCGAGTCCCCACACAGATATGGTATACAACTCACAAATCTAAGAGTGAACGCCCCTGGCCTTTAACAAGGCTATGATACCATGTAATGTTTCCATATGTGACTACTCGATTTGGAAATATGAGATCTCAACCATCCTTGAGTCTTAATAAGCCACAATAAAACCAAACTTCTCTCTGCTATAGAAGGTTATAGCTATGCAAGATACTTATAAAAAAGGAACTACAAATATCTTTACAACTTGAGACATAAATTTCAATCACACATCAATAAGACTCAAATTTTACCCTGGAAACCCAAAAGGAAAAAACTAACATCTATGGGGATTTATTCAATTTTGAGCTAGAGTAAGTAAAATAGAGAGTATACAATCAACATTCAAAAAATACAGTAAGAGAACTTGACCAGACAAATCCCTAAATCTATATGCAACTGGAACTACTGCTCTCAGGTAATGTGTTAAATGTACAAAATCAGGAGTCATTCTCCAAGACAATATTATGAAACAAGGATTGTGATGCAGGAGCATGCAACTTAGCTTGATGAATCAACATCAATCTCATATTTAATTTACTGATGAGTCAATCCGCCATGTAATCCCTTCTAGATAAATTTGGTTCGTTGTTATAAAGATAGGGTTAGTTTTAATTTGTAATAAGTGGCAGATAGCCATTGTTCTCCTTGATCCATGCGTGGAATTCATCAAGGATTGATCTTTGCTGATAGGGTTTGATTTTATTAGGTTCTTAGATCCAACTTAGTCATATCTAACATGTTTATTGATTTTTATAAAACAAATTGAATGTAATGGTAAGAACAAAGATGAGTGAGGTGAGTGAGATGAGTGAGATGAGTGAGGCACACATAGAAGAGTGAAGGAGGAGTCATCAAATAAGAGTTCTCAGTGTGTAATTGAATTTCCACAAATTTGAATAAAGAACAGAGGATTAGACTCTACGTGTGTTTTAATGAACTCCATGTCTTGATTCATCTTGTATTCACTCGTTGTAATTTTGAGTATAAACTTTGTGGTTTTGTGTTGCCTAATTTCTGAATCACAAAGAAATTGATCATTTCAGTGATCAATTTGGAGAAATCACAAAGACAGATCTTGGAGAATATCGGAGAGAGGGGAATGATCTTGATGAAGATAAACGGTCACAATTCATTTCTGCAGCAAGGGAAGAAAACCCACAAAGTTGGATCGTGATCCGCACTTGGAATGAGATCGACAATTGAGAACGAATCCACAGGAGATCGACGACGGAGAAGCGTTGCTGTGTGGAAGATAAAATCTGAGAAGGAATCAAAGTGCAATTTCAAAAAGTTGGAAATCCAAGTTCCGCTTTTCGACCCGGAAAGGAGAAAAAATTATATGCAGAAGGGCAGGAACTTATTTTTTCGTAAAATAGACAAGCAATGGTCTGCTATCCGAACCGGAATCGGAGGTGTGGAAACAGAAGTGTAGAAGTGAAGAAATTCTTGTTTGCAGAAGTTGAACTTCTGATTTTTGCATCCTGCTAAAGTGTGGAAAGGCATAGGCAGAAGGGGAAGTGCGGAGGTAGAGGTGTGCAATTGCAAAAGAGAGAAAGTTGGAAAAATTAACTTTCCGCTCTTTGATTTCTGCTAGAGTGCAGAACGAAATGTGCAGAAACCTAGAATTTTGTTGTGGAAGAAAGTTAGACAGTATGGAAATATTTTTAACACAGAAATTTGTCCTGTTAGTTTCATATTTCGAAGTTTTGAAGTCTGCAAACGAACCAATGCCATCAGATTGGGCCTCATGTGTTGAGGCAGAGAGACTAAGTTTGACTTAGTAACTTTCAGTATATTCTTAGGTGAACCTAAGGATGACTAATCCTTTAGTTATAAAGGTTATTCCTCATGTGTTGAAGTGGATACTTTGATTCATCAAAGTTATGATGTTTTAAAGTCTTGGTGAACAAGGCTCCAAATTCATGGGTATATCAAATTAGACTTGTAAGTATATCAAGTCATACTTGTGAGTATATCAAGTCATGATTCTCATACATACACCCAGTGATAGTGGGTACCCATGGGGTGGAACTCTAGTTATAGAGGTGAAATGCATTGCATGTTGAATCATAAATTTTATGGGATATATTACTAACCATGTTCATTCGAGATATATAAAGCTATTAAGTCTCCTCTGGAGACTCACCACCTATAGAGTGAAATAATTTAACATATGACTATATGGCTCGAGAGTACTATAATATGATCACAACATGAGATAATTCTTCTAAGTATAATATGATATGATAGATAATTAAAGTTAACACATATTGACCATGCAGTAAGATAAAAAGATAAATAGATAAACATAGAGAGATAAATATAATTCGAATTGACTAAGTAATGTCTAAGTTAACTCAAATGCTAAGTTTTAGTGAATATTGTTGAGCTTCAGTTAAAGACTCAAGGTGTGCTGCAGTTAGTTAATGAACTCAAAGTGATCACTCCAGTGTAAGTCAATCAACATGATTGAGTTAATAATAGTTAACTAGGCGTTAAGAAATATGGACAAGTTAACTAAAGTATCTACACTTTAGTTAAACTAAAAGATGATATTTAGTTATAAAGTGTTTGTATGATGACACTTGAGTTAAAGCACTGTGACACTTATGTTAGCATGTTGAATAAGCGCTCATACATCTAGTTAGATGTTGAGTTCACTCTAATGTCAGTTAAGAATCAATTAATGCCAAATATGAAAGGCATAGTGCATATGTTATACATGATTAAGATTCCAATGTATTGAATTAACTATTCATTGCGTCTATTGACAGTTCTTGGTGTATGTGTGCAATATTGTTGTAACATACCCGTAGTGACCACCTGGAAATTTCATAAAAAAAAGCATTTGACAATATATATATAGATATATCATAAACCATTTTAGTCATTCTCTATCATATATTAACCAGGGACTTCGTTCTTATTACCAAACTTGCTTCATGATTCTTAGATGATACCTCCAACACCATAGGATACAAAGGAACACTATATAAATCATCCTTAAATATTTTATCCTAAACCATTGCAAAATTCGGGTTCCAAATTCTTCAGTTTAATAGTTTTCAACAAACCTACCGCAAAAATGCTTCCGCATTGGACTCTCCACAAGGATCCTTTCGCAAATCCAATTTCGCAATGTGGATCATGGAAGGTACTTATATAAAGTTCCTTTAAAACTTTCCCTTCCGCATTGTGGATTGTGGATTGCGTAAGGTACTTGAATTCCCCACAAAAATTTCCTCCCACGATTATGCCTCCGCAATGCGGATTGTGGAAGTACTTAACTTTATTTTCATAATTTCCTTTCGCATTTTTGCTTTTACATTGCGGATTGCAGAAGTAATTAAATTCCTCGCATAATTTCCTTCCACAATTACGCTTTCGCAGTGCAGATTGTAGACTGTGAAAGTACTTAACTTCTTTACATAAATCTCTTCCGCATTTCCACTTCAAATGCGGAGTTACTTAACTTCTTCATATAATTTCCTTCCGCATTTCCTCTTCTGCATTGTGGATTGCAGAATTACTTAACTTCTTTACGTAATTGTATTCCACATTTACGCTATAGCATTGCATATTGTAGATTGTGGAAGTACTTAACTTCTAGGAAATTTTAATCTTCCGCAAGCCATCTAGCCCATAATTTTTCTTAGTGTTTATTAAGGCGTAGTTCATACTTGGGGATTTTACGGTAGGTTATTAGAGCCAGTTTTCTTATGGAATCAACATATTATTTTCACAAATTACAACAAGCAGATGAGGATTACAAGTAAAGTGCAGGAGTTCCATTAAGTTGACAATAATTCCACTACCTACAAGGAATCCATTACATCGGAGTATTAACAATGAAATTATAAATTATCCAAGTATTCTTGTAGAACCCATAAAATCATCCAACACATTCCATGCACATAAACATATATATTTTGAGCTCAATAGTCTGCAAGGAAATAAAAATTTAAAGGGACCTGGTTGTACAACTAGCCGAATGAAGAAGGAACAACCATGTTCCACCCAACCGTAGATTTGGACCAGTCTTGATTTATGTCCTCAATCACCCTCGACCTAATATATGCATGCCAAGAGTGGTGAAAACCTACCCCAGGTCCAATTTCCCAGCAAGAAATCACTTGTCTAACATAGAGTGCTCACACAACAAGTATCTCTTCCATCTTACCTAACAAAGAGTGCTCACACATCAAGATTTACAACATACTAAGTAGTGTCCTGCCTCCTCTTACATGCTTCTTTTTATAGCTTTTGTTTTGCATAGGTATTTTTCCAATCAAAGACCAATTCCTCATGGAATTCCCACAACCCACAACGTCCCCTGATTTTCTAGGGCATGTCTAGTTCCATAACGGCATGTTGAAACCTAGTGTAACCTACCTAAGGTTTCTCTTCCTCGTCCCCCACTCTTCCATGCATAATTTCCTCATTTAACGTGGATTCCCCCATCATTCATTTTTCTTTTTATTATAATCAAATTGTTTTCAATTTACATCTTTCCTCCAAGGACTTATTGGAAGATTCCAGATCCAACCAATCTTATTTCACAAAATAAAATAGTAATTCAAAACATTGCAAATAATGTTTATTTACTGGAGGATGTTACATCCTCACCCGCTTATTGCAACACTGCCCATAGTGTTTTCATTCTTCTTCCATAGATTTTGGAAATAATTCTGGGTACTTATTTCACAATTCTTCCTCTAATTCCCAAGTAGCTTCCTCTTGGCTAAAGTTATTCCATTACACCTTAACTCGAGCGACGTCCTGGTTTCGAAGTACCGTTTGTTTCCTATCCAGTATGCGTACATGTTCCACATGAAACTTGCCTTCTAGTTCCACCTGTACCACATTCCAGTCAATGATGTGAGTGAAATCATGTACATATTTCTTCAATAAGTAAACATGAAAAACATTATGAATTATTAAGTGTGCCGGAAGGGGAAGTTTGTAGGCCACAGGTCCAATCATTTCCAAGATTTGAAAGGGTCTGCAAAACTTTGGTTTTAGTTTGGCACAACTTCCCAATTTGAGGGAGATCTTCTTGGGATTGACTCGGAGGTAGATGTGGTCTTCGACATAAAACTCCTCAGATGTTGTCTTTTTAAGTCGGTGTAACTCTTCTGGCGGTCTTATGCTACTTTCAAGTTCTTTTGTACTTCTCGAACAATTTGTTACATGTCTTGTAACATTTCTGGTGCTACTAACAGATTATCCACGGTGTTATCCCAACTAACAGTGGTAGTACACTTTTTCCCATACATGATTTCGAATGGACTCATTTTTCGTTGAGGCCGGATATCCATTATTGTATGCAAATTCCACCAGATGCAAATAGTCCTCCCACTTGGTGGGTTTTTCCATGACATACATTCTTAGCATATCTTTGATGACTTGATTTGTTCATTTTGTTTGTCCATCAGTTTCAGGCTGATAACTAGTGCTGAAGTTTATCTTGGTTTCTAACCCAACAAACAAGGATTTCCAAAAGTTTGATGTAAAATTAACACCTCGGTCAAAAATTACCATCTTCGGTACTCCGTGGAACTTCTTTCAGGAATATCTCTGCAATATTGACAACTTTATAAAGTTGACTTCACGTGAATAAAATGAGAATAATTTCTTAACTTATCAACTACAACCATAATTGAATCATGTTGTTTTTGTGTTAATGGAAAACATGTGATAAAATCCATGGATATTACCTCCCATTTCCATTCAGGAATTGGTAAGGGTTGTAACAAACATGCTGGATGTTGATTAGTAGCCTTCACCTGTTTACATTCCAAACATTTAGATAGATAAGCAACTAAGTGTACCTTTAATCTGGGCCAAAATAGTTTCTTTCTGAGGGTTGTTATCGTCTTTTGGTAACCAAGGTTTCCTACATAAGGAGGTTTGTGCATATCATTTAAAATTAACAACTTTAAATTTGCAACATCTGGCATGTATATTCTCTCCTTAAACAAAATTAACCCTTTCTAGTCCACTTTGAATTCTGTCCCATTTAATTTGCCTAATATTTCTGTAGCTTGTTCAGTGAATTTACAAACTCAAAATTCTGTATACTGGCTGTTTTTATTCTGCTCAATAGATCACTTTCGGGTTGGCTCAAAGTTATCCCATATACTTCGTGAGTTCTCTGAATGAGTGCATCAACCACCCTATTTTCCTTACCTTTCATTCAAAATCGAATTCACTTAAGAAAGCCATCCATCTTTCTTGCCTAGAATTAAGTCCAGGCTGAGTAAATAGATTCCTTATGCAGGTGTTATCTGTCAATAAAAGGAACCTCTTCCCTAATAGGTAGTGGCGCCACATTTTTAAGGCATGTACTGCATAATTTTGTTCATGTTCTTTCAATTTGTGAGATTTGTAACATACAACATGCCCTTCTTGAGATAATACTCCCCCCAAACCCTCCTTACTAGCATATGTACAGATTGTGTAGTTTTTATAGGGGTTAGCCACCTTTAAAAATCGGTGCCATGGTTAATAACGTTTTATATTTTCAAAACTCTCCTGACACTTCAAGGACATTGCAAACCTTACCCCTTTCTTTTGCAAGGAGGGAATGGGATAGACTATCTTTGAGAATCCTTGGATGAACCGTCGGTACTAACCGGTGAGTTCCATGCATGAACAAATTCCAGCGACATCTTTAGGCACATGCCATTCTGAAATAGCCTTTATATTTTGTGGATCTACTGCAATCTCATTTTCTGAGATGACATGACCTAGGTATTGAATTTCTCTCTTACATAATTTACACTTCTCAAATTTAGCATACAACCGATGGTCTCTTAAGGTTTGCAGTACAATTCTCAAGTGTTGCTTGTGTTCTTCTTTCGTCTTGGAGTAGATCAGGATATCATCAATGAAAATTAACATGAACTAATCCAAATACTTGTTAAAGGCACTATTCATTAGACACATGAATGTAGTAGGGGCATTATTTAATCCAAAAGGAATTACTACGAATTTGTAGTGCCCGTATTGGGTCCTGAAAGTTATTTTATGAACATATTCTTCCTTAATCCCGATCTGGTGATATCTAGACCCAAAATCTAACTTGGAGAATATTTTATCTCCCCCTACCTAATCGAACATATGCTTAATCCAAGCTAGAGGATACTTGTTCTTGATGGTTACTTTATTTAGTTGTCTGTAGTATATGCAAAGTCACAAAGACCCATCCTTCTTCCTAATAAATAAAACTGGTGCTCCCCAGGGAGACACACTGGGTATGATGTAACCCTTATTTAGCAGTTCTTGTAACTGGATTTTCAATTCGGTTAACTCAAGAATGATCATTCGATAAGGTATTTTTGATACCGAGGCAGACCCGAGTACAATGTCAAAGGAGAAATCTATTTCTCGTGTAGGAGGTAGTCCTGGTATCTCTTCTGGGAACACACCCATAAATTCACTTAAGACTGGGTAGTATTTTACCTGGGTTTGATCTTCATTAAGGAGCATGCCAATGGACCGCACCACATAAATATTACATCCCTATATCAAACAATTCTTTAATTGCAAGGAATAATTTTTTCTTAAGAAGACATGTTTACTAATACCTTTAATCTTCCTAACAATTTGATCCTCAACCACACAAGTGAAGGTTTTATCAAAACAATTTAATACTACTTTATGATTTTCTTGCCATCCCATGCCAATAATCATATCATATGGCCCTAGAGGAAAAATATTCAGATTAATCCTAGTCACACGATCCTATATTTTAACTTCACAATCAGAAATAAATTCAGTTACCTTCCTTTTGCTCCAGTGGCTAGTTGGAATCACCAATGTTTTACATGCCTTACCTTGGTGAGCTGGAATTTCCCCATCATTTTAGGAGTGTTGTAACTTAAAGTATCCCTTGGATCAATTAGTATAGACAACCTTTGGTTATAATAGTACCTTCAATCTCTACAATTGTAAGTTAATGATCTTCCTGTCGATCTTCAAGGGATGCATTAATTTGGTGGAAGCTTTTTCCAACTTCCCCAACAGTGGAAGATTCTTGCAAGTTGTGAACAATATTATTTGTTTCCTTGAGGCATGGGAAATTTCTTCTTAAATGGGGCTCTCCACATTCCCAACACTTCAGAGCTTCTTTCAAGGTTCCAATAGTCCCTTTTGGTCCAAGGTTCACAGGTTTATTGCCCTTTTGTTGAAACTGCTAATTTCTGTTATAGGAATTTCCTAGTGGATTCCTTGGCATATTTATGAAGGGTGGCGGTTGGAATCCCCCTTTTTGTTGGTCAAACATTTCCTACTTCTTATCCTTCAAGGATTTTGAGAGGTCATTCCTTTTCTTATACTACTCAAAACATAATCAATCCTTCCTTATTGCTTCATCTAAGGTCTTTAGGTTATCGAACTCGATCCAGTCTTTGAAAGACTTTGATAGAAAACTTAAGAATCCTTGAACCTTCATTTTTTCTTCCTTAATGTAAGGTAGGAACTGTAGCATATCTAGGGATTTATTGATGAGAAATTCCATGGTCATTTGGTCGAGTTTCAATTCATAAAACTCCTTTGTATTTCTCTCATAATAAATTTTGACATGTACTGTTCTTTAAATAATTTCTTAAATTCTGACCATTCTAGGTTCTTCTCTTTTAACCTATTGGAAATTTTTAGATACTACCACCAAATAATTTCCTTTCCCTTCAGGTTGTAGATTGGCATTCTTACCTGCATGTTGTAGGAGTAATTGTAAATATGTACGTACTTTTTAATGTCTAGCAGCCAGGATTCTGCTTCTTCACCAATCTTCAATTCTCCGCTGAAGCTGGTTGGATTGATCTTTTTAAATTCCCCTTCTAGATGGTTGACTTTCCTTTTTCTGGCATGTTTGATCTTACTTACCGTCCATAGTGTATCATTCAAGGAACTACCCTGTCCTTCATCATTCCCTCCATATACCTTGATCTTCTTTGTTCGTTGACCTTTTCCATTATTTTTCTCATGTAGGCCTTGTAGCAATATCTCATTGACTTCCTGTTGTATTTCTTGGGCCTTCTTCAGTTGTTCATTTTCATCCTTAAAACTATGTATTTCCCCAATTAAATGTCTCACTATTTCTAGTACTTGGCTAAATTCATAACGTTATGCTTCTAGTTGTATGGTAGGTAGTGCATGATTATTTTTTTCTGGGTGATTACCATTCTTGTAATGAATTTCCATCGTTCATTCCTGGTTGCACAATTTATGCATTCAAACAACAAACGTATCATTATTATTGTTAGTTTAACATCTCAATGTGCTTCACATAAACTAGATGTTTCCAAAGGCAACAGGGTTTAACCTGTGGCTCTGATACCATATGTAACATACCCATATAACCACCTGAAAATTTCATAAAAAAATAATAATTTG
>LPNX010572706.1:383878-401443 GCA_001517045.1 Pseudotsuga menziesii
ATGATTCTTAGATGATACCTCGAACACCATATTCCATACAAAGGAACACTATATAAAACATCTTTAAATATTTTATCCTAAACCTTTGCGAAATATGGGTTCCAAATTCTTTAGTTTAATAGTTTTCTGCAACAAACATACTACAAAAATGCTTCCGCAGTGGACTCTCCACAAGGGTCCTTCCGCAACTCCACTTCCACAATGTGGATTGCAGATTACAGAAGGTACTTATATAAAGTTCCTTTACAACTTTCCCTTCTTGATTTCCTCTTCTGCATTGCAGATTGCGGATTGTGGAAGGTACTTAAATTCCCCACGAAAATTTCCTCCCACAATTACGATTCCGCAATGTGGATTGTAGATTGCAGAAGTACTTAAATTTCTTTCCATAATTTCCTTCCCCATTTCTGCTTCTGCATTGCGGATTGTAGAAGTACTTAACTTCTTCATATAATTTCCTTCTGCATTTCCACTTCCGCATTGCGGATTGCGGAAGTACTTAAATTATTTACATAAATTCCTTCCACATTTCCGCTTACGCAATACAGATTACGTATTGCAGAAGTACTTAACTTCTTTTGATAATTTACTTGCGCATTTCTGCTTCCGCATTACGGATTGCATATTGCGAAAGTAATTAACTTCTTTACATAATTCCCTTCCACATTGTGGATTGCAGAAGTACTTAAATTCTAGGCAATTTTAACCTTTTGCAAGTCATCTAGCCCATAAGTTTTCATAGTTTTTCTTAAGTCGTAGTTCATACTTGGGGATTTTACGGTAGGTTACCAGAGCCGATTTTATTATAGAATTAACACATTATTTTCACAAATCCCAACAAGAAAATGAGGATTACAAGTAAAGTACAGGGATAATTTTAGGGGAGAAATTTAGCCCATGGGCTATTTTTCCATGTTTTTCTCCAAAAAAATATTCGCCATTTTGCATTTTTTGAATCCCCGTTTCGCCCAATTTTGATGGGGTAAAATTTTTTCACCCTAAAAATCTCCAAATTATTATATAAACGATATAAAATCCTTAGAAATTAAAATCTTTTTTGAAAAATATAGCCAAACATTTTATAGTTGGCGTTTTAAGAATTGGTAGGATTCGCCAACATTTTTACACTTTAAAATAAGTATGGTTCCTTAAAATCATCCCTGGTAAAGTGAAATAGTTCCATTAAGCTGACAATAATTTCACTGCCTACATGAAATCCCTTACATTGGGGTATTAACAACAAAATTATAAAGCATCCAAGTATTCTTACAGAACCCATAAAATCATCCAACACATTCTATGAACATAAACAGATATATTCTGAGCTCAATAGTCTGCAAGAAAATAAACATTTAAAGTGACTTGGTTGTACAACCAGCTGAATGAAGAAGGAACAACCACGTTCCACCCAATTGTAGATTTGGACCAGTCTTGATTTGTGTCCTCAATCACCCCCGAGCTAAACTATGCATGTCAAGAGTGGTGGAATCCTACCTCAGGTCCAGTTTCCCAACAAGAAATCACTTGTCTAACACAGAGTGCTCACACAACAAGTATCTCTTCCAGCTTTCCTAACACAGAGTTCTCACACAACAAGATTTCCTGCATACTAAGAAACGTCCTGCCTCCTCCCATATGCTTCTTTTTATAGTTTTTGTTTTTCCTAGGTTTATTTCCAATTAGTGACCAATTCCTCATGGAATTCCTGTATCCCACAACTTCCCTTGATTTTGTAGGGCATGTCTAGTTCCATAATGACATTTTGACACCTGGTGTAACCTCCCTGAGATTTCTCTTCCTCATCCCCCACTCTTGCATGCATAGTTTCCTCATTTAACATGGCTACCCCCATCATTCATTTTTCTTTTTATTAAAATCAAATTGTTTTCAATTACATCTGTCCTCCAAGGACTTATTGGCAGATTCTAGATCCAATCAATCTTATTTCACAAAATAAAACAGTAATTCAAACTATTACAAATAATGTTTATTTACTGGTGGATTTTACAATTGTCATGCAATCACTCGCTATAATTTTCATGATTGAGTTTATGTATTTTTATTAATGTGCTGGGCACATTAAAAGTCCATACAATTTATCTCTATCCTCTATTTCTCATTGTTCTCTCTTATCGAGTAATCTGCTATTGTGTAAAAGTCATTCTTTGCAATTTATCTATTATACAGTGGAGAATTGCTTGGTTTTTCATCCCCACACTACTACATTTCGACCCAAAATCCGACGGCCGTCATGTCGGATTTTCAACACTTTCCTGTCGCATGTACGACACTTTGATTTTTTCTTAAGCGTCGGACACGTGGCGTCGGCTATCCGACACTTAACTAACCGTCGGTTAAGAGACACTTAACTAACCGTTGGTTAAATGTCAACCATCGGATAAGCGACAGGTATAACCGTCGCTAAAACCATTGCTTTAGGGAGTAAGCGTCGCAAAAACAACAGATAGAGCTGTCGCTTAAGCGACGGATATGGAGAAGAGTCGTCGCATGTGCGACAGATAGATCTGATTTTTAAGCACCTGGGTGTTACCAATAACCATCGCATTTGCGACAGATATCATCACCGACCGTTGCAAAAACGACATCTATATGTGTCGCTTAAGTGACGGAGACGAAGACGAGGCGTTGCATTTGCGACACCTATGACTAAATTTGGAGTGCCACGTATCACAAAAAACCGTCGCATTTGCGACAGATAGCATGGGAAGGCGTTGCAAAAATGACAGAGATTGTTGTCTCTTAAGCGACGGGGATGAAGACGAGGCGTCGGATATGCGACACCTATGTTTAATTTCGGATTGCCACGTATCACCAAAAACCGTCGCATTTGCGACATATAGCATGGGAAGGCGTCGCAAAAACGACAGAGATCGCTGTCGCTTAGGCGACGGCAGTGAATTTAAAAAAAAAAAAAAATATATATTAAATATTTATAAGCCCATTTCGCTTTGAAGGGTTAGTAGATAGTGAGCCCTTCAATGCTGATATGCAAAAATAAATCATTCTTTTCGATTCCCCCTCCTACTTATCAACAGAAGTGTTATATAAAAACTTCAATCACAAGGGTGGGCTGCATGCCATGACGATGTGTTATATATGATGACCTTTTTCAGGATCATCACCATACACATGGTATAAAGCTAGTAGGTAGTGACAGTCAGGGATGCAATATANCCATTATTTTGAGTGTTTTCCCATGGTACATATTTTTTTATGGATGAATCATTTGTGTGATTGAATGTTCCATTGATTCTATTGGTCAGTATCTTTGCAATTACTAGTTTTTAAGTTCAAATATCTTCCTATTTGCTCAAAAATCAACATGTTATCGGATCTCAAGGCGTGAAGAATATTAGTTTTGTAAGAAAACTAGAATCCTACGTAGATCTTGAGGAGCTGAGAAATTTTTTTGAGAGCAATGGAATCAATATTTGTTCGACCAAAAGATAGTCTTGAGGGAATTTCCAATTTAAACGCATGGAAGGCGAGGGTATTGAACATATTGGAGGAACATGACCTAGATGGGTACATGTCCACTGTGATGGAGAATCCTACTTCCATTGCAGGGTGTATAAACTTTAAGAAGAATAAAGATAAATCCAAATGGGTCATCTATGATTCAGTTAAGGACAATTTGATGTCCATGATCATTCCACTATGCAAATAAATGTTTTGATACATTGACAAACCTATATGAGAAGAAGGACTGAAGTCAAAAGTGGGATTTAAAAAATAAGCTATGGAACCTAAATATGGAGAAGTAGGATAAGTACTATGGCGTCATTCTTCACCAAGATTTATCAAGTAAGATATTAGCTTGCTAGTATTGGAGTAGCGGTGGATGAAGATGATCTTCTCCAAACCATTATTGATGGTCTCCATTCTACATGAGAGAAATTATTGGCTATGGTAAACGAACGAGTGGAGAAACATAACTTTGAGAGGTTGTGGCTTGAATGCCTCCAAGAGGAGGGACAAATCTAGAGCAATTCAATGTGCACCAAAGAAGAAAATATTGTGTTGATTAAATTGACATTGTTGTAACATAATATCATAAGGAAACATTGATGAAATAGGCATTGATGGAAAAAGCCAAAATGTTAAAAATCCTTAACAAAAAATATCATAGTCGGAGTCGACGAAGAGGATTCGGAACCGTTATCCTATAATGTTAGGAGTTAGAATTATCCCTTGACCAAACTATCTATTAGATTATATTTTCCTAACTTAGGAGTCATTTAATTATTATTGGGTCCACTAGTACCATTGGGTCCACTTGTCCTAATGGGGACACATGTACCGGTCACTAGAGTGTGGGAAACACCAATAGAGGCTAATTGAGACTATATGCACTTCCATGCATCATTTTAGGTACCTCGTAGACCAATCCCTACATTTTAGGAGCCACTAGGAGTGTTGGCACCAACCTCCTTCAGTTGTTGGAAGTTGGTAACTAGTTAAGATTAGTTATTCTTCAGTTACATTCAGTTAGTTATCCTCTAGTTTAGTTAGCACCAGTTTTGCATGGCTTCATGTGGGAAGACACCAATTCTCACCTACTTCTCACCTACCACTGCAGTTATTTTGGTTTTATTGTTTGTAACTGATTAAGAGACTGGATTAGACATCTAGAGTTATCCAGTTGAAATCCGATAGTGATTTAGACATATTTAGTTAGCCATGCAGTCAGATACAATTAGATTCAGTTGGTGGATTCAAATTCATCCCTAATGATTTGAATCCATCCTTATGTAACACCATTGTAACACAAAATACTGTAATGAAGATGATACGATAGTTAACTGAGCAATACTTGTCTATTTCCTATGAGATTTGATTTGTTCAATGCGTATTTTTCATTCTCCTTAATTTCATAATAATTAAGAATCTGATTGCACTCCTTACTTGATGATCTAATGGCACAAAAATTATAATATGGTATCAGTTCCATCTTAGGAAAGCTTCAAGTCTATCTACTCTCCATTGCACACCAGAAGTAGCTAGGGTTCCACAGAAGTCCCGCAAATATTTCCTTGCTTCCTATGAATTTATTTAGAAAGGTGGTGCAGGCGTGAAGAACCATGAGAAAGTGTGCATGTCGAGAGGGAAGGCTTAAGTCTAAGACAGTTTGAATTATTTTGGTTTTGCAGTGATTTTTCCATAGGTGCTGCTTAGCTTGTTTGAAGATATTGTCTGATCAACAGGAGAATTATGGATTCTCAACCTTCCACACCTAGGATCCTAACACCCTTCAATTATGTTGATTGGAGGGAAGATATGCAGCTGTCCTTGTGCAATCATGGATACTTCAGTATAATACTTGGAAGGGAGGATGAGCCCCATCATCCGGGTGAGAAAAAAAAGTTTCTGAACCGCTTTGATGAAGCTTTTGGTTATCTATGTACTCAGATATCCAGAGATCTCCTCTTTCACCTTGAATGTTTTAGGACTCCCAAAGAAGCTTGGGAGAATATTGAAGTCTTTTTTGAAAATCAGGATGAGCTTCGGGGACAAATTCTAGAGAATGATTTGATATCCTTGCATCCCAGCAGTTTCAGGACCATACAACAATTCTTTAATAAATTCAAGTCTCTTGCACTCCAATGTGGACAATGCGGAATATGAAGAAAGGATGAGCACCATGTGCTCTCCATACTCAGCAAAATAGGTACTGAGTATTATGTATTTTTCCCAATATTCCATACCAGAATAGATTCCATTCCCAATTAGAAGATGGCCTCACTTGATTGCTTTTCCGAGTCGTTAATACAGGAGAAAGAGAAGTTGGTCCAAATGGGAGTCATCAAGACTTCCAAAGATCAATCTCTCACAGTGACAGACTCTAACAAAGCACAAGCTAAAGGGAGACCTAAGCGGAAGGATCCTAAAACATATGATTCGAAGCCGAAAGAGAATCAAAAGTATTCTAAAGGAGCTTTAGGCTCTAAGAAGAACAAAACGTTTGAAAAGAAGATGTGTCCCTATTGTATGAGGGGTTTTCATTCAGAAGACCAGTGTATGAAGAAGTAGATCGACCAACTGTCATCTCTCCTCAAGCAGAACAACATAGATTTTCCACAAAGAGAAAATAAGTATGATCATGAGACGTGCCATGCCTTGAAAGTTGGAATTCCTCGGTCGATAGCCTATTTGATTGATGCTGGAGCATCCAACCACATGGTTTCCTCCAAGGATTTCTTCTCCACTCTCAACCTCACAAAAGGGCCTACTATTCATATGGGTAATGACTCCCAAATTCCTGCAGCAGGAAGAGGCACTATTAAAATCCAAGATGGTGAGTTCAGAAATTTCCTCTATGTGCCCTCCCTTGCAACTAATTTGTTGTCTGTATACCAGATGAATCACATTGGCTCATTAAAGCAACTGGTATTTTGCCCTGACTCAATAGAGATCACATAAATATCAACTAGGGATATTATAACGAAAGGAATTGTATATAATGCCTCCAAGGCATATGATTTCTCTCACTTCATGACATACTCAGATCTAATACAGCCACAACTTCTATTCAAAAAATATAAAGGTACCAAAATTCCTTTCTTCCTATTGCAGATATAGTTTTATTGCCTGGCATTTCAAATTCAAATTCAAAAGAGGAGGAACACCAACATGATACATATATTGATCTTACACCTCAAATGTATCTAGATTCGGATCCAACATCTATCTCATTTCAACATCCCAAATGGACTCAGCAGCTCATAGAAGCAATTGGAAATGGTGTTGGGGATCCAGATGACAAGAGAAGAACGAGGTCCTAGTATCAAAAATAGAATGTTGCACTGTCCCACATAGATCCACTTCTCCCTAAGAGGTGTTTCATGATGTTGGGGTTGGATCCTCAAACATTTAAGGAAGCTTGGCATGATCCTAGATGGCAAGCAACTAGGGATGAGTAATTTTATTTGCTACATGAAAATAAAACCTAGGAACTTGTCTTCTTACCTCCAGGGAGGAAAATTGTTCAGTGCAAATGGGTCTACAAGACCAGGATATCCTTTGATGGAACCACAACCAAGTATAAGGCTCGGTTGGTGGCCAAAGGATACTATTAGGTTCAAGTATTCGACTACAATGAGACATTCACTCCAGTAGCTAGAATGGATTCCATCAGGCTTGTCTTGGCAGTTGTAGCGTCCAAGAGATGGGAGGTACATCACATGGATGTGAAAATTTGCTTCCTCCATGGTGATTTGGAGGAAGAGATATACATGAAACAACCTGAGGGGTTTATTGATTATCCTTCCTTAGTTTGCATACTGAGGAAATCACTGTATGGACTCAAACAAACCCCAAGGGCATGGTACACCAAGATGGATGCCTTGCTCATATCTCAGAAATTTGAAATATGAAAATCATATTGAAATTCTTACATGTAGAAGAAAGAGGGTTTCTTTATTTTTATTGTATTATATGTGGATGATTTTCTCATTACTAGCAGCTCTATTGCTGGTTCGAGAAACATTAAGTCTGCTCTAAACAAAGCATTCACTATGACTGATATAGGACTATTAAGACAATTAATTGGTCTCAAAGTAAGTAAAAAGACTTCGGCAATCATGATATCACAGTCCAAATACTCATCAAACATGCTTAGGATATTCCACATGGAAGATTGCAAGGAATCCCCTTGTCCCTTTCTAACTGGCATCAGGCTAGAAGAAGGTGGCTCCACACCTTTTGTAGATAGCACTCTCTATAGACAACTCATTGGGAGCCTTCTGTATCTCACACATTCGATACCAGACATATCCTATGCCGTGAGTGCTACTTCTAGGTACATGCAGGATCCACATGAGCTGCATTGGTACTAAAGATTATGGGATTCACTATGCAGCTGGAGCACAACTTGATCTCATAGGATTCACAGAATCAAAATGGGAAGGAGATCGAAATGATAGGAAATCCACTTCGAGATTTTTATTCATGATTGGATCTGGGCCAATTTGTTGGTCTAGAAAGAAGCAAGCAACACTTTCACTCTCTTCAACAGAAGCAGAGTATCAGGGAGCTATGAATGCAACTATTCAGGCAGTTTAGATACATGACATATTGACAGAGTTTAGAATTTAGACTTCATCTTCAGTGGACCTTTACTGTGACAACCAGCGTACTATCAAAATTTCCAGTGATCTAGTTCTGAAGCAGAGGATGAAGCACATAGAGGTTCACATGCACTACATTTGGGAAATAGTGCATGACAGAACCATCACATTACACTAGTGTCCTACATATGATCATATTTCAAACATATTCACCAATTCTTTCATAGAAAATAGATTTTCCTTTATCAAGTATCTTTTAGGCGTTAAGGCTTGACTCTCAGTTCCTATTTCTTCTTATCTTGAGGGGGGGTTTTCCCCTATTTCCTCGATTTATTAAGCAACATTTTTTATCTTTTAGATTTTATGTGGGTGACTTTTGTCCTTGTTTCTATGGCCCACAATTGTCCACATTAGGATTTAGAGGGATTGTTAGAATTTATAATCCTCCCTTGACCAAACTGTCTATTAGATTATATTTTCCTAACTTAGGAGTCATTTAATTATTATTGGGTCCACTAGTACCATTGGGGCCACTTGGCCTAATGGGGCTGGATGTACCAGTCACTAGAGTGTAGGGAACACCGATAGAGGCTAACTGAGACTTACTGCACTTTCATGCATCAGTTTAGGCGCCTCCTAGACCAATCCCTACATTTTAGGAGCAATTGGGAGTGCCTTCAGTTGTTGGAAGTTGGTAACTAGTTAAGATTAGTTATGATTCAATTACATTCAGTTAGTTATCCTACAGTTTAGTTAGTGCCAGTTTTGAATGGCTGCATGTGGGAAGGAGCTAGTTCTCACCTACTTCTCACCTACTATTGCAGTTAGACTGGTTTGATTGATTGTAACTAATTGAGAGGTTGCATTAGACATCTGGAGTTAGCGAGTTGAACTATGATAGTGATTTAGACATATTTAGTTAGCCATGCAGACAGATACAGTTAGAATCAATTGGTGGATTCGAATTCATCCCCAATGATTCGAATTCCTCCTTGTGTAACACCATTGTAACACCAAATACTGTAATGAATATGATACTGCAATTAACTGAGCAAGCTTGTTTGTTTCCTATGAGATTTGATTTTTTCAGTGTGTATTTTTCATTCGCCTTCACTGTGTTAGATTTCTAATGGTTATACAAGATATAAAACATTTAGCATCATAGCATCATAACCATAAGCAAAGGATCATTGAAAGAAATAAAAATGCAACAACACAAGAGAGCACAAAGATTTTCCTCGGGGAAACTATAAGGGAGAAAACCCCGCAAAACTTCCTCAGTATAGAATTTGACCAAGATAGTGTAAAACCCCAGCAACAAGAATAGTTGCTCATCTTCCATAGTAGACTCTTTCTTTCCAGTGTAATACTTGTGTGTGAGATCTGTACAAAAGAGAGAGGCACCTCACCTATTTATATTCATTAGGTGAGTGCCTCAAATAACTAACTAGGTTTGCCAGGTTCCCTAGTTGGGGCCAAGCTACCTTGGGAGACTCAAAATACATTTTATATATTACTTTTGTGGGTGCTATTGCCCTGACTTACAACAGAGGGTTTACCTCATGACTTTTACATGAGGAATTACATTAAGGTCATGTATGAATGGAGGAATAACATCTCCAAAGGAGAATACAACAAAAGTACAAAGAATATCTTCTGAATTCACAATATTTAACACTCCCTCTTAACTAGCAAGATATTCTACATTAACAACAACCATCATTACAACTGTACAACTGACCAGTGAATCTCTATATGTCAAACAAAGTTTTGTAACATCATCATATGTCTTCATCATCGATATTAGATGGATCATCTTCTGTAATATTAGTATGTAAATACTGAATCATCTTATCTATGTGTTGAATCATCTGCTATCAGTATAGAAGTACTAAATCATATTCTGTAGTGTTAGTATGTGGATACTAAATCATTTGAATCATCTTTCTGGATCATATTTTGTAGCATCAGTATGTGAATACTAAATCATCTTCTGTTACATCAGTATATGAATATTGAATCATCTTCTGAATATTGAACCTTCTTA
Source organism: Pseudotsuga menziesii (assembly GCA_001517045.1). Lineage (NCBI taxonomy): Eukaryota > Viridiplantae > Streptophyta > Pinopsida > Pinales > Pinaceae > Pseudotsuga > Pseudotsuga menziesii. The sequence continues at coordinate 394,013 of LPNX010572706.1, forward strand.
TGTAACATTAGTATGTGAATATTGAATCATCTTCTGCCACATCAGTATGTGAATACTAAATCTTCTTCTTCAACATCAGTATGTGAATACTGAATCATATTTTGAACCTTCTTCTGTAATATAAGTATGTGAATAATGAATCTGCTTCTTCCACATTAGTATGAAAATACTGAATCTTCTTCTTCAACATCAGTATGTGAATACTGAAACATCATCATATGCATCATAAGTATCATCATCTACATCTTTAGTATGTAAATACTGAATCACCATCATCTACATCTTCAGCGTGTAAATACTAAAACATGATCATTTGTATCTTCAATATCGGAATACTGAAACATCATCATCTGTATCAACAATATGTAAATACTGAAATAATCAAAAACATCATTAGCATGTTAGTGCTAAAAACCAAATTATTTGTAGTGCTAGATCATCATCTACATTATCAACATAGAGATGCTGGGATATTGTCATCATGATCAACATAAAAATGTTGAGAAAACCTCATCATCATCAACACAAAGTGTTGTGACTTCAACTACATCAACATTAAAAACACATGGTACTGGGACCACAACCATATCAACAACAACACAAGTTGTTGTGACCACAACCACATCAACATCATCAACACAAGGTGTTATGACTTTAACCATATCAACATTATCAGCCTAGGGTGCTGATACCACAACCATATCAACAACATCAACACAAGGTGTTGGGACCATAACCACATCATCAACATCAACATGCTGAAGCAAAATCATTATCAACATTAGTATATAAATACTAAAATTGCCTCACCATCATCAGTATAGAAATACTAAAACTATCTTAGCAATCAATTCAACAATCAACAATCATCAGTGTAGTAACACTAAAACTTCAACAATCAACAATCATTAATCATTAGTGTAGCAACATTGGAACTATCTCAACAATCAAGAATCATCAGTGTATTAACATTGAATCACACATCTCAACAATCGGTATAACAATATTGAAGCAAACATTCAATCAGCAAACATCTCAGCAAGCATCAGTATAACAATACTGAAACAATCGACTCAACCATCATCAAAACATCTCAACAACCATCATCAACAATCATCGACAATCAACATCATAACAATACAACAACAATGATCAAACATCTCAACAATCATTATCAACAATCATCAAACATCTCTACAATCATCATCAACAATCAACAACAACCAATAGTATAGAAATACGAAGGATACGCCTTTGCCCTTCAATGTCTCGGAGCAACATCATGGTGAGTTCTTTGGTATATACATCCAGGTATTTTGTCTAACTTACTAACTCTTTCAAGGTAAACAAGCCTATTTAGACAGATGGATCGCCCTAGGGACCAAACAAGCCTTGTCTGGATTACTAACCCTTTCAGGCCAAACAAGCCTAGCTAGACATACTAATCCCCCTAGAATCGATAGACCTTGTCTGGATTACTAACCCTTTTAGGCCAAGCAATCTTAGCCAGACATACCCTCCTCTAGGCTAAGCTACTCACCACTGCATCCATCATCCATCTACAGTCATTCCCTCTTTTGAGAGAGGTCCTTTCGGACTACAATGAGATTGTATCTGAAGTATTCACGAGGCAAAGGCTATTTCTGCTACTTGTTCTTTAAGTGAACATGCTTGAGCTTTACAAATCCCTTTTGCAACTTGCTCCTTTAAGGGAACATGCTTGAGCTTTACAACTCCCTTCTGCAACTTGTTCTTTAACATTCTCTTCTTGTACATCTGCAATTGCATCGTACATTTACAACTTGCATCATTCTTCTTTTGTGCATCTATAGATGCATCATTCTTCTCTTGTACATCCGAAACTGTATCGTACATCTACGACTGTATCGTATATATGCAAATGTATCATACATCCGTAACTTCATAATTTCTTCTCTTGTAGGTGATTACATATAATCCTTCCTAAAATTCAAGTACAATTGTTATGATTAGAAAAATTTAGTAACATACTCAAAATGACAAACTTCCCATGCATAAAGATATATATAATCATGCAACTATTTTTTCTAATGCAACTATCATCTAACCCACTTACCCATCACCTGCATATTAGTAGTAAAATTTAAATATTCTAGATTTCATCATGCTTCTAATCTCAAGAATCATGTAAAGATTCTTGAACTTTGAGATCTACTGTAGTTACTCCCTCTAAGGTGGAGCACCATCCTCCTTCTGTATCTATATTAGGACATTGGGGTGACAGGTAGCCTCCTCTGCTGTTAGTCTGCTTTGTATTCATCTATGTCACTTGTCAAGGTCACTAGATATCAGGATCCTTCATCTCGAGCTTTGTTACAAATTTTCTCTTATCCATTATAGGATTCTATCTCCGACCTTGTAGTAAAGGTTGGGATCTCCATCACTCTAGTTGATCCTCAAGTTTCTAATGTGACTGTATGTGCTATCCCATGGGTGTCTATTGAGCTTGTACAAATCCTTCTGAGCATAGGAGTTTTTCTGTAGAGAGTCTCAAACCATATAGGTTGTTTGATTTGTGCTTCTAATTTAATACACCAATTGTATATTGTAATATCCAATACTAAATATATGTGTCTAGTTCCTAGAGTAGTGTGTTGTCATAATAGACTCTCTTTGTTGATAGAAACCATGAAACTTGATTCGTATATTTTCATACTTTCGATTGGCGGTATACTTGATCTTGTAGATATACTTGGAAGACTTCATAAAAATTCCCTTAATGTCTTGAGATAATATCCAAACATCATTCTGTATGATCAAATGGTACTTATAGAACATATCATCCTTCCATTCTTCCTTCTCGGGACATTCTTTCACAAAATGTCCTTTCTCTTCACAACTGAACTATTGAGTTGTGATATGTCCTTCTATTCTTGGCAGGAATGTTCTTCCTTCTTATTCTTTCTCTTCTTGGCCTGAGTTGTTAGGGATTGATTGTAATCTCTTATTCAATAGACCATGCATTTCTTCAAATGTGATCTTCCTACTAGAACAACTCTCTTGACTGATTTTGGAAGACCATTCAAAGTTGTAATTTATGCTTCTGCTTCTTTGGCATTGTCTTCAACAGCTTCTAGTTGCTCCTTAAGACGATATGTTCTTGTGAAGTAATCATTGAATTTTTTCTTCACATTCTTTGAGTTGATTTCTCAAGGTCATCTTCCTACATACTATTCATTGCATTGAACATATCCTTGGGAGTCTTCAAGGATGATACATGTGGGATCCAATGGAGATGGAATTACTCATCTTTATTTTGACTAGGTCCTTCTTTTGCTTTGCTTTGACTTCATCTCTGTCTGGATCTGAAACTTCTTCTTGCCATGATTATTCAAGTGTGGTAAGCACTCTATAATTCCATGATTAGAAGTTCTCGACTCTTTCAATCTTGTCCTTAAGCTTGACATTGTTTGTTATTATGATAAAAATGAGAACCTCAAATGGAAATAGAGAGGAAGAAACTTACTGGTGAGAATGCTTCAACTTGATGCTTGCTTGAATGATCCTTTTGAAATACTGCTTCTGGTGGACCTAGGGTTTGACATAGAAACCCTAATTTTTCAACTTAGGTATCTTTCAGATCTGATTGAATAGAATGATGCGCCTCCTCAAGGAAAGTTGAGAAACATACTTATTTTCTCAAAACTATGGATAGAATTGCAAAATATATGATGCCCTAGTTTTCTCCAGCAGCAGTGTTAGGTAAAAAAATGAAAGTACACAAAATGAGAAATTTATTACATATATAGATGCACCTTCCCAGGGAGAATTCGATGTTCCTCCTTCTTTAGTTGACCGGTGGAGGGAAGTACCCGGAACATGAAGCCCTAGACTTTTTGGTTTCTTCTCTAGAAAAGATTGATCTTGTTTATGCAATATCTCCAAAATTACTTCTCCTTTGTGTATAAAACATTGAACTAAGGTAGCCTTGCATGTCCTCTTTCCAACACCGCAGGATATAGCAGATTTGGTTTCACTAATTGGGACTTATACGAATTTTCCCAAGGTGACTTATTTCAGGACCGTTCATCATAGAGAACGTGTACAGACTGCCATGTGTCACCATTTCACCTTCGGGGTTTGAAAATTTTACCACATAAAATAAAATCCGTTCCCTATCTAGGATATTTTGCTAAATTTCATTTGTACCTTCCTAGACTGAGATATCGCTATTCTCCCTAGGTCACGTGTTCAAGGCTGAATTCTGGGAGAGGCTAGAACCCTGAGTTGGAGGAACCATATGTTGATGTATATGTAACTTAGGAATGTATTCTTCTATGTATCTTATATATTGTAACCCGATGTTTATTCCGTGATGTTTCTATTATGTATTTGAGTCATGTGGTCATGCCCCGATGTTCCGATCGGGAGGATTAATAATGTAAGCAAGTCATATCAAGTCATTAGGTAAGTCCCCACAGTTTCGGGGCACTTGAGTTATTATACACTAATTAAGGTGTAGGATCGAGTAAGTAATTGTTAGTTGGGCTGACATGATTGAGTGCACTTCAAGTCAATGGAAGAATATAAATAGAGAGTGAGAGACTCTCTATTTATCACTTGTGAAATACATCACCTGCTCTCTCAAGTGTGGCGCACTTTTGGAGAAGGAAATTTTGGGCCTAGACAGAAGACAGAAGACTACTGCTGTTTTGGGAGATCTCTTACTATTTTGGTGTTGATTCTATCTTAGAGGAAGTTGCGGGGTTTTCTCCTTTATAGTTTCCCCGAGGAAAACTCTTTGTGTCTCTTGTCTCTTTTGATGTGCTTATGTTTTATTGCTATGCTTGTTATTCTCTCAGTGAAAAGATCCTAAGATCATAATGCTAGCTTAATGTGATGAAAAACTAACATGGTATCAGAGCTAACCTGAGAAGAAGACATTGTGTAGCTATAGGAACTAGGGATTCCTAGTTTATGGATCTTCCTCCACATATTTTCAGCAAAAGTAAGGTGGAACAACTCTCCTCCTTAGGGCGCATCTTTCTGTCGAAGTAGAATTTGATTCCGAGCATTTTCAGTCTTCGATGCAGAAATTAGGGATTTCTACAGAAGATGAATTTTTGAGTGAGACCAGAATAGGATTTTTCTCCTCATCAAAACCGAATTTTAGAGACCTGGATCAATAAATTTGGTTGGGTGAAACTCCGGGAAAGTCAACCCTAGTTTGACCCTGAGCTAGGAGAAACCCTAAATACTAAAACTGCTAAGTTTTGGTACAGTCGCTATATTCCAAGATTGGAGACGTCTCAGACACTAACAATTGCAGGGGCCAAATATAAAATCCTGATGAAGCTTGTGTCCAAAAATCAGACTCATATTCGCTGTATTCCAGGAGATATGATCTCTCCAAGTTAGGGTTCCAGCCTCTTCCAGAATTCATCCCTGAACAGGACATTTGGGGATATCTGCAATATCTTGAGCTACAGAGGTCCAAATGGAATTCCTGAAGATTTTCCAGAAAGGGCACAGACTTTAATTTTGGTGATCCGAATATCAGACTCAGAAGATGAACCAGTGACACGTGGCATTCCGTACAACTTCACTATTTTGAACAGTCCTGTAACAGGTCACCTTGGGAAAAGGATCATAAATACCAAATAGTGAAACAAATTCTGATGAAAACTATGGTGTTGGATCAGGAACATGAGAGGTTACCTTAGTGAGAAATTTCAGGGATAGAGGAGCAGTAATTTTGGAGATATCATAGAAACAGTAACAAGAATTTCTGCAGAAGAAATTGGAAAATTAGGGCTTCCTGTTCCGGGAGCTTCCCTCCACTGTTTTCAGAAAAGGAGTACATTGGATAGCTCCATTTGAAGAGATATATCTGTTCATCCAATCAGATCTGAAATATTCCATGTTTTGAAAATTATGGTTTCTGTGACAAACCCTAGATCAGCGAACTCCGGGACAAGGACGGACACCTCAAATCGGTAAGATCTAATCCTTTGCTATTTCCATTTGAGGTTCTCATTTCAATATGATATATCACATCAGCTTGGTGAAAAGCTTGGGGAAGTTGACAACTTCCAAGCCTGGAAGTATTTGATCTCTCTGAAGAAACTGGATTGGACACCTACCTGAGTATAGAGGTTCCAGTTTCAGAGGGAGACGAGGTTAGAAGCCTTTCACAAGAAGAACTTGGTCAAGGCCAAAGAAGACATCATGCTCATCCTGCAGAGGATGATGAACCATCCAGAAAGAGATCCAGATATGAAAGTGAAGATTCTTCAAGCAAGGATGAATATGTTCTAATATCATCTCTCATAGGTAACATTACTCATGGAAGTGATGATTGGCTTATAGACAGTGGGGCTTCCAAACATATGACAGGATTCAAGGAATCCTTTGTAATATTGTCAGAACATGAATCACCTCACAAGGTGAAACTGGGAGATGACTACCAATATCCAATAACAGGTAGTGGGGAATATTCATACAAGCTAGACTCTGGTAAGTCTCTAACAATAAAAGAAGTATTGTTTGTTCCAGGACTCAAGAAGAACCTTCTCTCCATTTCAACATTCATAGATGGTCAAGTCATCATGTGGCCAAAAGGAAAGACTATTGATGATGCGGTAGTGATTGGAGAACAAGAAGGAGGCTTGTACAAATTGAAGGGCTATCCAGAACAAGCCTTGATCCATGAAACAGTAGAGCCAAATGAGCTGTGGCATAGAAGGCTTGCACACGTGCATTACAGAGCACTACCTATTGCAAGCAAAGCTATTGAAGGTCTTCCAGAATTTCAAGCTATTTGAAGGGAAGAACAAAAATCAGAATATGACCTAAAGAAACCAGTTGAATAATGCGAAGATCTAGAATGCAGGGACCATGCAGTCATAAGAGTCTCTCAAATCAAAGAACAACTTGAAGCGGTAAAAGAAAAAGTGAAGAATGCAAAAGTGGTGATGGCCGACTTGAATGGCCTCCCAGGATCGTGGAATTCATTCATGTGAGGAATGTGTGCTAGAAGGAAGTGATTACTTTCAATAGAATCTAGAAAGAGAACTCACAAGAAGAAGAAGATCAAGAAGAGAAGGTGGGAGCAACTGAAGATCAAGCTCTTTCCATCCAAAGAATATCCCTCAAGCAATGAGGAATATGAAGAACTCAACTCTTGAAGAACTTCTTATCCACCTTAGCTTTTGGATAAGAAACAATGCTATTATGAATGAAGAAGATGATGAAGCTGAAGGCTCAAGAAGGAGTCTACCCTCGAAACGAATAAAGATAAGTATTCAATTGTAATTTCATTATATTATTTTGTTATGCATTTGTTTATATTAAGTTATTGTATTATGCATGATAGGATGTTTGCATTAATGACAGAATACTACTAATATGCACGTGATGGGTAAGTAGCTCATGGGGCTATACAAATTCTCC
>LPNX010572706.1:404880-417875 GCA_001517045.1 Pseudotsuga menziesii
CCATATATCCTATATTATAGAGAATATGAGGATAAAATGTTTACACAGCATACATAATTTTTTTATCTTCGGCCTTTAAATGTTTTGGATCCCGAGGCTTTTCTAATCTCTATATATAGAGAATGTCCCAAAATAACTAGTTTTAGTCTTTTAGGGTTTTCAAGCATGAAACCCTAATCTTCAATGGTTGTAGATGTAGCACCATTTCGCGTACACAAAGACTTCTTTCAAGGTGGCTCTGATACCATGTTATATTTTTAATGGTTATATAAGATCTAAAACATTTAGCATCATAACTTCATAACCATAAGCAAAGGATCACTGAAAGAAAGACAAATGCAACAACACAAGAGAGCACAAATATTTTCCTCGGGGAAACCACAAGGGAGAAAACCTAACAAAACTTCCTCAGTATAGAATTTGACCAAGACAGTGTAAAACCCCATCAACAAGAATATTTGCTCATCTTCCACAATAGACTCTTTCTTTCTCTCTCTCCAATGCAATACTTGAGTGTGAGATATGTACAAAAGAGAGAGGTGACTCACCTATTTATATTCATTAGGTGTGTGCCTAAAATAACTAACTAGGTCGTTTGGGTTCCCTAGTTGGGGTCAACCTACCTTGGGAGACTCAAAATACATTTTATATCTTACTTATGTGGTGCTATTTCCCCGTCTTACAACGTAGGGTTTACCTCATGAATTTTATATGACCAACTACATCAAGGACTTCTCCGACTAGAGGAATAACATCTCCAAAGGAGAATACAACAAAAGTACAAAGAATATCTTCCAAAGTTACAATATTTAACACACTACATAATAATTAAGAATTTGATTGCACTCATTGCTTGATGATCTAATGGCACAATAATTCTAATATATAAAGCTAAGTTTTTGTATTTTTTGACTCTGAAATTTGGAGTCGGAGTCAAAAGCATTATTTTCCAATGTTAAGATTTTGGAGATTCCAACTCCTAAATTTGAAAGTCAGAAAGTTGGCAAGGCAGAGTCGGAAGCGACATGTCACAACATTAAGGTTTTGGATTTTCTGACCCCAAAATACTGAAATTCAGATTCGACCAATCAGACTCAAAACGACGAAGTCAGAAGCGTTAGTTTCCAATGCTAAGTTATTGGAGTTCTTGATTCCAAATGTCAGAAAGTTGGAGTTGGCCAGTCGGAAATCGTGAAAGTATGAAAGTCAAAAAGTTGGAGTTAGAAGCAAAAAAACGGAGGTTCCAATTCCCGACACAGGACTTGGAAAAGTCGGACTTGAAATGACGGAGTTGGTAAGTCGGAGTTGGGATCATTGAAAATATCAAAATATTAAGTGTAGTTGTTAGTTAGAATCAGTATGTCAGAGTCAGGATTGAAGAGTTAGAGTGATGCATTATCACGCTTTTAATTCCCAGTTTTTGTAACAAAGATGTCATTTTATGATTTGTTGATTTGGGAAGAGTCACAATGAAGATGCATGACTATTATATGAAGAAGCACAACTACGGGTATATAACAAAATATTTAAACCTTCAAACAAGCGTTTCTGTACATTTGATTGAAAGATCCATAGGTGTACAAAAGTCATAGATTGAATTATCATATAAGGGTGGTTGGAAGGCACAAGGACAGGATGCAAGCCTATAGGGGGTCATAGATTCCTTCCAGTAGTTTCTAGTAAATAGAGTGTTGGTGAATCCTTTAGTTGTAGCTGAAAAACTTGGGTGTTGGTGCATCCATCAAGTTGGTGCTTGCAAACTATTTGTAAATATAATTTTGCAGTAATAGGAAAGTGATGGTGGTTTTCACAATTGGGCTTCCACAATAATATTGTGTGTTCTATTTCTATTGTTGATTTATTTTTTAAGTGATAAAAATTGAATAAGATAGATCAATACTGATTCACCCCTCACTTACTATTGATCGATATTCCAACAATTGGTATTAGAGTAGGATCCTTCACTACTATTTAAATCACTCGAATAAATATCCTATTAATAACCACTATGGATCAACAAGAAGAGTTAGCTACCAACAAACCTCCATTATTTATAGGAGAAAATTATGCATTCTGGATTGTAAGAATGAGATGCCATCTAATGTCTCTAGGATGCAAGGTTTGGAGAAATTTGTTGAGTACATACGAAAGGAGTTCTAACCACCTAAGTACATTGAAAAATAGTATAAGAAGTGGCAGGAGCTAAGGAAATGGAAAGACCAGTATGTGTAGAGTTACACTGACAATTTCTATTGATTCATGGCTAGACTTGACATCTAAGAAGAAGAGAAATTGCTTGTCCTAAATTACGTTAGCATATTGTACCCGTACGTTGAGCAAGAGATGGATTTTTTACTGTTAGTACGCTTGCAGATGCATTCTAGTATGCAAACAATATTGAATCTAAACAAAAGGAAAAGCAAATTTTGCGACCATAGGAAAAGATCTGTCAAAGTCAAGACACCCTTCTCAGCCAACTCTCCCAATTCAAGACACCCTTCTCAGCCGACTCTGCCAAAATCCAGAACATCACAAGAAGCACTCCCAAAAAGACAAAAGGGAACATACCAAGTATCCCCTTGCCGGGAAATGATGTGATTATCACAATTCATCATGGAATGATACGTATGAATGCAAGGATCAAAATAAGTTTTTGAAAAATTATCAACATCTGACTTGTCCTACAAAATCCTGGTAGAATTGGACCCAGAAGAATCAACCCTTTTGACATCGACATCAACCACTTCGACATCCTTGACTATCTTCAACAAGGAAGAATAAGAGCACCTATTCCATACATGGATTTGGGTTCAAAACAATCCATTACATCTGATTATGGATAGTGGTAGCCAGAAGAACTTCCTTTCTGAAGATATTGTGAAGAAACTTGGTCTTGTCACCTCTCCACATCCTCATCCTTATAATATCAGTTGGATGAAAAATTTATAGGAAGTAAGAATCACCTGGAAATGCATACTCACATACTTCGTTAAGAATTTTGAATATGAATTACTCTGTGACGTGGCACCACTTTCCATAGTTGATGCTCTGGTTGGGAAACCTTGCTTGTTGCATCGACATGGGAGTTATCAGTCGCAACCTCAGAAGGTCATTGTCAAAACTCAAAATTAGTGGTATGACATATCAGAGAAAAAACCTACACCAATGGTTGCAATGATATCTACCAAATAGGCAAAGTAGCTTAACAACCATGCTAAGAAATTTGCATTGATCATGATAAAGCATCAACATTCTAGGAAGATTGCAACAACTAGTCGACTCATTGACAAATGCAATTCTCGACAATAGCAGTAGATCTACCAAATTATTTATGAATACCGTCATGTATTTCAAGAGACAAATGGAGTACCTCTACATTGCCAGGTAAAAAACTCCACTGAACTTGTTCCTGGTTCTTCATTACCTAATGCATCTGTTTATAGAAGATCCATTATCAAGAATGAATAGTTTCATAGATAGATTCTGGATTTGATCAACAAAGGTCACATATGACCCAACTCCTCTCCTTGTGGAAGTCCAAACGTCCTCATTCCAAAGAAATATGGGACTTAGCGCATGTGCTTTGATTATTGGGATCTCAACAAAATTTCTGTAAATAAAAGATACCCTCTTCCAATTATAGACGAACTCATCGACTATCTGAAAGGTGCTAATTTGTTTACTAATCTTGACCTAAAGTTGAGATACCACCAGATTTCGATTGAGCCTACCTATGTATGGAAAAATTCTTTCAAAACCTAGGTCTCTGAGGTGGAACACCATCCTCCCTCTGTATCTCTATTAGGACATTGGGGTGACATGTAGCCTCCTTTGCTGTTAGTCTTCTTTGTATCCATCTATGTCACTTGTCGAGGTCACTAGATATCAGGATCCTTCATCTCAAGCTTTGTTGCAAATTTTCTCTTGTACATTATAGGATTCTATATTTGTAGTAAAGGTTGGGATATCCATCACTCTAGTTTATCTTCAAGTTTATCATGTGACTGTATGTGCTATCCCATGGGTGTTTATTGAGCTTGTACAAATCCATTCGAGCATAGGATGTTTTCTGTAGAGAGTCTCAAACCATATAGGTTGTTTGATTTGTTCTTCTAATTTGATTACACCAATTTTCTAGTGTAATATCCACTACTGAATATATGTGTCTAGTTCCTAGAGTAGTGTCTTGTCATAATCGACTCTCTCTGTTGATAGAAACCATGCAACTTACTTCATATCTTTTGATACTTCGATTGGAGGTATATTTTATCTTGTAGATATACTTGGAAGACTTCATAAAACTTCCCTTCATGTCTTGAGCTCATATCCAAACATCATTCTGTATGATCGACTGGTACTTAGAGAGCATATCATCCTTCCATTCTTCCTTCTCAGGACATTCATTCACAAAGTATCCTTTCTCATCACAACTGAACTATTGAGCTGTGAGATTTCCTTCTATTCTTGGACGTAATGGTCTTCCTTCTTATCCTTTCTCTTCTCGGCCTGAGTTTTTAGGGATTGCATTTCATCTCTTCTTCAATCAACCATTCATTTATTCATATGTGATCTTCCTACTAGAACAAATCTCTTGACTGATTTTGGAAAACCATTCAAAGTTGTAATTTATGCTTCTGCTTCTTTGACATTGTCTTCAATGGCATCTAATTGCTCCTTAAGATGAGATCTTCTTTTGAAGTAATCATTGAATGTTTTCTTCACATTATTTGAGTTGAGTTCTCAAGGTCATCTTCGTACATAATATTCATTGCATCGAACATATCCTTGGGAGTCTTCAAGGATGATACATGTGGGATCCAATGGAGACAAAATTACTCATCTTTGTTTTGAATAGGTCCTTCTTTTGCTTTGCTTTGAATTCATCTCTGTCTGGATCTATAGCTTCTTCTTGGCATGCTTCTTTAAGTATGGTAAGCACTTTATAATTCTATGCTTTACAAGTTCTCGACTCTTTCAATCTTGTCCTCAATCTTGACACTGTTTGTTATTATGATAAAAATGAGAACCTCAAATGGAAATAGAGAGGATGAAACTTAATGGTGAGAATGCTTCAACTTGATGCTTGCTTGAAGGATCCCTTTGAAAGACTGCTTCTGATGGACCTAGGGTTTGATAGAGAAACCCTAATTTTTCAACTTAGGTATCTTTTAGATATGATTGGATAGAAATATGCGCCTCCTCAAGGAAAGCTGAGAAGCATACTTATTTTCTCAAAACTGTGGACATAACTGCAAAATATACGATGCCCTAGTTTTATCCAACAGTAGTGTTAGGTAAAAAAATGAATGCCCATAAAATGAGAAAATTCTTACATATATAGATGCACCTTACCAAGAAGAATTTGATGGTCCTCCTTATTCAACTGACTGGTGGAGGGAAGTACCCGGAACATGAATCTCTAGTTTTTCTCTAGTTTCTTCTGCAGAAATGACTGATCTTGTTTTTGCTATATCTCCAAAATTACTACTTCTCTGTGTTTGAAAATTCAGATTGAGGTATCCTCACATGTCCTCTTTCCAACATCGTAGGTTATAACATAATTGGTTTCACCAATTTGTACTTATGCAAATTTTCCCAAGGTGACGTATTGCAGGACTGTTCAGCATAGCGAACTTGTATGGACTTGCACGTGTCACTGTTTCACCTTCGGGTTCTGAAAATTTTACCATAGAAAATAAATTACGTACCCTATCTGGGAATTCTTGCTAAATTTAATTTGGACCTTCCTATACCGAGATATAGCGATTCTCCCTAGGTCACATGTTTAAGGATAAATTCTGGAAGAGGCTAAAACCCTGAGTTGGAGGAATCATATCTCCTATATTATAGAGAATATGAGGTTGAAATGTTTATACATCGTACATCATGAATTTATCTTTGTACTATAAATGTTTCGGCTCCTGAGGCTTCTCCATTATCTAGATATAGAGAATTTCCCGAAATAACTAGTTTTAGTCTTTTAGGGTTTTCAAGCATGAAACCCTAATATTCAATGGTTGTAGTTGTAACACTGTTTCGGCTGCACAAGGACTTATTTCAGGGTGGCTCTGATACCATGTTATATTTTTAATGGTTATACAAGATATAAAACATTTAGCATCATAACATCTTAACCATAAGCAAATGATCACTGAAAGAAAGACAAATGCAACAACACAAGAGAGCACAGAGATTTTCCTTAGGGAAACCACAAGGGAGAAAACCCCCAAAAAATTCCTCAGTATAGAATTTGACCAAGATAGTGTAAAAACCAAACAAGAAGAATATTTTCTCATCTTCCACAGTAGACTCTTTCTTTCTCTCTCTCCAATGCAATACTTGAGTGTGAGATCTGTACAAAAGAGAGAGGCGCCTCACCTATTTATATTGATTAGGTGAGTGCCTCAAATAACTAAATAGGTCAACCAGGTTCCCTATTTGGGGCTGAACTACCTTGGGAGACTCAAAATACATTTTATATATTACTTTTGTGGTTGCTATTTCCCTGACTTACAACTGAGGGTTTACCTCATGACTTTTACATGACCAACTACATCAAGGACATGTCTGAATGGAGGAATAACATATCCAAAGGAGAATACAACAAAAGTACAAAGAATATCTTCCAAAGTTACAATATTTAACACACTGCATAATAACTAAGAATCTGATTGCACTCATTACTTGATGATCTCCTGGCACAACCAATTCTAATATATAAAGCTAGTTTTTGTATTTTTTGGAGTCTGAAATTTGGAGTCGGAGTCAGAAGCATTATTTTCCGATGTTAATATTTTGGAGGTTTTGACTCCTAAATTTGAAAGTCAGAAACTTGGAAAAGTGGAGTCAAAAAAGGCATGTCACAACATTAAGGTTTTGGAGTTTTCGACTGAAAAAGACAGAATTTCGGAGTCAACCAGTCGGACTCAAAATGATGGAGTTGGAAGCATTAGTTTCCAATGCTAAGTTCATGGAGTTTTCAATTCCGAATGTTAGAAAGTCGTAGTTGGCCAGTAGAAAATCCTGAAAGTACAAAATTCAGAGTTAGAAGCAAAAAAAGGGAGGTTCCAACTCTCGACATAGGACTTGGAAAAGTCAAACTTGAAACGACGAAGTCGGTAGGTCTAAGTCAGGATCATTGAAAATATCAAAATATTAATTGTAGTTGTTAGTCAGAATCCGTATGTCAGAGTCGGGATTGCAGAGTCGGAGTGATGCATTATCACGCTTTTAATTCCCAGTTTTTGTAACGAAGAGGTGCTTTTACGATTTGTTGATTTGTGAAGAGTCACAATGAAGATACATGAGTATTAGATGAAGAGGCACAACTATGGGTATATAAGAAAATATTTAAACCTTCAAACAAGTGTTTTTGTACATTTGATTGAAATATCCATAGGTGTACACAAGTTAGAGATTGAATTATCATATAAGGGTGGTTGGGAGGCTCAAGGACAAGATGCAAGCATGTAGGGGGTCATAGCTTCCTTCCAGTAGTTACTGGTAAACACGGTGTTGGTGAATCCTTTAGTTGTAGCCGAAAAACTTGGGTTTTTGTGCATCCAACAAGTTGGTGCTTGCAAAGTATTTGTAAATATATTTTTGCAGTAATATAAAGTGTTGGTGGTTTTCACAATTGGTGTAGTTCCCCATTGTCATGGGATCCACTAAATTTACCAATTCTAAGATTTTGATGCCATTCTAATATAATGGAATATTCAAAACATCATTTGTACACATATTTCTATTTGCATTTTAACAAAATAATTGTGCATCATAGCTGTGGGATAAATCAAAATTTATAAAGCACATTCCATTTCATACAAGAACTGAAATAGTATAAGATAATAACAAAAGTACAAAGAATATATTCCAAAGTTACAATATTTAACACACTGCATAATAATTAAGAATTTGATTGCACTCATTGCTTGATGATTTCATGGCACAACCAATTCTAATATATAAAGCTAGTTTTTGTATTTTTTGACTCTGAAATTTGGAGTCGGAGTCGGAAGCATTATTTTCCAATGTTAATATTTTGGAGATTTTGACTCCTAAATTTGAAAGTCAGAAATTTGGAAAAGCCGAGTCAGAAAAGGCATGTCACAACATTAAGGTTTTGGAGTTTTCGACTGAAAAAGACGGAATTTCAGAGTCAACCAGTCGAACTCAAAATGATGGAGTCAGAAGCATTAGTTTCCAATGCTAAGTTCTTGAAGTTTTCAATTCCGAATGTCAGAAAGTCTTAGTTGGCCAGTTGGAAATCCTGAAAGTACAAAAGTCAGAGTTAGAAGCAAAAAAAGGGAGGTTCCAATTCCCGACATAGGACTTGGAAAAGTCAAACTCGAAGCGATGGAATCGGTAAGTCTAATTCAGGATCATTGAAAATATCAAAATATTAATTGTAGTTGTTAGTCGGAATCCGTATGTCAGAGTCGGGATTGTAGAGTCGGAGTGATGCATTATCACGCTTTTAATTCCTAGTTTTTGTAACGAAGAGGTTCTTTTATGATTTATTGATTTGTGAAGGGTCTGAATGAAGATACATGAGTATTAGATGAAGAGGCACAACTATGGGTATATAAGAAAATATTTAAACCTTCAAATAAGCATTTTTGTACATTTGATTGAAATATCCATAGGTGTACACAAGTTAGAGATTGAATTATCATATAAGGGTGGTTGAGAGGCTCAAGGATAGGATGCAATCCT
Organism: Pseudotsuga menziesii; assembly: GCA_001517045.1. Taxonomy (NCBI): domain Eukaryota; kingdom Viridiplantae; phylum Streptophyta; class Pinopsida; order Pinales; family Pinaceae; genus Pseudotsuga; species Pseudotsuga menziesii. The sequence continues at coordinate 413,596 of LPNX010572706.1, forward strand.
GTAGGGGGTCATAGCTTCCTTCCAGTAGTTGCTGGTAAACACGGTGTTGGTGAATCCTTTAGTTGTAGCTGAAAAACTTGGGTTTTGGTGCATCCAACAAGTTGGTGCTTGCAAAGTATTTGTAAATATATTTTTGCAGTGATATAAAGTGTTGGTGGTTTTCACAATTGGTGTAGTTCCCCATCGTCATGGGATCCACTAAATTTACCAATTCTAAGATTTTGATGCCATTCTAATATAATGGAATATTCAAAACATAATTTGTACACATATTTCTATTTTCATTTTAACAAAATAAATGTACTGACATATTTCTATTTGCATTTTAACAAAATAATTGTGCATCATAGCTGTGGGATAAATCAAAATTTATAAAGCACATTTCCATTTCATACAAGAACTGAAATAGTCTAAAATAATGCTTGCAAAATACCTAGATTGTGTAGTTTATCATAGCTCTGGTGTCCTCCTCTGGTAGCTTCCCTTTGTCAGAAACTTATTAACCAAACCAACGAACCACCCTTCTGCCCAGCTTACCGTGCTGGACTTAGGAAACCAATGAGTTTCCTAACCCCTGAGCCCACAGTCCGATAATCCCCATAGCAGTTTTCCTTCGTTCAAATCTCTCAATCAATAGTGCAATTTCACCCTTTTACTTTGAGTTTCCACCTCCTCATATCTCCGAGTTAACCCCCTCCTCGGTCTTCCTCATTTTCTCCAAAAAAAAAACCAAGTCTAATTTTTCCCAAAGAAAACCAACCCCCCTTCTCCTCCATGATACCTTCCTTTAATATCCATTTTCCTCCTCCTTCCTTCATTCTTACTCCATCTCTTCCCTACAATGTTTTGGGACTATAAATCATTAATACTCTTACACAATTCAAGATTTTTAATAATGATCCAATATCGTTACCCGATTCACGGTTGTCTTGAGCAGTTAAATAGTTTAATGATTAATTAAGTGGGTACACTTTGAGTTGACTTATGTTTATTTATTCGTAGAATTATTATTATTACTTGCTTGTTTACGAAACCTTTCATTTAATAGGGACTCAATGCACAACTTCGATATTTAAATGATGTAGATAACATAATAATTACTTTGACTTTCATGGAGAGGATATTTATGTTCTTGATACTCAATCCATTCTAATTCAATCATAATGTTTTATTATTTTCAAAATAAATTTAAATAATCATTTAAAGTGGATAATATAATGATATTAAGTTACAATATTGCTTTTCATTTGGTTAAACATCTAACAATAAAAATGATAATAATATATATTTTATAAATCATGTAAAACATTTGGAGAGTTAAATAATTCTTTTAATTATATTCAATGAAGCTTATAGGTGTATCTAACAATAGTTATACCATTATTAATATTATTATTAAACTTAATAATCAATAATAACACTTAATAATAATAATAATTCTTTTTATTAATGGTGAATAATAATGGTAACATTTATTTTTTCAATAGATAAGTAAATTTGTATAAACATAGTATCTTTATATTAATGAACTAGGTACCCTTAATGGTTAATTAATCTTGATTAATAGTTAAACAATAAAATTATGTAGTGTTAATGTTTTATATATGATGATTCACATTAGCAATACCTATATTAACTGTTTATTGCAGTGTTTACATATAATGCCTAATTTATTTATTTCACACACTATCAACTTAACCATTCATTATCTAAGTTGATTAATATATATCCTTAACTCAGTTATCTATGACAATTTATACCACTATTCAAGTGACAAGTATGTTGTACATCAATACTATCATACATGTAGAAGGTGTGCATGCGTGGCTAGTGTATGCACAATTCATACATGCACTATAAACAAACACCATTCCACCTATGCATACATGCTAACTAATAATAGTAATTTCCTCATGTAGAAAGAGAAAGCATTCATATTTTTTTTAACATTCTCAGTTATTTAATAGTTAATCCATTTTATGATTTGATATCCTTTCTTTATGTTCTTATTGACTTAACAAATAAATACAAAGATTGGTACCTACTACCACTAACTCGGTATCAAGGAATATCCAACCCTCAACAGTAAAAGCTAACACATCCTCCCATCCTAATCTACGTCCGCATCCTCCCTATCCTTCCTCTGCTAGTATAGAAGTGGATGTCGGCTTCACCGACCTGAGCACATAAGAACCTGAGAGCGATAGCGTCGGCTGAACAATGGACCTAGCCTCTCCTAGCAGGCATCCGACTGTCGTCATCACAACAACTTGGGGAGCGTGTCTCAACATGACCCTCCCATGACCTTGGGTATCATAGTAACATAGGGTGGGAAATACATCCATCCCTCTCAACATACTGGGTCTATACCATATCAAATTGTTCTCTTCTGCAATCAAGATTATCAGAGTGTATCATCGTATCATTGGTTTGGTCAGTAAGGTTCCTTGCATAAGTATGTGCTAATCCACACATCATATTTAGTAATTGGCTATCACTTAGCCCTTGTGCCTTGTGTGTTAGTATTTCAAAAAGAATACATGTTCATAACAAGCATTCCACTTGATCATTGATTGATCCATATTATCATCATTATTTCATTTCTCGTAACAATTCTGGTTCATAGCAACTACACACGACATATAATAATTCATTCATCCACATCACCATATGCTGGGCCACATACCATATCATATATTTCACATTTTATAAATGAAAACATTTAAACATATACTATCATCGTAAAATACAAGAATCCCATGATAATATCAACATCGTACCCGCATAAACATAGTAACATAATATTCATGGTGACATCATAACATAGTAACAACATATAATTTGGTTTATCATGTCTTAATTATAGTTTACTCGGTTGAACTAACTCCTACACATACTAGCAAATAAAATGTTGAGTTAATTCATATTAGAGTTTAAATACCAAATGTCAAAATATGGGACATTACATACACCCACCCTTTAAGAAACTTCGTCTCAAAGTTATGGTCATCACAATCTTAAGAGAAAATTTTGATGGACTATATTTATGCCTTACCGCTAGAACATCTTATCCTTACAAGTCCCATGATCAAGGTGCCAATACGATATAAGTTTACTTACTTCATCACAAGGGATGTGTTATCATATTACATACTACTTGTTATGTATGCAATTGGTTTGATTTCATCATGCTTCATCAAATACAGTTTACCCCAAAAATTTAACATTCTCAGATGCTTTGCAGTTATTTTATATATCATGTTTCACCAGAAGACCTTGTCACTTCCCATTACATTTCATTAGGTTGTAAATGTCTTATTATGACTCAAAATTCGGGTACGATCTCCAAGCCTTTATTTAAGTATGGGTTGGAGTGTGACTGATAAAAACTATTTTCACTAGATATAACACAGCTTATTTATGTTATCAACTAGATTAAAATGATTGCCATTTTATTTATACTTAAAATGATTATTAGTGTTTTTTTAAAAAAAATAATTAAAACAATGTGTAACTCCATTTAGTTTATATAAGATCAAGCATGGTTCTCTATTTTTAGGCCATTTATATAAGATTAAGTATTGTTCTATCTATTTTTAGGAATGAGTTTTTTTTTTTATAAATAAATATCATTCAAGTTAATATAAAACCAATCATTTTTTTCTATCTATTTTTAGATATATTTTTCCTCTATGATACCATTGTATATAGTTTTGACAGTTCTGAAATTTTATTTTATTTTATTTATTTATTTATTTATTATTATTTTTACATAAATTTACTACCGCAGTAGGCCTAGGAGAGCAATCTGAATATGTATAACCTACAAATTCATATGAAAATTCTGAAATACTCTCTTTATGCAATTATAAATGTAAAATTATTATATAATAGACCTAGAGTTAACCTATAGCAATAACCTAGCGTTTACTGGTAATTTGTCCTTCAAGAGCCTCGCGATGTAGTTGGTATTTTTACTGTTTCAAGATGGCATTATAGTAGCTGGGTTATTCGACTATTAGGCGGCATTTATTTGGAAATTTATAGGAAACGAAGGTGGCCAATTAGTAGTGAATTCTACTTTGGCATTATGTTATAAGATTTACCTTCAATAAATTGGTGGTAGGCTTGGGAATTGATCTTGCACTTAGTGGTTGGGTGCATATCTTGGTCAATTATCCAGCATAAACATGGAATTTTAGTTTTAACCCAATTGCATAAGCTATTATTTCAATCTAGTTAAATTTTCATGATAAGCTATACCAAAATCCTTATATATA
>LPNX010572706.1:427144-482879 GCA_001517045.1 Pseudotsuga menziesii
GTCATGGATCAATGGTAGGTATGATCTAAGAGAAGTTGAACCGTCGGATCACTCTATGTCTCGAACATATCATGACCGTCGGATTAGAATATTTACAAATGCATACTAAAGAAACACACTCTTACCTAACGGATATATTACACAAGTTGATCTTAACTAACTCCTAAGTGTCTAAATATCCTAACAGGGTTTTCAACACAGTTTCCAATCATGGTGGTCCCTCTGTCCAATAAGAATCATCCACGTTTTTTCAAAAAATTTCTGGTTTGTCCAATAAAAATGTGACACGTTTGCTGGATTGAAGCTGGAAAGTATAGCTCAAAGGCAGTGGTTTGAGATACATTCATCAAATCCCCATTAAGCTACATTCATCGAGCGAGCCTCCATCCATGTATTCTAGCACGAGCTGAATCTCCCCGCCCAGGTCATAAACGCCATGGCACTTCATCGCCTCCATCAGGCACTGGTCGAGGAGTTTGAGGCAGTACTGAATGGTGAGGGTTCCAGCCTCGATGGTGGTAATAACAACTGGAAAAGGCTCTGGGAAAGGGATATATTTGGTTGCTTTAAGAAAGTCGATACTGAAGTTGAACAAGAGCCTAAACGAAGAGATGATTTGGGGGAGGGAAGCCACATGGAATGTTGCTTAGAGCCCATGGCCCCTGAAACTGTGGGAACTACTGCTATTATTGCTGTTGTACGAGCATGTCAGATTATCGTTGCTAATTATGGATATTCAAGAGTTGTTTTATGCTGTGGAGGGAAGGCCATTCCACTTTCAGATGACCACAAAGTATGACTTGTTTTCTATGGAGTAACACTGTTATTGCCCATAATTTATCATTTTATCAGGATTTTCCTTGCATCAACACAGATATATGCTCTATGATTTGGGGATCTGACCAAATATTTTCGTTATTGCAGCCTCAAAGAGCGGACGAGATGACAAGGATTGAGGCAGCAGGGGGCAAGGTTATTTGTTGGAATGGATATCGTGTTTTAAGAGTGCTTGCAATGTCCAGGGCCATTGGTATGATATGTTTGTGGCAAGATAAAAAGTACATATGCGTGCTTTGGTGGTGCTTGATATTTCTATTATCATTTCTAATACTTGCAGGTGATCGCTATTTGAAGCCATCTATTATTCCTGATCCTGATATTACAGGTGCAGGGGATCGCTAATACTTGCAGGTGTGCATGATTCTACCCATGTCTTTCTTGTAGATGCCATGAAAGAAAACAATACATAGTATGCCACCGAAACCCTCAGTGTGACGCACAGGGTCAGTTATAAAAAGCGTGTCCCCATCATTGAAGCCTGTAATATCTGCCAGCTTAACTACAAACTGACATGCCTCCAGAATATCCTAGTCCAACGACCATAAATTCATGTCATCCAGTTCACCCCGAATTCCGCCTGAATTGAAATGAATGTTGAGAGCTTCAATCAATGTCTGGAATCCATTGACAGAATCAAATAGGGTATTGTTCTTGTCGCCATATTGGCAATTGAGACAAAGAAGATTTAAACTCTTCCACAACATTCTCGAATCCTATGGTATCCTGATAACGACTTCAATCCAGCGAGCCAGTGAATTAACGTAGCCAGACATATGGGCTTCGTCCAATATCTCGAATGGGTAGTCTTGTATGACTGCCCAAGGTAATCACAAATTTTGACCAGGAAAATACTCGTTTCTTACAATGAAACCCTGTCGCAGCTGCTTTCTTACTTCTAGTCGGGGTTGGATATCCTTAATGTCCAAAACCCCTCGAATCTCTCAGTTATAAGCCGATCCATTAATGCTCTGATCCCAAAGTTTTTCCAGTAAGATACGATCAAACAACATTCCTTTTGGACTCAAATGAATAGGATCATAGACAAAGCCTATATTCGATTCCTCGCAGTCCACCATTTGATTAAACAGTGAGAATAATTTTATAACTCCGCTGACAGACAAATGAGCTAGTAAAAGAAGATGAATGTCTGATACTGGCCAGTGATGGATTATGGGACGTAATATCAAATGAGGAAGCTTTTGATATAGCCCAAAGACGCATCGCTCATTGGCATAATAAGAATCCAATTTCATCTTCAAAATCAATAGATGAATCAATGGACCCTACTGCACAGGCAACTGCTAATCATCTCTGCAAGCTTGCTATTCAGTGTGGTAGCTCTGATAATATAGCCATTTTTGTTGTGGACTTGAAGGCAATAAGGAGGCGGGCACAGAAAAGCTAAAACCATGAACTTAAAGTTACTTATGCTTCATTGTTGGTACTTCAAGAAAAATTGTATTAATAGAGTTGTTGATAACCCAAGGTGATCGCTTTCATTAATTTTTTTTTTGGGTGGATAAGTGCTGGAAAATAGGAAGCATCCTGTTCTTTTATCTAATGGGAAATTCATTAGACTGGAGACCTGTTCTTGATAACCAATGCTTAGAGTTCTTTAAACAATTGCTGTAATATAGCATTTTCCATTGCCCTTTTATACCTGTACAATTGACTGCAAAGTTGACTAGTGTAGGATGATGGCTGCAACATTGGAAATATATTTGTCCTTCCAGAATATTGGACAAAATATTGACAATTTTTAGGTATGGACAGTAGATTCTTGTGGATGTGTTTTGTGCGTCAATTCAATGGTTCATTCCAGACACTGAGGCCATGCAGTACAATCCGCACAAGCGGGAGATAAGCTGTCATCCTGAAGTTTCATTTTGTAGACTAATATTAACTTAAAAAGTCACGAAAATGACCTAAAAATGGAAGGCTACTTCTCTGTAACAAACATGCTGATGAACATATATTTTATCTCATCTAATTCACTGCAGCTCTTAATCAAGAGTATGGGTCCGTGAAGGACTGAACCTTTGAGATGCCATCACAAAACTCCTCAATGGTTTTAATGAAGCTGCAGGATATATTAGGGATGAGATTATCTGAAGTGTATTTACACATTCAATGAAATACAATATCTATGTATTTTATACAAGCTTTGATTTATCTACTTATGTGAAGTATTCTGGATATTTTCTCTATAAAGTTCCTCTGTTCTGAAGGACCAGCTCTATTGACAAACCGTTGTGTTATCTTTGAATTCGGTTTGTAAGATAAATTGTTCCTTCTATGATCTACATTCATCTATTTGATTGCATTTATTAATATTTGAATATGTAGGAGACTTGTTGTCAGTTTAGGAAATATTATTGCATAGTAGATTCTACAGTGAGTTTTGAGGGCCAACATACAATCTTCAATGCCATTCCTGAAGTTATATTTGAGAATGTACCATGTAGCTATTTTATGAGTGAAGTAGGCGTCGAGAGCGTGATAAGTTTTCCTGTCCCTTGTTTACCCCTGTAATTTTAAGATTGCTACCTTGTAAGAGAAAGTGATTTAAGACTAGCACAAACCCATCTAGGTCTGGATCTGACATGCATCTAGAGGTTTCCAAGCTTGAGGTTGCATATCTCAAGTTCAAATATTTAATATGTTGACATATTCTAGAGATATGCATCCTTGACCTTGAGATACATGTCACTATTCTAGAGATATGCATCCTTCCCTTGAGATACATGTCAGACCCGAGTTTAGATTGGTCTGTGCTATTGTCATCTTCAATGCATCTCCTAGATTCAGTGCATCATCACACACATAGAAGCACAAAAATACAAAGTGTTAATGGATCACCCCCACCTCTACCTCCAGCCTATAGAATGGAGCTCATTTCGCTTGGTGCAAAAACCATTCCAGGGTGTTAGAGAAACCCTTTTTACAGGAGAATTCAACACTTTCATGTTTTTTCCTTTTTCTTTTTCTACATGTAACCATGGAAGGCTTTTGTCCATTTCTTTTCCATTTCATATTTCCTGATTCACTGGTTCGGGGTTTCTTCCCTCCTCTTGCACTCAGTCACAAAAATCCCCATAACAAGCGTTGGAAGGTTTTCTCTCTTAACTATTGGACTGTCAAGTTAGTTGTTATTTTCTGGTTCATCACAAGTACGCTATAAATGTGTATGATAATTACTTTCTCTACACGTTTTTGTGTTCTCATTTTTCATTTGTTCAATGATAACATGAACAGGATGGGAACAATGAGGGTATATCTATATAACCATCAACACAACCAATTTGTGAAGTGATCATATATGAAGGGGGTCCAGTTTGGTGGCTGCAAGCATGTATAGATGATTGGAGAGAGTGCTCCTTGTCTGATTGGAGCCCCATGTTTTCCTGAGATGCTTCAAATTTGTATAATTTTTTTAACAGGAAAAAAAATCACAATTTCTATTTGAAAATCACTTTCTTCAGGTTTGTTTACTTATGTTGTTATATAAAATAGTTATTTTTTACAAATGTAAACCTAGGAACAGCTCTAATAACTCATATAAGATGCAGTAATATGAATTTCATCAAACTAAACTTAGAAGATAGGTTGATCATATAACTCATATAAGATGCAGTAATCTAAAACTAAACCTCGAAGACAGGTTGATCATATGGTCCACATTAGAATTGCACTTGGCTTATGACTCGACACACATCTAGAATAATGTGTTTTTGATTCTGGCAGTTTTTGCTTTTATTTGAAAGGTACACAACTATCCAATGTCCTTCAACTTTGCCTTTCGGAATTTTTGCTTTAAAGATGGTTCAAAGTCTCTGTTCTTCTCATCAAATAAGATTTGTGAGTTTCAGTTGGCAATTGTAGCTGCTTTACACCACTGGTATAGTATAATAGAGTAAATTTGATGATCTAATTTTTTGCTTTAAAATAAAAATATTTATTAATGTTAGTTTGATTTTTTTTTCTTTTACATAATCGATACCTTATATGCAATACTAACAATTTTATTTGCTAAGAAGTCTATTCTCAATTTTAAATAATTAATTTATTATCAATTATGTTTGTTTTAAATATTAATGATATATATTTTATATTTATTCTTAATTAACTTGAGTGTTACAGTGAGTGGAATTTTTCTTAAGAGGATTTGTTGATGAAGTTAGTTATTAAGTTATTAATGATTAATTTATTATTAATTATGATGATTTTAGAATATTGATAATCTGTTATAAACATATATTATATATTTATTTTAAGTTGACCAAGTGTTACGCTCAATGGGATTTTCCTTAACTTGATTGGTTAGTGACTAAAGTTATTACATATGTTTGATTTGACAAGTCAAAAGTTTTAATACCTTAGATGCTTTGTTGAAAAATCTAATCTACCCTTTTAAAATCATATGGCTAAGTAAAATATTAACTTGATTAGTTAGTGACTAAAGTTATTACATATATTTGATTTGACAAGTCAAGGGTTTTAATCCCTGAGATGCTTTGTTTAAAAATTTAATTTACCCATTTAAAATCATATGGCTAAGTACAATATTCAACATTATTGATTTGTTTATATTGATATTTTTAATATTATTAGTTTGTTTATATTGATATTTTTAGTATTATATTTATTAGTTTGTTTATATTGTTTGTTTTAATATTGGGATAAATTTTCGATTTTTAGATTTAAATATTTTTTAAATTATATTTTATTCATAAATGCTTATTAAGTTGAGAAAATGGAAAATAATTAAAACATTTCATAAACTAAGTATTTAATCAAAATGTTTAGAAAAAGGTAAATATTTTTTTCTATTAAAAAAGTAAAAAAATTCTACATCACATTTACATGAAATGAAGTATAAAGTATTATAATTTTTTAAGACAAAATACTTATTAACATAAGTTAATATCTGTATCAATATTCCATTCAAGTGGATATATGTAGCCACCCAAATCTACCATAGACCAAAAAATGTATCTCAGGTGCCAATTTTACAACAATTATGTGGGCCTTGAACTTTAGTTGCATTTCCTGTGGCACTTCCATCAATTTTTGGCAATTGATATGACTTGAAATTTTAATTACCATGCTAGCCAAACACATAAAATTTAGTATAAGATTTGAAATTGTCTAAAAAACACTTTAAACAATGGATACAAAAGTTGCAGCTTCAACAAGTTGACATATCGTATTGGTTTTTAAAGGTCCACATTCTTTTAGCCATATCATCTCCCAGTGTTAGGGTTTTTGTTGATGTATATGTGACTTTGGAATGCATTTCTTATATATATTGTAACCCGATGTTTATTATGGGATGTACTTGAGTCATGTCATGCCCCGATGTTCCTATCGACCAGATTTATAATGTAAACAAGTCATGTCAAGTCATTGTGGGTAACCCTCCTATTGTCTAAGGGTTAAAGTCTCGAGAGTTTCGGGGCACTAGGGTTATTAGACTCTCCTAGTGAGGTCAGCCCTAGTAGGGTTTTAGTCATGTCGGGATTAGTATAAATAGAGAGTTGGACTCTCTATTTAACATACATCTCATACACACTCAAGTGTAGCGCATAGTTGAGGAAGGAGAAGACACTAGGGCTAGATAAGAAGAAGGTTATTGCTGTCGGGAGATCACTTACTGTTTTGGGTTCTACTTTTGGTGCTGATTCTATCTCTGAGGAAGTTGCAGGGTTTTCACCATTTATGGTTTCCCCGAGGATAAACACTATGTTCATTGTCTCTTGTGTTTGATTGTTGTACTTGTTATTCTCTCAGTTAAAGATCCTAATGTATGCTAGCTTAATGATGAAAAACTAACATGGTATCAGAGATAACCTGAGAAGAAGACATTGTGCAGCTGCGGGAACTAGGGCTTCCTAGTTTGTGGATCTTCCTCCATATATTTTCAGCAAAAGTAAGGTGGAATAACTCTCCTCCTTAGGGCGCATCTTTCTGTCGAAGTAGAATCCAATTCTGAGGTTTTTCAATTTTGGTCCCTACACTACTGCCGGAAATTAGGGCTTTTCACAGAAGAGGAATTTTTCAGTGATCCCAGGCCTGGATTGATCTCCTCCCCAAAATCGAAGTTAGGGATCAAATTCAAATCATTTGGGTGGACAAAACTCCGGAAAAGCAAAACCCTAATTTGCTACTGAACTAGCACTGCAGGATTTCAGCTCCAAATTCAGATCCGACATCTTGACCTGGTAAGATCTAAATCTTTTGTATTTCCATTTGAGGTTCTCAGTTTAAGATGTCTCATCATACCAAGCTTGATGAAAATCTTGAGGGAGCTGATAAATTTCGAGCTTGGAAGTATAGGATCTCCCTGGTCCTGGAAGATAATGAGTTGGACTCCTATATCAGTGAGGAGGTTCCAGTTCCAAAGGGAGATGAGGTTAAGGCCTTACATAAGAAGAAGATGGTTATGGAAAAGATAATCATTACTGATTCAATCAAGGATCATCTCATACCATAGGTGTCCTCCCTCAAGACACCTAAAGCTATGTTTGATGCCCTAACCAAATTGTTTGAAGGGAAGAACATAAACCGAAAGATGACTTGGAGAAACCAATTGAAGAATGTAAAGATCCAGAATGCTGAGACTATTCAGTCTTACTTTACAAGGGTATCTCAGATCAAGGAACAACTGGAAACAATAGATGAAGAAGTGGAATATGCAGAGATTGTTATGACCACCTTGAATGGTCTCCCCAGATCATGGGACTCTTTCATTCAAGGGATTTGTGCCAGAAAGAAGTTAGTCAAGTTCAGTAGACTATGGGAAGAATTCTCTCAAGAAGAAGCTCAGATAGCAGCTCGAGAAGAAAAGATGGGAAGTGAAGATCAAGCTCTTACAATCCACACCAAGAAAACCAAAAGGGATCATCATCACTCCAAAGGTAAGCCTTATCACTCTAGAAGAGATTGGGATACTGTTATATGTTATACATGTGATGAGAAAGGTCACATATCCAAATTCTGTTCTAACAAAGGGAACTCAAAGAAGAAGAAGGGAAACAAGATAAGACATCATGCTCATGCTGCAGAGGATGGTGAACCTTCCACAAAGAGAATCAGACAAGAAAGTGATTCTTCAAGTGATGAAGAATATCTACTGATCTCTGCTCTCACGGGAACTATTTTACATGGAAGCAATGATTGGCTCATAGACAGTGGTGCTTCCAAGCACATGACGAGATTCAAAGAATCATTTGTGAAGCTATCTGAACATGAGTCACCTCACAAGGTGAAACTTGGGGATGACTACCAGTATCCAATAAAAGGTAGTGGTGAATCCTCCTACATACTAGACTCTGGAAAGTATTTGAAGATGAAGAATGTATTATTTGTTCTAGGACTAAAGACTCAACCTCTCTCCATATCTACATTGGATGCAAAAGGAATGAGGGTTGATTTTGTAGATGGCCAAGTTCTTATGTGGCCAAAGGGAAAGACTTTTGATGATGCAATAGTGATTGGGGATCAAGAAGGAGGACTATACAAGCTGAAGGGCCAACTAGAACAAGATTTGGTTCATGACTCAGTAGAACCAAATGAACTTTGGAATAAAAGGCTTGCACATGTGCATTACAGAGCACTACCACTTGCAAGCAAAGCTGTTGAAGGTCTTCCATAAATTCAAGCAAAACATGAAGGGGTCTGCAAAGGATGTGCGAAAGGAAAGAATACAAATAAGACATTTCCAAGTAGCGAGAGCAAGGCAAAATGAATCTTGGAAATCATCCACTCTGATGTATGCGGACCAATGTCATCAAATTCTCTAAGTGGGTATGCATACTATGTTTCTTTTATTGATGACTTTTCTAGGAAGACATGGATTTACTTCGTGAAGAATAAAGATGAAGTATTCAGCAAGTTCAAGGAATTCAAAGCCTTGATCGAGAACCACACTGAAAAGAAGATCAATATTTTTCGATCAGACAATGGCGAAGAATTCACTTCGAATGAGTTCAAGGAACTATGTAAAGACTCAGGGATTAAGAGGGAGTTGTCCACTCCTTATAATCCACAATATAATGGAATTGAGGAAAGGAAGAATAGAAATATCATGGAAGCTGCAAGAGCTATGCTTCATGATCAAGATCTTCATATGCATCTTTGGGCAGAAGCAGCTAGAACAACAGTGTACATACAGAACCATACTCCACACAGAGTACTCAAGAACAAGATTCCTAAACTGAGTCTTCTCCAGCAAGAAACCAGAAGTCAGCCATCTCAGAATATTCGGTTGTCTTGTGTACATACACATTCCAAAAGAGAAGAGAACAAAATTAGATCCTTTAGGAAAGAAGGGTATATTTGTGGGATACTCTGAAAGCTCGAAGGCTTAAAAAATATACTTCCCAGGGTTCAAGAAGATTGACATCAGCAGGGATGTAACATTTGATGAATATTCAGCCTACATCAAATCCAGAAAGAAACCTGCTGAAGAACCTGAAGAAGCAAAAGCTCCGAGAATTCATGATACAGTCATGAATGAAGAAACTCAAGAAGAAGATCAAGAATTTGAAGAACCACAAAGACCTGTCGATCCACCACAGAATAAGAATCCTCACAAGAGGAAACTTGCTTGGGTATGATAGATTATCCAAGATGGGGAAAGATATGGGGTTCCAGAAGAGAATCTCAGAGAAAGAAAGAGGACCAGATCCTGTTCTAGTTATGTAGCATTACTATGTGACTTCATTGATAAAGAACCTTCCAAATATGAAGAAGAGACAGAACGGAAAGAATGGAAGGATGCGATGATCGAAGAGTATCAATTGATCATGAAGAATGATGTTTGGGATGTGGTCCCAAGACCAGAAGGGAAGTCAGTTGTAACTTCCAAGTGGATCTACAAGATCAAGCATGTTGCAGACGGTAGCATAGAGAAATATAAAACAAGATTTGTTGCTTGTGGTTTCTCACAGAAAGAAGGAATAGACTATGAAGAAACCTTTGCACCTATAGCTAGATACACTTCCATTAGATCGGTACTTGCTCTGGCTGCAGTGATAAAATGGAAGATACACCAAATGGATGTCAAGACTACTTTCTTGAATGGTGTAGTGGAAGAGGAAGTGTATGTTGAGCAGCCACTCAGTTTTGAGACACATGACAGGGAGTCTCATGTGTGCAAATTGAAGAAAGCCCTGTACTGTTTGAAATAGGCACCCATGACATGGTACGACATAATTAATAGCTTTCTATATAGTTTGGGCTTTACCAAGAGTAAAGCAGATTCCAACCTTTACTACAAGGTTGAAGATGGAAACCCAGTGGTACTTCTACTATATGTAGATGATCTGTTTGTGACAGGAATGGATGGGTTGATTGCGGATATGAAGAGAAAGCTTGCTGCCGAGTTTGAAATGAAGGACTTGGGTATGATGCATTATTTTCTAGGGATGGAGGTGTGGCAGACTACCGATGGAATCTTCCTTGGACAAGGGAAGTATGCAATAGAGATCCTAAAGAGATTTGGGATGATGGACTGCAAGGCATTAACCACACCTATGGCATCAAATCTGAAGCTATTGAGTGATGCTTCATCAGAGACAGTTGATGCCATGATGTATCGTCAGATGATTGGGTCCTTGATGTATCTGACGAACAAGAGACCAAATATTTGCTTAGCTGTGAACACCTTGAGCCAGTACTTGATAGATTCGAGACATGTTCGCTTGATTGCTGCAAAGCATATTCTAAGATACCTGAAGGGTACAGTTGATTATGGGCTCAAGTATAAGGCTGATCAGAATATTAACCTGGAGGGTTATGTTGACTCAGATTGGGCAGGCAGTTCCATCGATAGGAAGAGTACTTCAGGGTGTTGCTTCAGTATGGGATCAGGTATGATCTCATGGTTTAGCAGGAAGCAATCCTATGTGGCACTGAGTACAGCTGAAGCAGAGTATGTTGCAGCTTGTTCAGCTAGTTGTGAGGCAATATGGCTGAGGAAGCTACTGTCTGATTTAATTGATCTCCAGTTAGATGCTACTTGTATATACTGTGACAACCAGAGTTGTGTAAAGTTGTCAGAGAATCCAGTATTCCATGACAATTTGAAGCATATTAAAATCAAGTATCACTATATCAGGGATATGGTGCAGAGAGGAGCAGTGAAGCTCCAGTATGTTGCGACGGATGAACAGATAGCTGATGTGTTGACTAAGGCATTGGCTAGGGTGAAGTTTGAGTACTTCAGGGAGAAGCTTGGTGTTCTCCAAATTGATATTCCTCCTAAGAGGAAGTGATGTGTCCATACTGAGCCCTTTTGACATGGTGAGAGGGTTGGTTCCTTCCATGGTCAGATGCAAGTGCTATGCCATTCTAACATGGTGAGAGGATTGGTTCCTTCCATGGTCAGATGTAAGTGCTGTGCCATTCTGACATGGTGAGATGATTGGTTCCTTCCATGGTCAGATATAAGTGTTGTTCTCTTTCGACATGGTGAGAGGATTGGTTCCTTCCATGGTTGTATATAAGAGCTGTGACATGGTGAGAGGATTGGTTCCTTCCATTGTCAGATGTATGTATGGATTCCACACCTAGCATGAAAAAGGGCTGGCTCTGTAAAGACACATCTAGTATGACAAAGGACTAGATCTGTGTGGATCCCACATCCAATATGAAAAAGGACTGGCTCTGTGAAGACACATCTAGTATGAAAAAGGACTAGCTCTGTGTGGATGCCACACCCAGTATGAAAAAGGACTGGCTTTGTGAAGACTCATCTAGTATGAAAAAGGACTAGCTCTGTGTGGATGCCACACCCAATATGAAAAAGGACTGGCTCTGTGAAGACTCATCTAGTATGAAAAAGGACTAGCTCTGTGAAGACTCATCTAGTATGAAAAAGGACTAGCTCTAAGTGGATCCCACACCCAATATGAAAAAGGACTAGCTCTGTGAAGACTCATCTAGTATGAAAAAGGACTAGCTCTGAGTGGATGCCACATCTAGTATGAAAAAGGACTAGCTCTGTGTGATGATACATCCAGTATGAAAAAGGATTGGCTCTGTAGATGTACATCCAGCATGAAAAAGGGCTAGCTCTGTAGAGATTCCTATGACAAGAAGAATCAAGAGATATCACCTGTGATGATGACCCAGTGATGATCCAGATCGAGTGATGATGATCCAACAGTGATGATCCAGATTGAGTGATGATCCAGATCTAGTGATGATGTCCAGTGATGATCCAGATCTAATGATGATGTCCAGTGATGATCCAGATCCAATGATGATGTCCAGTGATGATCCAGATCGAGTGATGATCCAGATCCAATGATGATGTCCAGTGATGATCCAGATTGAGTGATGATCTAGATCCAATGATGAAGATGAATTGAAGATGAAGAATATTTGAAGATGAAGACTCGATGATGATACAGAGAAGAATACTTGAAGATGACGAAGACTCGATGATGATACAGAGAAGAAGACTTGTGCTGAAAATTGTGTCGAAAGAATACCTTCCTAGTTAAGAGGGAGTGTTGATGTATATGTAACTTCAGAATGTATTTCTTATATATATTGTAACCCGATGTTTATTCTGGGATGTACTTGAGTCATGTCATGCCCCTATGTTCCTATCGGGCAGATCTATAATGTAAACAAGTCATGTCAAGTCATTGTGGGTAACCCTCCTATTGTCTAAGCGTTAAAGTCCCCGAAGTTCTGGGGCACTAGGGTTATTAGAATCTCTAAGTGAGGTCGGCCCTAGTATGGTTTTAGTCATGTCAGGCTTAGTATAAATAGAGAGCTGGACTCTCTATTTAAGATACATCTCATACACACTGATCAAGTGTAGCGCATAGTTGAGGAAGGAGAAGACACTGGGGTTAGATAAGAAGAAGGTTACTACTGTCGGGAGATCACTTACTGTTTTAGATTCTACTTTTGGTGCTGATTCTATCTCTGAGGAAGTTGCGGGGTTTTCACCATTTATGGTTTCCCCGAGGATAAACACTATGTTCATTGTCTCTTGTGTTTGATTGTTGTACTTGTTATTCTCTCAGTTAAAGATCCTAATGTTATGCTAGCTTAATGATGAAAAACTAACAATTTTAGCCTCTTAAGGTTTTAGAATTTTTGGTTAAAAGACAATTTTAGCTTCTTGTAATGGGTTTTTAGAAAATGAGCTTAGTTGACACATCTCTTCCCAAAGGTCAACTACCACCATTTTAGCTAGTTTGTATTGATTTACATGTTGCAATGTTTTCACCATTTCATTCAATCATAGTGTTTGAATTTTACTATATTGATATGTTCTTTCCAATATGTTTGTGTTATTTCCCTATTACAGTGTGATCTTCATTTTGTTTTCAACATAACATAGACTAGTGGTATCATAACAATATGCTTTTTGTTATATTTTTATGCATGTCTCCGACGAGGTTAGGGTATAGGGAGTTGGGCTTCGAACTAATCAAACCCATTGAACACTTCCCTTGCCAACTCAAGCAGCCTCCCATGGCAGACAAAAATAAAGAAAACAAAGTAGGAGATCCTTTAAGATGTTGCTTTAGTAAGCTCTTAGGTGTCAAGGAATAGGATGATTGATAATTTCGCCCACATCCATCAATGATTCCCAATGGTGGGGGCACCTTCAATCAACGGTATCTTTGAAAGTATGATGCCCTTCAACAAACAAATTAATTTTGACATCCCTTTGTTTCATAGTAAAATGGATGCAAAAGATTTGAATAAATGGTTAAGGTTTCCAAAGGGCTATTACTCTATTCAGAAATTTTCTAACAATGAGAAGATCACCTTTATGCTCCTTAAGTGCCTTCCCCATGCCAAAGTTTGGTGGGAAATTTATTGTGTACAACATGCCGAAAATGAATCTAAAGCAATTGGGATAGAGCCTGCTTGGGTGGCTTTTGTTGATGTCCTCAAGGAGTAATTCTACCTTGTTGGAAACTACGATGATCAATACACAAGATGGACAACTTTGTGTTAGGAGAAAGACCAAGTAGTGTTGGAGGACACCAATACCTTCCATGCCTTATGTTCAAAGCTTGGTATTAGGGACTCAAAGTGACACTTGGTTCTAAAAGACCACAATAACCGACCTAGGTACATCCAAACAAAAACATAGATTTTAAACATCTCTTCACTAGAATCCTCTTACATGTCACTACTATATTTGGGGTAAAAAAATCGACATCTATTACAATGTTAATTTTGAGAGAAACCCTTTGTGTCATTTTTAGCCTCGTAATTTGTCATAACTCCCAAACAAAAACTCACTCACATTGATATCAATGCTTTTAAATGGGATGCATGCAACTTTGTTCTCAAAAAAAAGTTGTGAGGATTCTGATATACAAACCCTTGGTATTATCAATCCTTCTAGATCTCTTATCATATGAATCAAATTATTTATAATCAAAGATTGACATTTCAAAATATGTACAACCTAGATTATAATTTATTAAATTTAGAATATTAGTGAGATGCGTCTTTAAATCAAGATTTTATCAATTAATTGACATTTTGAAATGAGTATCAAATTCAAAATTTACCGAGGTCCAAAGAAGAAGAAAAAAGTTATCTAAAAATATATTGATCACACTGTAAAAGTTTGGGAAGTGAGCCCTCTCTTAAATTTACGACAATTATATGCATCACCCATAATTGTTTGAGTGATAGTGAGATATAGTTTGCTTAATGATCTTGTTTGTAGATAACAAAAAAATCCATGCATATTGGACATTGACAAATTATTAAGGGTTCAACTAACTTATTGTGAACCGTTCTTTGGGAAGCTACATTTCTTAGAGTACAACACCATGAAAAAAAATAGTCCCTAGGCATTGTAAAGACACTTATTATAAAGGAAGAGAAAATGGTGGATGAGGAAATGATAAAAATAAAGATACAACATCCCTAAGGAGGAAAAAGCCTGGAAGCAAATGCTATTCAGGATTTTTGTGGTATAGGGAATTTTCCCTTGAGGATTTTGTGTTATATTTAAAAAATAAACCACCAAATTGTGTATGACATTACACAAAAAATGCTATTTTTAATGATCAAGTATATTTTCAAACATAGGATATAATTATGTTTCTACCAAAATTTCACAATATGAATATTTAAGAAATAAAAATGTGCATTACTTTTATTATATCATTATGTTAACTTGAAACTGAATAAGAATTATGTTAAATTAATCTAATAGCAAAAAGAAAATTTCAACATTACATAAGTTGAATCTATATTTTTTCATTTAAATTATCATTCAAATTTATGATCAAAATTAATTTTGATTCTTTTTTTGTTCGACATTATTTTGCACCTTTTTGGGGCAATTGCTAGTTTTAACCTAGTTTCCAACATGGCGACAACTTTTTTTATTATAATAAAAATTACATCCCTCTAAGGCACGAAATTCATGTAGGCCATGCACCATCTCACAAAGGTTGAGGGAGGAATTTTCCATGTAGGCCACGCTCCATCTCTACATTAAAAATAAAAATAAAAACAAAAACAATAATCAATTAAAAAAAACAGTTGTCTCGTGTATCTCGTGGCTATTCCTTTTGATGAAGAAGGTGGCTATTCCGTTTGATGAAGAAGGGAGAAGACACCCACTCTCAAAACTTCTCCCCTTTTATGATGTCAGTTGAATCTGGCATAAACTATGTCCACGGCGGCTGGTAGTGCCTGGTTTACTTACAGGAGCTGCCAAGTATAGAAACGTTGGTAGCAATGGGAGATTTTCATTTTTCATGATGCATTCAACACTAGCAGAGAAATCCCCTCCTTTTTATTAAAATCACTAGCGAGGGGCTTTTTCATTGATATTTCATTTCTAAAATCACTAGGTATGCTCGCTGCTTGGGATTGTTAATGTGCCAGCGACTTTCAGGTTGATATTTGATTTGGATTTTCTTCTAGTTAATTTCAAATATATATAAGTATTATTTCATTATGTTCATAAAGTGTATCCTTGCATTTTTCAAAAGAGTATTTTAGTATAACTGTAAATTTTGTCTCAATAGCTGAAAATATAGATGTGTGTACTACATCACATGATTTTATAGTATATTTAGGGATAATATGCATATCAATGTTACAAAGTTGTGATTATTATTCTTCAAATTATGTTTTTCCCTTTTTACTATTGCAGGTAAAGACATTTGATACATGCTCTTAAGGACGTTTTCATTAACATTGTTTCCTTGCTCATTTTATGAGTTGTAACTTAGGATCTAGTTATATTTTGGAATAGACTTCATTTTACAAGCAACCTTTCTACTTCGCTACAAAATGAGCATTATTTCAAACAATTATTATTTTTAATTTGTCTTTGTTTATTGGAACTTGTATATATATAGTGTTTATAGTTAATGGTTAACAATCATGTTTTAATTTAGAGCTGAAAAAACTGTCTTAAACTCTCTTAAGGTCGCAGTGCTTGAGCAAGTGGCTCTAATACCATTCTGTAGTGCCCCGTCGTCATGGGATCCACTAAATTTACCAATTCTAAGATTTTGATGCCATTCTAATATAATGGAGTATTCAAAATATCATTTGTACACATATTTCTATTTGCATTTTAACAAAATAAATGTACTAACATATTTCTAGTTTCATTTTAACAAAATAATTGTGCAGCATAGCTATGGGATAAATCAAAATTTATAAAGCACGTTTCCATTTCATACAAGAACTGAAATGGTCTAAGATAATGCTTGCAGAATCCTAGATTCTGTAGTTTATCGTAGCTCCAGTGTCCTCCTCTGGTAGCTTCCCTTCATCAAAAACTTATTAACCAAACCAACGAACCACCCTGCCGACCAGCTTATTGCACTGGCCTTAGGAAGCCAACGCGTTTCCTAACCCCCGAGCCCACAGTCCGATAATCCCCATAGCAACTTTCCTTCGTTCAAATCTCTCAATCAATAGTGCAGTTTCACCCTTTTCCTTTGAGTTTCCACCTCCTCATATCCCCGAGTTAACCCCCTCCTCGGTCTTCCTCATTTTCTCAAAAAAAAAAAAACTAAGTCTAGTTCTTCCCAAAGAAAACCAACCCCCCTTCTCCTCCGTGAGACCTTCCTTTAATATCCATTTTCCTCCTCCTTCCTTCATTCTTACTCCACCTCCTCCCTATAATGTTTTGGGACTATAAATCATTAATACCCTTACACAATTCAAGATTTTTAATAATGATCCAATATCAATATCGTTACCCGATTCACGGTTGTCTTGAGCAGTTAAATACTTTAATGCTTAATTAAGTGGGTACACTTTGAGTTGACTTATGTTTATTTATTCATAGAATTATTATTAGTGACTCAATGCACCACTTCAATATTTAAATGTCGTAGATAACATAATAATTACTTTGACTTTCATGGAGAGGATATTTAGGTTCTTGTTACTCTATCCATTCTAATTCAATCATAATGTTTTATTATTTTCAAAATAAATTTAAATAATCATTTAAAGAGGATAATATAATGATATTAAGTTACAATATCACTTTTCATTTGGTTAAACGTCTAACAATAAAAATGATAATAATATATATTTTATAAATCATGTAAAACATTTGGAGAGTTAAATAATTTTTTTAATTATATTCAATGAAGCTTATAGGTGTATCTAACAATAGTTATACCATTATTAATATTATTATTAAACTTAATAATCAATAATAACACGTAATAATATTAATAATTCTTTTTATTAATGGTGAATAATAATAGTAACATTTATTTGTTTAATAGATAAGTAAATTTGTATAAACATAGTATCTCTATATTAACGAACTAGGTACCCTTAATGGTTAATTAATCTTGATTAATAGTTAAACAATAAAATTATGTAGTATTAATGTTTTATATATGATGATTCACATTAGCGATACCTATCTTAACCGTTTCTTGCAGTGTTTACATATAATGCCTAATTTATTTATTTCACACACTATCAACTTAACCATTCATTATCTAAGTTGATTAATATGTATCCTTAACTTAGTTATCTATTACAATTTATACCACTATTCAAGTGACAAGTATGTTGTACATCAATACTATCGTACATGTAGAAGGTGTGCATGCGTGACCAGTGTATGCAGAAGTCATACATGCACTATAAACAAACACCATCCCACCTATGCATACATGCTAACTAAGAATAGTAATTTCCCCATGCAGAAATAGAAAGCATTCATATTTTTTTAACATTCTCAGTTATTTAATAGTTAATCCATTTTATGATTTGATAATCTTTCTTTATGTTCTTATTGACTTAACCAATAAATACAAAGATCAGTACCTACTACCACTAACTTAGTATCAAGGAATACCCAACCCTCAACAATACTATCTAACACATCCTCCCATCCTAACCTACATTTGCATCTTCCTTATCCTTCCTCTACTAGTATAGAAGTGGATGTCAGCTTCACCGGCCTGACCACATAAGAACCTAAGAGCAATAGCGTCGGCTGAATGTTAAGAACCCGTGTCAACCCTCCTCTTTATTTTGTTAGTATATTTTATCCAACGCATATGCTTTGTAAGTCGTCCCATCAGTATGTTGTATTATCCCACATTCATGGGGAGTAAGTAATAGTCGTTAAGTTGTCTAGTTATTATGTTGCATTATCCCACATTCATGGGGGGTAATAGTTGTTTAGATTGGACTTAGTATATAAGTATGTGTTGAGGCTAATGAAATCATCGAAGAGTTATTTTGTATTGAGCTTGCTCAAAGGAGGTTGTCCCCTCGAAGTGGCCCGCGATCAATATAATATCTTTGTGCTCCAATATTTCTGTTATATCGTGCATTCTCATTGTTATTGCAAGAGGTTCTCCACATCTGGTATCAGAGCACTTTCCTTGGCACAAGTGGGATTTTTTTTTCTTTTCAAAAAAAAAAGAGGGAAAAATTGGGCGGTGACTTTCAGATTAATTTCTGAAACTTTTTGCATAGAATCAGAAGAAACATACTGGATATTTGAATTTCTCTTTGAAAAATACGCAGTTTCAAAAAGAAAATCATCTCATTTGGAGTTCTAAAAGTGGATATTTCACGGATTTAAAATCAACAATTTTTCAGAATTTCAGTGACGGCCACGGAAATTGCAGAGCGAAAATCTTTTGGTCGGGTGCCGAGATTTCTATTCTGATTTTGTGGGTAGAAGCAGAGTGGTTGTTCGAGTTCTAGAAACCGGCTATAATAGTGATTCTGAGAAATATAGATTAGGTTATGCTCATTTTAAAAGTTTTCGTCTCAAAACCCTAGCTCTAATTACGGGTTTTTGAGCATTGGGTGGAATTTCTGCCACATTTTTTCTGGCACTATGATTCTTGCAGTAGTTCTTCTTCTTGCAGCGGTATTTTTCATTCAGATCAAGGAATAAACCCTATACGCTTAACTATGGGAAGTACTTGGGCATGGCCCTAAAACTCATTGTGAGGAGTACCACAAGAACCCCGAAGTAATTGGCTATTGAGAGGACCTGCCAAGCGAAAAAGGCAACGACCCCCACCAGATTGACTAGATTTCCATCCATGAGGAATACCAAAGAGCTGTCATTTTTGTCCAAGTGGTTAGCAGTTTTACCTGCGCCGTGAAGTGAGGGGTACTGCCCTAATACTCAAGCCTAAGACAGCCTTGGTGGCCGAGTGACTACCTTTGAACCATTAGGAAGCCGAATATATGTGGGGTCCATATCTATTTACAGTTGATAACACGCAGAATTACAGACTTGTCACAAATCATTTACTCCAATTCAAGTTGATAAAGCACAGCTTTCTAGCACCGCCATAAATCATTTCTTCTGGAAATTTTTGTTTTTGTTTTTCAGCCATAAATTCCTTGATTTAGCTCCATTTCCCTTGAAAATTCACTGTAAATCCTGTCATTCCATTCTACATATTTCATTCATTGAGGACCCTATCCCAAGTCCACTTCCCGAAGCCCGAAATTCCATCTCCTTTTCTCACCTTGCTTCTGAACTTCACATTTTCTGTTTCCTTGTCCCTCAGAAAGTGTCCACAACCTAGTTACCCACTCGCATTTTTCCCAACTCAAAATTTTCCTTTTCTAAAACCCTCTTTGTTTTTTTTTTTCCACCCATTTCCGATTAAAAAAAAAATAACAAAAAAAAACTTGCTTATGGTTGTCACCTGCGTAGGAGAAAATAGATAAATGGAAGAAGAACTTGCCACCCTCAAGACCAAACTCGAAGATCTGGATTAAATATTTCTCGACCTCCATCTTCAGTATTCATCCATGAGCAACTGGCAACAGCCTGAGTATTCTGTCGGCACTACGTTCTCTTCTTCCAGCAACTTTTGTGGGCTGAAGATTGAATTCCCTTACTTCAATGGTGATGATCCAAGTGGATGTATACACAAGGCAAAACAATACTTTAATATGCATAACACTTTTGATGTCACCAAATTCCCACTTGTATCATCTCATTTGGAACATGAAGCCCTTCAATGGTTCTGTTGGTACATCAAGGATCATGAAGAGCCCCAATGGACTAATTTTTGCCAACTCCTTTTGCACCGATTTGGCCCTAGTGGTTTTGATGAATTCACATGAGCACTCACCAAAATTCACCAGACTGGCACTGTGAGAGAGTATCAGACAGAATTTGAGAAATTATTCAAGCACATAGAAGGATTTTCTTATGCATTCTACAGAATTTGTTTTATTAGTGGTCTTAAGGATACAATTCGATCTGAAGTTAACATGTTTTGTCCCAACACAATGATGGAAATCCTAGGTTTGGCTAAGTTGACAAAGGACAAGATCATGGCTCAGCAACGCCCCAAATCCACTTTTGTTCCATTCAGCAATATGGTTTCCCAAAGATGTCCAATCCCTCCAACTCCTAGATCCACTCCTATAAAGGATTTGTCTGAAGTCGAGATGCGGGCACGTAGGGAAAAAGGACTTTGTTATAAATGTTATGGGAAATTCACCCGTGGACATCAATGCACTGAACAAAAGCCCTATCTCTTGGATGTGGTTTCTCCGCCTACACTTGAAATTTGTGAAGCTGCTTAGGATCCAGTAGACGATTAGGTTGACATTCAGCAACCGCCCTGTTGAACCTCATTCTTATGATGAACACCCAGATATATCTCTTCATGCATTAGCCGCAGTCACCGCCCCACAAACCATGCAGGTCAAGGGTTTCTTCAAGAAGATTCCTCTTACAATACTCATTTATTCTGGTAGCACCCATAACTTCATTGACCCTCAGATTTCCAAACAAGATGATAGTTTTGTCCATCCCTGCTCCATCTTTCAAGTCATGGTTGCCAATGGGAGCACCTTACCTTGAAAAGGAAAGTGTCGCAATGTGTGTATCTCTATTGGAGATTATAAATTGCGCTCTAACATGTTTGTCATGCCTCTAGGATGATGTGATGTGATTTTGGGAACTAAATGGTTACGCACACTTGGACCCATCTTATGGGATTTCGCTGAACTGTGGCTGCAATTTTCAGTCAATGGGAACAAACACACATTCAATGGCTTGCAACCAGATTCTCTCAGCATCATCAGTTCCCATCGCATGGAAAATCTCCTTAAGATGAATTCACATGGTGTCATCTCTTAGCTCCATTTCATTCAACTGCAACCTTCAGCAGTCTCAACTACTCCCTTGGATCTTTCATTTCGATGCACCCTTCAGATGCTTGATTTTTCCAAGCTCTTCACTCTTGAAAGTGATTCTTATGACAATGGACTTGGGTTTGTCCTCTTTCAATATGAACATCCCATTGCATTCACCAACAAATCCCTTTCTGGAAAGAATTTATCCACCTCTACATATGAGAAGGAAGTGATGACTATTTTGCAAACAGTACAAAAGTGGTGGCCATCCCTCTTAGAGAATACTTTCGACATCAAGACGGATCACTAGAGTTTGAAATATTTCTTGGAACAACGGGTCTCATCCCCAACACAACAAAAATGGGTTAGCAAACTCAAGGATTATGACTATAAGAAGGCTCAGGACAATCTTGTGGTGGATGCTCTTTTCCACACATTTGATGCCCATGTTTCTCTTTCAGTTATTTCTCTGCCTATTCCAACTTGGTTACACTCTGTTTAGCAAGGATATGTCAATGAATCCTCATTATTTAAAATCATCGAACCATTGGCCAGTAACCCTTCTGTGGTACTGCATTTCTCTTGGGATGGCTCTTCTTTGAGATACAAGGGTCGTCTGGTGCTTCCCCAGAGCACAGATATTAAACATGCAGTCTTTTATGAACTCCATGCTTCTCCATCGACAAGGCACTCTAGGTTCATGAAAACATATGAGAGGGCACGATGTCACTTCTTTTGGAAGGGAATGAAATGAGAAATTCAATAGATGGTTTTCGAATGTGCTCCTTGTCAGTGCCACCAAGGTGAAACTACACTCCTTTCCAGATTTCTCGAACCTTTTCCCATCCCTACAAGGATTTGGACATATATTTCGATGGATTTCATTCAAGGGCCCCCTAAATATGGAGGGAAGACTGTAATCTTAGTTTTGGTTGATCGGATCTCCAAATATCATCATTTTTGTTCTCTCAGACCTCCATATACCACCTCCTCAATCGCACAAATTTTCATGGACATGATATTCCTTCTTCATGGAATCCCTTCTTCCATTGTCTCAGACTGCAACACACCTTTCACAAGTCATTTTCTCCTTACTGACACTAGACTGAATATGAGTTCAGTTTATCACCCACCAATAGATGGTCCAAATGAAGTCATCAACAACTATTGGGAAACTTATATTCGTTGTCTCACCTCTGAAGAACAACATCTGTGGAAAAAGTGGCTCCCTCTCGTTGAATGGTGGTACAATACTTCCTACCATACTGCATCTCAAATGACTCCATATGAAGTAGTTTATGGTCACACACCTCCAGTACTCCTTCCATACACCCCCAGCAGTTCACCGGTTCAAGTCGTTGACATGGTTCTTTGAAACTGACATTAGATTCTTCACCTTCTGCAGGAGAATCTTCACATGGCCAGAACCTGCATGAAATACCAAGTCGATCAGCACCATTCTGAATGCACTTTTTAAGTCGGTGACATGGTTTTTCTTCATCTACAGCCTTACAAGCAATCCTCCTTAAAACTCAACGGGAATCAAATGCTCGCTACAAAGATCTCTTGTCCATATACATTTATTTAGAAGATTGGGTTTGTTGCTTATAAATTGGCACTTTCTCCTTCTTCTTGCATTCAGCAAGTGATTGGAACCAACATCAGAGTACAAATTCTTTTACTAGAATGGGATAATGAAGGATCCATCATTTCAGATCTAGTGGCCATCCTCAATAAGTGCACTTGTCAGCTTCTCTCTCGGTCCATCACAGAGGTCTTAATTCAGTGGCACAACATGCAACCAGAGGATGCTGCATGGGAACCACTCCTTCAGATTCAGCAACAATTTCCACATCTAAAGCTTTGAGGACAAATATTTTTTTAAAAGGGAGGGGATGTTAAGAACCCGTGTCAACCCTCCTCTTTATTTTGTTAGTATATTTTATCGGACGCATATGCTTTGTAAGTCGTCCCATCAGTATGTTGTATTATCCCACATTCATGGGGAGTAAGTAATAGTCATTAAGTTGTCTAGTATTGAGCTTGCTCAAAGGAGGTCGCCCCCTCGAAGTGTCCTGCAATCAATAAAATATCTTTTGTGCTCCAATATTTCTATTATATCATGTATTCTCAATGTTATTGCAGGAGGTTCTCCACACTAAACAATGGACCTAGCCTCTCCTAGCAGGAGTTCGACCATCGTCATCACAACAACTTGGGGAGCGTGTCTCAACAAAACCCTCCCATGACCTCGGGTATCATAGTAACATAGGGTGGGAAATACATCCATCCCTCTCAACACACTAGGTCTATACTGTATCAAATTGTTCTCTTCTGCTATCAAGATTATCAGAGTGTGTTATCGTATCATCAGTTTGGTCAATAAGGTTCCTTGCATAAGTATGTGCTAATCCACACATCATATTTAGTAATTGGATATCACTTCACCCTTTTTCCCTGTGTGTTAGTATTTCAAAAAGAATACATGTTCATAACAAGCATTCCACTTGATCATCGATTGATCCATATTATCATCATTATTTCATTTCATGTAACAATTCTGGTTCATAACAACTACACATGACATATAATAATTCATTCATCTACATCACCATATGCTGGGCCACATACCATATCATATATTTCACATTTTATAAATGAAAACATTTAAACATATACTATCATCGCAAAATACAAGAATCCCATGATAATATCAACATCGTACCCGCGTAAACATAGTAACATAATATTCATGGTGACATAATAACATAGTAACAACATATAATTTGGTTTATCATGTCTTAATTATAGTTTACTCAGTCGAACTAACTCCTACACATACTAACAAATAAAATGTTGAGTTAATTCATATTAGAGTTTAAATACCAAATGTCAAAATATGGGGCATTACAATTGGGCTTCCAAGATAGTATTGTGTGTTCTATTTCTATTGTTGATTTATTTTTTAAGTGATATAAATTGAATAAGATAGATCAATATTGATTCACCCCCTGCTCAGTATTGATTGATATTCCAATAGTTGGTATTAGAGAAGGATCCTTCACTACTATTTAAATCACTCGAAGAAATATCCTATTAATAACCTCTATGGATCAACAAGAAGGGTTAGCTACCAACAAACCTCCATTATTTACAGGATAAAATTATGCATTTTGGAGTGTAAGAATGAGACGCCATCTAATTTCTATTGGATGTAAGGTTTGGATTTCTGTTAAGAAAGAGCATAAAGTACTAGACAACCTACCTACAAATAGAGATGAACTAGATCAGTATGAATCAGATGCAAAATATTTGAATGTAATATTAAATGGATTAACAGATTCAATGTTTGTTAAGCAAGCTAAGACATCCAAACATGCTTGGGATAAATTCCAAACTGTTTATGAAGGATATTCTAAAGTAAAACAATCCAAACTTCAAACATACAATGGTTAGTTTGAAAGTCTAAAAATGAAAGAAGAGGAAAACATTGCAGAATGTCTTCTAAGAATAGATGAAATTGTCAATGTTATTAGAATCCTAGGAGGAGAAATAAAGGAGAAAGAAGTTGTTGAAAAGGTATTAAGAAACCTACCAATGAGGTATGACTCAAATGTTTCTATTTTAGAAGAACAAGAGGATATTGAACTTATGACAATAGATGAACTACATGGGATCTTTATGCCTATGATATGAGAACAAAACAACATGGACCATTAAGAAAAGAGGCAGCATTTAAAGCCTCAAAATATCCAAAGAAGTCGGAAGCCTTATCCAAGAACGACGCAGAGAACTTAGATGATGAAGAAGCTCTTTTTATCAAGAAACTTGAGAGAGATACTGGAAAGAACAAATGAAAGCTACCTCCGAAATGTTTTATCTGTGGAAATATTGGTCACTATGCCTCAAAGTATCATCACCCAAAAAAAGAGGATAGTGATGATGAAGAACCTTGCACTAATAAGAAATATCAAAAGAGTAAAACCATATACAAGAAGAAATTTAAGAAAACGAAGATTTTTTTTTATTCCATGGATGATAGTTGCTCAAATGAGTCTAGTGAAGATGAAGAAGAAAAAGTACTATTAATGGGAATAGAGAACACAATCTCTGAAGAAGAAGTAGAAGGTGTGGTAGATATTGAAGTAGAACTTATAAGTGCTCTTGAAGAATTAGGGAAGTATAAAAGGATGTACAAAAAACTAAAAATTAATATGACAGAATTTGAGGAGAAAAAAATTGATGCAGAAAGAATTATTTTTGACTTAAAAAATAAGCTTCAAGAATCCAAAAATGTTGAAAACAACCTATAACGATGGCTCAAAAAAAGAGAGAAAGAATTAGAAAATTTCTAATTTGAAATGATCTTTCTTAGAAGGAAGACTAATGAAGAATCTTTTCAATAAAAGTTTAAGAACAACTCAAAAACTTTAGATGACATCCTAAGTTGTCAAAGATCATCTAGTTATAAAACTAGACTAGGTTATGAAGAAGGAAAGAAGTCAGAACAATCCTCTTTCATAAATAAATAATGAAATAAAAGAAGCTGTGCTAATGAAATTATGAAACCAGTTGTAAAGGAAGAGATTCAAAAAATTGCTCCTTCTCAAAATGAAAGCTGGACAGATAATATGGCAAGTAGACATCAACAATGATTTTTGGGAAATTGTTATGTTTGTAACACTTTTGGGCATAAAGCAATGGAATGTGAAGCATACCAAAAAGATAATTGGAAATATCTCTACAAGAATGGAAATTATAGTGTTTTTCAAGGAGGAAGAAATCATAATTCTTTTACACCCATATTGAGGTATGACATATAATGTTACAAGTGTGGTAACCAAGGAGATATAGCTAGAAATTGTAAGCTAATGATTCCTATTGGGAAATGCATTACATCACAATCTCTTTTTTATAAGAGAAATGTTACTAGAAGCAATCCAAAAGAAAGAAACTATAACTAGTTTGATACTCTATAGATTTATAATATAGAATGTTACAAATGTGGTATGGCAAGGACACATAGTTAGAAATTGTAAACTAGTGATTCCTATGCATGACACCACAAAATATGAAACCAATGAGGAGATGAAGGTTTGGAAGAATAAGGAATACATGGAATGTTCATTATCTCTATATGCAATAAACAAAATATATGGCATGTGGATAGTGGATGCTCAAAACACATGACAGGAGATCCAAACAAGTTTATAAGCCTTAAAAAAAGAAGGAAAAGTCACTTTTGGAGATAATTTATCCTCTAAAATAATTGGGAAGGGTACAGTGGCTCTTAGAGACAAAATGAAAGATAAAAGTGTTTTGCTTGTAAATAAGTTAAAACCTAATCTCTTAAGTGTGATCCAAACATGTGATCAAGGACACATGTATATTTGATTCCAAGAAGTGTGAAATAAAAAGGAAGGATTCAGGAAAACTTGTTGGGACTGCTGTGAGAACTCCAAGCAATGTATATATTCAAGAAAATGAAGAACAATTCTATGAGTCAAATTGATGAAAGTTTGCTATGGAATAGAAGGATGGGGCACTTTAACTTAAACAATATTATAAAAGTCAGTAAGAAGGGAGCTGTAAGGAATTTTCCAAAGACCATAAAACTGCCGAATCATGTTTGTGGATATTGTCTTCATGGCAAGAAAACAAGAACAAGCTTCAAGGTCAAAGAGCATACAACCTCTCAACAATTAGAAATAATTCACACTTATCTTTATGGACCTACAAGGACTAAAATATTTCAAGGTAAACATTACTTCATCTTAGTAATCGATGATTATACAAGGATGACTTGGGTGGCATTTATTAAAGAAAAATAAGAAGCCTTTATGAAGTTCAAAGACTTCAAAGCACTTGTTGAAAATGAAGCAAATATCAATATTAAATGTTTAAGATCAGATAAAGGTGGTGATTTCACCTCAAATTAATTCAATGATTTTTGTGAAACTCATGGAATCAAGAGGAAATTTTCAACCCCAAAAACAACTCAACAAAATGGAGTTGTTGAGAGGAAAAACATGATTATCTAAGAAGCAGCTAGAACTATGCTTAATGAAGCAAAAAATCTTGATGGCTACTGGAGAGAAGCATTATAAACAACCGTCTATGTACAAAACACAGGACAAATCGAAGTAAATAGAGACAAAACACCTTATGAGCTATGGTTTGGAAGACCAACTTCAATTAAGTATTTTGGAGTTTTTGGAAGTAAATGCTACATAAAAAGAGAATAATCTAAGGAAGTTTGACTCTAGAACATATGAAGGAATATTTATTATATATTCTTCCAGCAAAAGGGCATACAAATGTTACAATCTAAGGTTACATAAGATCATAGAAAGTGCAAATGTAATTGTTGATGACACTAATCCAAGAAGAATACAAATACAAGAAAGTGTGGATGATGAAGACGCTGACGACGAAGATACATATGAAGATTCTAAAAAAAAAGATACTTTAGAACAAGAAGAAAAGGAAGATGAAGATTCTCCTATTTCTGATACAAGAAATCCATCTAGAAGAATCCAATGAATCATCCTGAAACCTTAATCATAGGTGACGAGGATGCAGGAGTCCAAACAAGAAGACAACTAATATTTGAAGGGAAAGCATTACTCTCATTACTTGAGCCAAAGACATTTGCAAAAGCTAGCAAAGATGATGATTGGATCAGTGCTATGAATGATGAGTTGGATCAAATAGAGAAAATCCAAACTTGGAACTTGTTCCAATACCTAAAGGCATAAATGCTATTAGGACCAAATGGGTTTTGAAGAACAAGTTCAATGATGTTGGTCAAGTAATAAGAACAAGGACATACTAGTATGCAAGGGATATTCTCAAGTAGAAGGTGTTGACTTTGAAGAAACTTTTGCATTGGTTGCATCACTTGAAGCCGTTAGAATGTGTTTAGCATTTACATGCTACACAAATTTCAAAGTATACCAAATGGATGTAAAATATGCATTCCTTAATGGAGAACTTGAAGATGAAGTCTACATTGAACAACCTGAAGGTTTTCTTCTATCAGAAAATAGAGATTATGTGTGCAAACTAAAAAAGGAACTTTATGGTCTCAAACAAGATCCAAGGGCATTGTTCTCAAGACTTGACAAATATTTAAAGCAGTAAGGATATAGAAGAGGGGTCACTTACATTAATCTATACATAAAGTTTACAAATAAAAATATGATCATTGTTGTTTTCTGCGTAGATGATATCATATTTGGAAGTGATATACAAATTTTGAGTGTAAATTTTGCTTCAAAAATGAAGAAGGATTTTGAAATGTCAATGTTGGGAGAACTAACATTCTTTCTAGGATTACAAGTACCTCAATCAGAAGAAAAAAAAAGGATCTTCATCTATCAAACTAAGTATATCAAAGAGATGTTGAAAAAGTTCAAAATGGAAGACTCCAAACCTGTTAGTAATCCTATGGTCGTTGGTTGTAAATTGAGCAAGGATGATGAATCTTTAGAAGTAGATCATACTATGTATATGTGAATGATTGGTAGCTTATTATATAAAACAGCTACAAGACCAGATGCAATGCAGGATGTAGGTTTAGTTTCCAGTGATCCACTTAGCAGTTGGCATGTGTGTTGACTTCAAGAGATGTGTTGAATTCAAGAGATTCAACATCGACTTATACAAGTCTGGACCTCAATACAACCTCAACAAGTTTAGCATCTCGATATGCATCGTAAACACCATTATCTCAACATGACTACGACATATTGTCTCTTTGTTTTCCAGTCATCTGTAACGATTGAACTTCTGAACCATTCTAATTTCTTTGTAACTGAACGTAATGGGTAGTCACCCGAGTGTCTCAACACTCTATATAAGAATGCACACTATGTAATATACAAGAAAGTAATAGAGCAGAATAAAACAATAGATATTGGTTCAAACTCTTGCATTTTTTCCATGTGTATACTTTCTATCTGAGTAGTGTATTTCCTACTTTTCTTATTTTAATATGCTTCTGCCATAACATTCCTTGATTCATTCAATTGATCTGTTGTCCTCCTATGTGAAATTGGGTGTCCGGATCATTGGTATTAAAGCAGATTCAAAGATTAATTTGCGTAGACACTTTTATCAAAGTTACCTGACTTATTCTTGTTTAAACATGCTCACAAACTCAAAAATCCAAGTAGACACTACCTTCGAATTCAGAGAATATGTCTAAAGAAATAGACAATAGAAATTCAACTAACGAGATAGAGGAACTCATAGAGAAGGAAATGGCTCGACAATGAACCAAAATGTTCACCCATTTTATTGAGATTCTGATGTAGTTTTCTTCGACATCTAGAGGATCCTCGACGAGATCCAACTACCACAAAATTAGTCCATTCAAAGTGAAAATGAATCTGGACATACCGAATATTGAAGGAAATATTGAAACTGAATCGATAGACAACTCGGTAGAACAACTAGAATCCTATTACTCTGTGAATCAAATCTCAGAATTTGTAAATATCACAATTTCATCCTTAAAGATGTCAACCTCTGTGAACTGTTGGCGGGAGAATTTATAGACAAAAATGGAGCGAGAAGGAGACCCCATAGACACATGGGAGAAATTTGTTGAGTACATCCTAAAAGAGTTATCCTCCCCCAAGTACATCAAATAACCATATACGAAGTGTCAAGAACTAAGGAAATAGAAAAAAATAGTATGTGCAGAGTTACACTTACGAGTTATATCGATTCATGGCTAGACTCAATGTCCAAGAAGAAGAGAAATTGCTTGTCCTAAAGTACGTTTGCGGATTGTCCTCATGCATTTAGCAAGAGATGGATTTTTTACTGTCGGTACGCTTGTGGATGCATTCTCCTACGATAACAATATTGAATTTAAAAAAAAGAAAAGCATGTTTTGCGACCAAGCCGATAGGAAAATATCTGAGATGTCAAGACACCCTTCTTGGCCAACTTTGCCAATTCAAGACACCCTTCTCAGCCGATTTCGCCAAATCTATACTATCACAAGAAGTACTCCCATAAATACAAAAGGGAACATACCAAGCATCCCCTTTCTGGAAAATGGCGCGATTATCACAATTCATCATGGCATGATACGTATGAATGCAAGGATTGAAATAATTTTTTGAAAAATTGTCGACATTTGACTTTTCCTAGAAACCCCTAGTAGAATCAGACCCAGAAGCATCAAACCTTTTGACATCGACATCGACCACTTCGAAATCCTTGACTATCGTCGACGAGGAGGAAGGAGAGTGCTTGTTCCATACACAGATATGGGTTCAATACAATTCATTACATCTGATTGTGGATAGTGGTATCCAGAAGAACTTCCTTTCTGAATATCTTGTGAAGAAACTTGGTCTTGTCACCTCTCCACATCCTCATCCTTACAATATCAGTTTAATGAAGGATGTATAGAAACTAAAAATCACCCGACAATACAGACTCACATAATTCATTAAGCATTTTGAATATGAAGTCCTTTGTGATGTGGCACCAGTTTTCGTAGCTGACGCTCTGGTTGGGAAACCTTACTTGTTGGATCGACATGGGATTTATCAGTCGCAACCTCAGAAGGTGATTGTCAAAATTCATAATCAGTGGTATGACATATCAAACCAACAACCTACACCAATGGTTGCAATGATATCTACCAAATATGCAAAGTAGCTTATCAACCATGCTCAAAAATTTGCATTGATCATGATAAAGCCTCATCATTCCAGGAATACTGCAACAACTAGTCGACTCATCGACCAATGCAACTCTCATCAACAACAAAAAATCTACCACATTCTTTAGGAATATCGTAACGTATTTCAAGAGCCAAATGAAGTACTTCTACATTTCCACGTAAAATACTCCATTGAATTTGTTCTTGTTTCTTCATTACCTAATGCATCTATTTACGGAATATCCATTATCGAGAATGAATAGTTTCATATACAGATTCAGTATTTGATAAACAAAGGTCACATTCAACCCAACTCCTCTCCTTGTGGAAGTCAAATCATCCTCGTTCCAAAGAAAGATAAGACTTAGCGCATGTGCATCGACTATCGGGCTCTCAACAAAATTTCAGTAAAGAATAGATACCCTCTTCCAAGTATAGACGAACTCATCGACTGTTTGAAATGCGCTAAGTTCTTTACTAATATCAGCCTCAAGTCAGGATACCATCAGATTTTGATCGAGCCTATCAATGTATGGAAAGCTTCTTTCAAAACCAAGGAAGGATTGTTTGAATGGTTAGTCATGCATTTCAGCTTAACAAATGCACCATCGACCTTCATGCACTATATGGATGACCTTCTATGACCTTTCATCACCAAGTGTGTCATTGTCTATCTAAAAAATATCTTGATTTTCAGTCGATCATGGGAAGAGCATGTCAGGCAACTTCAACACTCTCCGACAACATTGACTATATCTGAACATGGAAAAATTCTCATTTGTGATGAACAACATCAAATATTTAGGGTATGTAATTGACTATGCAGGTATTCATTTCAAAAAAAAATTGGTAAAGAGTAGATACCCTTTTCCAAGTATAGGAAAACTAATCAACTATCTGAAAGGTGATAAGTTCTTTACTAAGCTCAACCTCAAGTTGGGATACCATCAGATTTCGATTGAGCCTATCGATGTATGGAAAAATTTTCTCAAAACCAAGGAAGGATTGTTTGAATGGTTAGTCATGCCTTTCGGCTTAACAAATGCACCATCAAACTTCATGCACTATATGAATGACCTTCTATGACATTTCATTGGCAAGTGTGTCATTGTCTATCTCGATGATATCTTGATTTTTAGTCGATCATGGGAAGAGCATGGCAGACAACTTCGACACTCTCTGACAACATTGACTATATCTAAACATGGACAAACGCTCATTTGCGATGAACAACATCAAATATTTGGGGTATGTAATTGACTTTGTAGGTATTCATGTCGACCCATAAAAAGTACATATCCTCAAAGATTGGCCCATTCCTCAAAACATTCATGAACTAAGAAGTTTTCTTGGTTTGGAAATTTTTTATCGACGATTCATACTCAACTTCAGTAACATAGCCTAACATTTGAATCAGTTGACTAAGGGAAATGGGAAAACTGTCTTCAATTGGACATCAACACAATAACAAGATTTTGAAAAACTCAAACAAAATCTTTGTACTATACCAGTACTTATGTTACCTAATTTGCATGAGCCTTTTGAGATTGAGATAGACGCATCGAACTATGCTTTAGGTGCAGTGATCACTTATTCTGGTGTCACTTTTCATTTCGAAAATTTCAATGAAACTGTCCAAAGGTATTCAACATATGAAAAGAAACTGTATTCCATTGTTCAAGCCCTTAACCAATGGATACATTACATCCTTGGGAAGGAAACAATCATTCTTACTGACCACAATACTTTACAGTTTGACCCATCCTAGTCGAAGCTACAAACAACTCGAAAAATCAAGTGGATTAATTACCAACAACAATTTCAGTTGGTAATTAACTATCAGAAATGTAAAGGAAATTCCACAACCAATTGTCTTAGTCGACCACCCATTACTCTACTTTTTACATTGATGAGTATGCAAGGTCATGACACCACTACTTGGCCACAATCGTATTCGGTATACTACTACTTTTTTCAATTTATCATCAGCTTTAGACCGACACGTTGTCTACTACCAACTATTTCCTAAAAGATACCTTGCTATACAATATTGGTCAACTTTGTGTACCGACCGGTGATCATCGACAACAACTCATTTGGGATGCACACTACATCAATACTGAAGGACATTTTGGAGTATAAAAGACTCTTGTTATCCTACAAAAGTATTTTTATTGGCCTTGACTTAAATATGATGTCAACAGGTACATTTGATTGTGCATGGTTTGTGCCATTTCTAAACTGTTGAATCGACGACAAGGATTGTATACGCCTTTGTCAGTTCATAGTCGACCATGGAAATATGTTTCTATGGAATACCTGGTGGGATATACTACTAGAGAACATCAGCATGATGCGATTTTAGTAGTAGTCAACAAATTTTCCTAGATGACTATTCTATGTTAGAATATGTAATGATGACTTATGCGGTATATTGGTAAAATATCATTTAAAGGCATAAAATAACTCTAATATTATAAAATAGAGTTATCCCACATGCATGATTGTAATTATATCATTTGTAACCATTCTCTATATAAAGAGGTGGAAATTCATTTATCCCACGTGTGTTATGGGATGTATTGTAATCCAAACCTCTTGGTATATAAGAGAGGTGAAGGAGACCCTTTTGGGTATGTGTTAATTGTAGTTCATCACACATCACATGTTGTGTATGTCATTTGTACACACATGATTGTGACATGATTGGGTGATGGAGATTGATGTGATGCATATGTGAGGATTCCATGTAATCTTGGAGATCTATTTTCAGAATAATGGAAGATGCAACCCTTCCCATGGATGTAGACCATATTGGGTGAACCACGTATATCAGTGTTCTCTTGTTGCTTTATTTTCTCCAATTTTATTTCATGTTTTATGTTGCTTGGTATATAGAAGGGTAGACTAGTAATGCTTTTCATATTTTATGTTGTGTTATGATATTATTTAATATGTTCACAATATTATAACATTTTCACTAAATGCAAGAAGACTACGACAACACAACATACTGCTAAGCTCTTCTTTCGACATGTTTGGAAACATTATGTCCTTCTGAAGACCATAATTTCCGACATAGATGCCCAATTTTTCATTATATTTTGGAAGAATCTCTGGAAACAGCTCGACACAAGACTCTTTTTAGACAACTTTCCATCCTTAGACACAGATAGATAAAATTTTTGAATCGCTTGGTAGTACATCTGCTTCACATGTACAACTACAACAATCATCGGAAATGGGATGAAAGTATCCCATATATACAACATAGTTACAATTGTGCTCAACACAACTCTACGGGAAAGAAACCATTCGATATTTGGTATGAATTTCAACCCTTAGTTCCCATCGACTTGATCAGTTAGTTTCCACAATCGAACGACACCTACTCTGACTGATGAGAAGTTGAAAAAGAATTGAATTTTTGAGACCAAATATACAATATCTAGAATCAAGCACAAGAAATGTTGTAGCAAGCTAATGTGAAAGCTAAGGCCCAACACGATAAGCATCATACTCCTCATTCATTTCAAATTGGGGATCAGGTCTAGTTACATCTTAAGAAGGAATGCTTCATTGGTCCATACAGAAAGATGAAGCCTTTGTGACATGGTACTTACAACATCCTTAAGAAGATTGGAGAAAATGTTTTCCATATCGACATTCCTTCATGCCTGGGTCTGCATTCAGTATTCAATATGGATATACTATGGCCATACCATGCACCACTATTGGAATAGAATGACTTGCAGATAGAAGAACACGAAGACATCCATCCAGATGTTCAGGAACCTATTCCTTTCTACACCGTTGTGGGTCAACACATACGCCAACAAGGAGGAACACAATTCCCTTGTTTCAAGTGGATAAATCCGGGAAGCTCCCAACATAAGTAAAATGGTACTCTGCTACTTAACTCACCAACAATTTTCTTCATATGAATGAGAAAACAATGACGACCACTATTTCTTAAGGAAGGAGGAATGATCCACTCAACAGTTGGCATGTTGATTGACGTCGACATGTTCAACATTGACTTCGACAAGTCTGAACCTCGACACAACCTCGACAAGTTTATCATCTCAACATGCATCATCGACACCAACATCTCAACATGACTACGACATATTGTCTCTCTATTTTCCAGTCGTCTATAACGGTTTAACTTTCGAACTGTTCTAACTTCTTTATAACTGAACGTAATAGGTAGTCACCCCAGCATTTCAACACTCTATATAAGCATGTACACTATTGTAATATACAAGAAAGCAATAGAGCATAATAGAACAACAGAGATTGGTTCAAACTCTTGCATTTTGTGTATGTGTATATTTTTTGTCTATGTAGTGTATTTCCTTCTTTTCTTAATTTAATATGTTTCCTCCATAACAGTGTTTGATTAATTCAATCGAATTGTTGTCCTCCGACATGTGCCTAGGTGTCTGGATCAGCCATATTCCAATCATCCCAAAAATAAGCACATGTGATTGTCGTGAAAATAATTCTTAGATATCTAAAAGGTACTATGACTTATGGATTATGGTATCCAAAAAGAAATAAATTCACTTTGAGGGGATTCACTGACGCATATTGGGAAGGAATTAGTGATGATAGAACAAGCACCAGTGGAGCATCATTCTACTTAGGAGATTGCTTAGTGTCATGGTTAAGCAAAAATAAGTCCTCCATTTCACTTTAAACAACAGAAGCTGAGTATATTGTTGTTGTATCATGTTGTAACGAAGTCATTTGGATGAAACAAACATTAGAATATCTACTTGAGAAGTATGAGGACCCAATTGTGATACACTGTGATAACACAAGTTCTATAAACATATCCAAAAATCTTGTTATGCACTCTAAGATAAAACATATTCTAATGTAATATCATTTTCAAAGAGAGAAAGTGTCATAAAAAGTGATCAAATTGGATTATATTGATACGAAGGAACAAATTGTAGACATTTTTACTAAACCATTACCTGGATAATCATTTTCCTATCTTAGAAAAAAACTAGGGGTTATCCCTCATCATTAAAAATTAACTAAAAGGATGAAAACCCTGTCACATGAAGAGTACAAATTTTGATAGGTGGAGACACAATAAGTAATGCAGTGATCCATGGCTCAGACACTGGTTATCCATTCAGTTGTATATGGCTCAAATTATCTATGTAGTGGCACATAGATTCGTTACGTCTTGCAACATATTACCCACTAAGTTGCACATAGATATGATAAGTCATGGTACATGACTCAAAAAATTTGGGGGTTGTAGTACCTCTTGTGTAGTGAATCCACATGAGCATAGACATAGTCAAGGTCTCTAAGACTATTAGAGACTATCAACTACTTGAGAAGAGTTATAGTCTAGACTGTTGGGGATTAGTCAAACCTCTTGGAGAGGTCATATATCCATATAGTTGGATAATGGGATAGACAATAATATGAAACCACTTTGAAAGTGGTGAGGCCTTGAGAACATCATAGAAAATGGAAATCTCACAAAGAACTTCTCTAGACCATAGAAGAATAATATGTTGATACTGAATATTGACATAGGTAAGATTTTATTTTTGCAAGAAAATTACACATTTTTGATGTGTTGTAAAAGTTTGACATGATGAATTGAAAATCCAAGGTTTCTAGTTTAGGGAAACTTTATGTCAGTTTTATTTTCTTAATGTATTATGATACACGGTATACCTATTATATATGATGTTATCCAACTATTGTTTTATCCTAAGATCAACTAAGTATTTTGCAATTACTACTATAGGAGCAAAGTGTATTGTGGCTAGTACTACAGAATCAAAGTGTATTTCATATAGTACTACAGAAGCAAAGTATGTTGC
This sequence comes from Pseudotsuga menziesii, assembly GCA_001517045.1. Classification (NCBI taxonomy): domain Eukaryota; kingdom Viridiplantae; phylum Streptophyta; class Pinopsida; order Pinales; family Pinaceae; genus Pseudotsuga; species Pseudotsuga menziesii. The sequence continues at coordinate 464,153 of LPNX010572706.1, forward strand.
GGCTAGTACTACCTGTCGAGAAGTAGTGTAGCTTAGGAAGATACCTACTGGGTTAAAAGATCATGTTTATAGATTTATGAAAACCCTTTGTTTCATGTTAAATAGAAACACACTAAGATGAAGTGACACTTCATTAGAGACGTGGTCTAGTAAGGTAAGAATTTAGTAGCAATGTACTGAAGAGAATATTGTAGGAGTAAAACATATGTTAACAAATACTATGTTAGTGATGGAGTATAGGTACTTCTGAGACACGATTTGTATGGCAAAGAATGCCTCCCTTGCTGAGAGGGAGTGTTAAATGTACAAAACTAGGAGTCATTCTCTAAGCCAATCTTGTGCAACCAGTATTGGGACTCATGTGTTGAGGTATAGATATTGAGTTGAACTCAATAACTTGGATTAGATTCTTAGGGTGAACCTAAGAATGAATAATCATTCAACTATAAAGACTATTCCTCATGTGTTGAGTAGATACTTTGATTTATCAAATTTATGATGTTGTAAATTCTTGGTGAACAAGCCTCTGGACTTGTGAGTATATCAAATCAAATTTGTGCATATATCAAGTCAGAATTGTGAGTATATCAAGTCATGATTCCCATATATAGTAGGTACTTATGGGGTGGACCTCCAGTTATAGAGGTGTATTTGTGAGTATATCAAATCATACTTGTGAGTATATCAAGTCATACTTGTGAGTATATCAAGTCATGATTCTCATACAAACACTGAGTGATAGTGGGTACCCATGGGGAAGACCTCTAGTTATAGAGGTGAAATGATTTGCATGTTCAACCATAAATGTTATTGGATACATTACTAACCATGGTCATTTGAAACTAGCCACCTCTAAAGGGAATTACTTTAGCATATGAATTTATGATATGAGAGCAATATAATATGATCATACCATGAGACAATTCTTTTGAGTATGCTATGATATCACGAGCAATTAAATTTAACACATATTGACCAAGAAGTAAGATAAAAGATAAAGATATAAGCATAGATAGATAAAGATAATTTTAATTTACTAAAGAATGTATATGTGAACTCGAATTGTAAGCTTTAGTTATAAAGTTTCAGTGAATATTGTTGAGCTTCAGTTAAAGACTCAATGTGTGCTTTAGTTAATTAAAGAACTCACAGTGATCACTCCAGTGTAAATCAATGAATATGATTCAATTAATAATATTTAAGTAAGTGTTAAGAAAGGTGGACTAGTTAACTAAAGTGTTTACACTTTAGTTAAACTAGAAGACGACACTTAAGTTAATAAAAAAATGACACTGCAATTATAAAGTGTTTGCATGACGTCACTTGAGTTAAAGCACCATGAAACTTATGTTAGCATGTTAACTAAGTGTTCATACATTTAGTTAGATGTTCATTTCACTCCGATGTCAGTTAAGAATCAATTAGGATTAAAATTGAAAGGCATATCACATAGGTTATACATGATGAAGATTCCAATGTATTGAATTAACTATTCATTGATACAGTTCACAATTCTTGGTGTATGTGTGCACTATTGTCATGCAATGTATTGAATTAACTATTCATTGATACAATTCACAATTCTAGGTGTATGCGTGCACTATTGTCATGCAACCATTCACTATAGTTTGCATGACTGAGTTTATGGATTGTTATTAATGTGATCGAAACACTAAAAGTCCATATAGTTGATGTGTATTCTCTATTGCTCAGTGTTCCCTCTTATTGAGGAATCTTCTTTTGTGTGAAAGTCATTCTCTATAATCTATCCATTATACTCTGAAGAATTACTGGGTTTTTCATCGTCATTATTTTGAGGTTTTTCCCACGATACATCTTTTGTTCTGGATGAATTATTTGTTTTATTGAATGTTCCATTGATTCTATTGTTATGTATCTATGAAATTAAAAGTTTTAAAGTTCAAAGATATTCATATTTGCTCAAAAATAAACAAAATGCGCCCCGACTGTCTTCTCTAACTATGAATCTTTGATCACTTCCACTACCAATATCTGGAATAAATATTGACCCTCTAACCTCTAAACAAGTTCTCCCTCTTCCCTTCGTGATTGCACTTCTCTACCAGATGAAAATTTATGACCTCAATCTCTGAGTGACACCCCAACTATACAATTGTGCCTTCTCTACTCAGAAGTGTGTCGCATTTATTCTAACAAAATCAATCTCTAGAATAGGTATCTATCAGTCCTCCTCAAACTCTAATGAGATATCCCATGCTCCCTTAGTTGTCTCATCCTCTAGATATTCCCCCCCAGCTATAACACGTGTTCCCTAGCTGGTTACGATGTCTTCACTATCCCAATAAATGTGCCCTCCTATCTCGACTCCTCAATCATTGAAGAAACACTATGAGATGATATATCTCATATATGGAATGAAATGCATCCCTTGTCTCAGATGGATGTTCCAGATCTATATCATATATGATCCCCTCTCCTCAAGAATATCACTACATTCTCTCAGGAATCCACCCTTCTCTCTCTGCCAATAATGATTGTTCTCATTGTTTAGATGAAATCAATGCACACCCAAAAATATCGGTAACAATTACCCCCTGACTATCTTTTATAAGTCACTATGAAATCAGGTCATCAAAACCCTAATTACACTCTCATGCAAAATTACACTTTTGCATCTTTCCTTGTGAGCTTTTCAACAATTTTTATCTCATTATGACAAGTTGGGGCACATAAATAGTTGTTTATATGTTGTTATTCAGATTATGGATTTAACTGCTTAGTATTTTTCATTCTAACCATCACATTTGTTGTTTCCTTGATTACAACTTACAAGGAAAGGAGGAATAGCTCCCCACTGAATCATTTTTCCTACAACACACCATGTAAATGGTTGATCTGAATCTAACCAAATAGAGCCATAATTTCTCTATTGCTCAATAGTCCCTCCTATAGTCGATGCCAACTCATTTATCAAATTAGGGAGACTCATAAATTTTAGTTTTTATAATGTTCATAGTTATTATTGAAGACCTCCATATATAGACATCCAAGAGTTTTCCTTTGGTTTCTCCCCCTTATATTCCAATCCCCCCATCCATGTGGGTTGTTTTCATTATCAGTATTTTTCCCCTTGGTAATCATATTAAACATACAATGATAATCAATCAAGGTGGATATCAATGGCCACCCACCTCTTCCACTAACTCACGATGAGTCTCCATCTCCTTGGCAATTTTCTATGGCTTTTTAGGTCCCAAAATTCTAGTATTCTTTTGAATCCCTTATTGGTACTAGAGGTTCCAAAACCACCTTGGAACTATCAAAAGGTGTTATTCACTTAAATATCTTTCCAATGAGTTATTATACGCACCAAATAGAGTTTGTATGAAAAAGTTGTGCTCTTGGGAAGTTGATTTGTCATCTATCCACCTTAGGGCCCAAAAATTCTTTTTTGGCACTTCATCTCCACCCAATTCACCCTAGGGATACCAGTTTTGTTGTTTTCCACTCTGACTATCATGAATTCTCTTGATGCTTCTGAAGAAAACACCTTATACCAATGGCATCAAAACAATGTATCCCCTTCACCAGTATCAACCTCTCCTCCTCTTTCTACCTCATGCGTTGAAAGTTCTGATCCTAGTAACCTGCATTCTAAAAGGATTAAAAGGAGGAGGAATCATAAGAAGACACGAAAAAAAGGGGGCAACCACCTAGCCTCTATAGGTCACGCTAGGGGAACTCATCCAACCTCTATAATTCATGTTGGACCCAGTCAACCAGGATTTGTAGGTCATGTTGATCCTAACCACCCAACCTTTGCAGGTCATGTTGATCATAACCACCCAACCTCTGTAGGTTATGCTGGGGGAAATCATCCATCCTATGCAACTCATGTAAGACCCGGTCACCTAGACTCTCGATTTCATGCTGGGGAAAAACAACCAGCCTTTGTAAGTCATGTTGGGACTGACCACCCATCCCCTGAAATTCATGCTGGTGGAAAATGTAATGTCCCAATTCAAAAATTCCCAACATAATTTTGGAAAAAATGTTTTGACTAGCTTGGACTATGGGGGATTTGAATGGTCCAAGTGGGTCTTGAATTCGATAGGGACTTATGTGGGGAGTCTTAAGAATCTTCAATAGAATATATGATGGCTTTATTACAGGTCATAGACATCTACAACTCGATTTTCACGTGATGGGAAAATGGAAAAATTACTAGCAATTTATGGTGCAATTCCCCCTAGGGTGTGGGAAGAAATGGCTATCCAACTCTTAAGAAACCCTCCCAAATTTCAGAAAAGATTACATGGACTGTACTTCATTTATTTTCATTGTACGTGGTTAATATTTCTGCAATAGAGGATTAAAGCTTCATATTCGAATGCACAATTTCAACGATATTAGCTTAAGGGAATGACACAATAAAGCTCAACTTCGATTCATAAATTGTGCATATAATGGTTCATAATAGAGAAATATTAATATATACAGTCGAAATAATTTCAATATATTAATAACACAATATAACATTGACCCAAGTTGCAATACACATTAGATACACAATATCCATTGAAAGGGAAAATAATCACATGGAAACTCGTCACAAGAAAGCTTGGAAATGTGGACATTTGCATATGTATTTCTTCTGATTTCAACTTATAGAGCATATGAAATTGATATTACAGAGCCATAAATCAACCATCAGATCTTTGGCATCAAATGAACTCAATAGGGCACAACCACCATTCACACTAGTGCGCCTTCATAGAAAAACATGGAAATATGGAAGTGGAAATTGAGAGAATGGGAGGAAATATGGGTCACGAAAAACAGAAGCATCCTATATGCAATAAAAAAATATCTGAATCTCAAAATGATAGGTATGAATGGCCTCTTCGATGGCCAACTTGGATCAGAATCTCAATCTCTCGAAACTGGCTCACTAGCAGGGTAAGTGTGCACTCACCGTGCAAAGGACAAGCAATTGCTCTCAAAATGACAAAGGAAAATTTACAAATGATCCAAACGAAATTTCCATTCCTCATGACATATTTTTATAACCCTCCTAAGGTCCTTCAAGGTTGAATTCATTCCCATAGGATTCCTCCACCTCATCCTTGATGTTTAGTAACCTCCATGCCACTTGGTCTTCTCCTCAACCCTTCATCTTCCAACAAATTCGAATGGCTGCCACCCAGTCCCAAGTGTGCCCTATTGAAGGCTATTTTTAGTCCTCAAATTTTAGGTTGTCATAGGTATACAATCAGGTCTGCAATCAGTTTTGAATTGTCATAGAATATTCCATCATTGTTGTCATAATTCACAGGGAATCTAACTCCACATGGCACCTAGTTTCTTCCTAGAGTCTTCCTCTTCTATGGGGAGTTAATCCTACTCACCCATTCGAATATTTGGGCTCATTAGATATCATTTGATGACTCTTCACCTTCCAATAAAATTCCATCACTCATAATTTCGAATTTGTGGTGAAGTCATGACATGTGTAAGGAAGCATCTAGCCACCCAAGGCCCCCATGGACCTCCAAATGTACTTATGAAGCAATGCCAATTTATTTTATCCATATTTATTATTTGTATGACCCAAATTAATGTGTAAGTAATAAACTAAGGTTATCTTGGGTCCCATATCTCCCTTATTGCAATATTTAATTCCTCCTCCCCCAACTTAGGGAACTAGTAGGTGGGTGAACATTGTCAGCAAGTAGACATATTGGAATGGAGACATGAAAGTCCTCCCCACCCAATATTTCTTGTCCTCAAGCAATGCCAAGATTGGATGCTGCAAAATTTGTTCATATTCCCAAGTGGCCTCCTCACTAGGAAAATCCTTCCATTGTACCAAATATTCTTTGGTTGTTCTACTTCGTAGCCTTCTCTCCCTTGATCTCAAGATTTTGTTTAGAATGAGAACACGTTGTCCTTCATCACCCAAAGGTGATAAAGTATATGAAACTGAAATGTGCTTCACTATAACCTTCTTTAGACAAGAAACATGAAACACATTGTGAATTTTTCTTCCCATGGGAAGCTCCAATTGGTAGTCCACTTCTCCAACTTTTTGAATCACTTTGTAGGGACCATAAAATATTGGTTTGAGATTTTATGAACCTTTACCTTTTATGGTGGTTTGTTTGTAGGGATGCAATCTCAAATACACCAATTCATTCATTTGGAATTGTCTCTCCATTCTATGTTGATCTGCATATTGTTTATGTTGATTTTGAGCAACCTGCAAGTTATATCTCAAGACCTTAAAAATTTCTTTAGTTTCTTCAATCCAATCCTTAGCCTTGGGAGCTCTACTATCACCAATTTTTTTTCAATAAAAGTGGATGCATCATAACCAAAAAGTAATTTAAAAGGAGACATGCCAATGGACATATGGAAAGTAGTATTGTAACAAAACCCACCCAAATGCAACCATTTTATCCATGCTTTTTGCTTCCCACTAACATAGTTATTAAAGTATCCTTCCAACCATTGAATCAACCTCTCTGTTTGGACATTAGTTTGGGGATGATATCTTGTGCTAGGTGTCAAATTCGTCCCCAGCATTTTGAAGAATTCTTGCCAAAATGCACTCAAAAATCTGTTATCTATGTCACTCACAATGCTCTTAGGAAGCCCATGCAATCTGAAAAATTCTTCAAAAAATAGTTCAGCCACTTGTTCAGTAGTGAAAGTGGTAGTAACAAAAAATAAATGAGAAAATTTAGTGAGTCTATCCAGCACCACATATATGCAATCCTTACCAAATACTTTAGGCAAACCAGTGATGATGCTCTCCCATTTTTGTGTTGGAATTGACAAGGGATGTAAGAGACCAGCTGGATGAGCGTGCTCCAGTTTATTTTTCTGACCCATGGGTCATTCATTAACATACTTTAAAACATTGTCCTTCAACCCTTTCCATGCAAATATTTCCCTCAACATTTGGTATGTTTTCAAGAAGTCAGGGTGACTTGCTAGAGGAGAATCATGAGACTTTTTTAAAACTTCCTTCTTCAAACATGAATTAGGGATGAAATAGATTCTACCTTTGTAGTATATGATTCCTTCCAATACCTTGTACCTATGAGTCATTGTTATTCCCATCAGAAAGTTCACAAGAAAATTTATCTTTGGCATACTCTACTTCTAATGTGACTTTCCAATTTTCTGCTACATCCATGAGAGAAGTATAAGGTCTTCTAGATAAGTAATCAGCTACCATGTCATTTCCACCCTTCACATATGCAATATCAAAGTCAAATTCCTAAATCTTACTCACCCACTTTTTCTGCCTTTCATTAAATCCTTTTGAGTGAGGAAGTACCTTAAGATGTTATGGTCAGTTTTGACTACAAAGTTGTTTCCCACCAAGTATTGTTGAAACTTGATCAAAGCATGCATGATGGTCATAATTTATTTATCATATATGGATTAAATCCTCTCATGTGGCTATAAATTCCTACTCTCAAAATCTATTGGGTGTTGTCCTTGTTTTAGGACTGCTCCAATGCCTTCTCCTGATGCATCACATTCCAAGACAAATGGTTTAGAAAAATCAAGTAATGCTAGAATATGACAGTTTATTATTACCTCCTTCATTATTTGGAAATATTTCTCAACCCCTTTATTCCAATGGAGATCATCTTTCTTTGTGAAATCAGTGAGAGGTGAAGTGAGTTGGGAGAACCCCTTCACAAACTTTCTATAGTAGGTGCAAATTCTAATGAACTCTCTTAATCCAGTGAGACTTTTGGGAAGAGGCCACTCTAAAATGGCTCTTATTTTATCCATAACCACCTTCACACCATCTTGACCAATTATATGTCCAATATACAAGAGCTTTGTCAAACCAAACTCACATTTTGACAGCTTAGCAAACAAAGATTGATCATGCAGAATTTTTAATACCTCTTCTAGATGATGCAAGTGCTCCTTCCAAGTTTTACTGTAAATAAGAATGTCATCAAATAAAAAAAGTACAAAATTACGAAGTTTCTTTTGGAATATGGTGTTCATGCATTATTGTGCTGTGGTTGTTGCATTTGTTAATCCAAAGGAAACAAACTCAAAGTGACCATAGTGGCATCTGAAATCAGTATTTGGTATATCTTCTTCTCTCATTTGAATTTAATGATAACCTGATCTAAGGTCAATATTTGATAAGAAATTGGCCCCATGGATATCATTAATGAGATCATCAATCCTTGGTAATGGGTATCTATTCTTTATTTTATTCTTGTTTAATGCTCTGAAATCAATGCACATTCTCAAGGTTTCATCTTTCTTTTTTACCATAACAATTGAAGAAGCAAATGGGCTAGAATTAGGAATTATGAGACACAAATCCAAGATTTCCTTAATGGCCTCTTCAATATCATTTTGAATTCTTTTTGGATTCCTATAAGTCTGAATTTTGATAGGTTATTTTCCTATCTCCAACTCAATGCTATGCTCAACACCTCTATCTGGTGGTCTTCCTGGGGGGGGGTTTCCAAAAAACTTCTCATACTTACTCAATAGTTGGTCTATCTCCTTAGTATGTTTTGAAATGTCCAAGTGGGGTTTATGAGATGTAATTAAACATTCAAAATCCCACTATATATCTCCATTCCTCAATATAGTCCTCATGCTATGAGAAGACACTACTTGATTTGGGTAAGTGTGCATTCCCCTCAAAATGATGGGTTTCCCTTCTGAACTTTTGAACCTAATATCAGGGACTTGATAATTCAATTTATTCTCCCATAAATAATGCAACCATTGTACTCCCAAAACCACATTTGTATCTACCACATTCAATACATAAAAATTATCAGTGATAGTATGATTTCTTAGAGTAACTTGGAGCTTTGGAATCCATTTAGTGCAGTCCATAGAATTGTTACCTGGAATGATGACTTTGAAACCATCAAAATTTTAAGCTTGTAAATTTATCCTATCCACCAAGGCTTCATATATTATTTTTTGAGTGGATCCACCATCCACTAGAACCGTGACCTTTTGGCCTTGTATGTTGTCCTTGAGCCTTAAGGTGTGGAATCTAGGTACACCTGAAAGTGCTGCATTTTTTCCTGTATCAGGAGTGGGTTGTTATTCTTATATTATTTGAAACCCTTATTCTTGGGCTGAAAGTTGTGCCTCTTCTTCCTCCTCCTCCTCTTAATTATCTTAAGAAAAAACTTCAATGTAGTGTGCCTTCCCCTTGGCACATCTATGTCCTCGGATCCAAGGTTATTGGCATGCAAAACATATATTCTTTCTTCTAATCTCTTATTTTCTTGGTCCTCCATTATTTTATTTGATATATGAGTCCTTTTCCCATGGTGTATTACCTTCCTTGAACTTGGAAGGTAAATTTGTATTAGGAGGGTATTTGGTTCTTGGAACCACATTCTGCAAATCCCTTCTCAAATTCATGGCATCCTTCAATGTGGTTGGCTTATGGGATTTCACTATCCCTCTCAAAGGTTCTTTAAATCCTCTAGTAAACAATAAAACCAACCTATTCATAGATACATCAGAATCCATTAATGAAATATTTTCAAATTCTAACAATAATGCTTCAGGATTTCCTAGTTACTTCAATTGCGCTACTTCTTTGAAAGAAAGTTCAAGGTCTTTCCTCTCAAATATCTCCATCAATGCATTGGAAAAAAACCCTCATAAGATAAAATATGATAATGTACCAAGGTTCTAAGACCATGGAACTTCCAATCACTAGCTTCCCCTTCAAGATGTAGAGTGACCATTTCCAATTCATCTTCTTCAACCATAGGATTTAATTGGAAATATACACTTAATTTTTGCAACCAAGCCACTAGCAAACATTTGTGAGGAACCATCAAAGGAAGGAATGGCTACTTTTACCATGGTATATTTTAATTCATGGTTAATATAAGAGGCCCTATTCCCATTTCCTCCTTGCTTGAACTGAAGATAAGCTTTAATGAACTGATCAAAAGGTAGGACTTTCCTACATTCATCACTTAATTGCTACTAATCATTTGCTGCATCTCTAAAACCATAGGTGGTGTAAGGGCCTTATTTGGACTCTTAAAACTTGGGTATTTCAGGTCCATTCTTATTTTTGAACTCATGAGTTCTGTTATGAGGTCCAATCTTCGAAAAAACAGTTTCTCGATGGGGGTTCCCCTCAACATGGGGTGTACTACTACTACTCCCGTTTGCTGACTTGCTCCCAAATTGGTTGGCCATCAATTCAAACCCTTGAATCAGATTTTTTTTATTAGTGTAAATAGATTCAGTAATGAATTTTTTAAGGTATCCATTATCTTCTTTTCCCTCCATATCTCCAAATCCTAGTTCTTTCATAATCTCTTCATAACTAGGATTACCTTCTTCGTCACTTCCTTCTCTTTCACTGTTAAGATATCCAGTCTCAGTTTCTAATGGAGGAAGGTAATAATAAGTAAAAATGAATAGGGAGATATATCATGTTCAAATATCACACTCTCTTACCACTTGCAATGCCCCAATTCAAAAATTCCCAACTTTGGAAAATTTTTGGAAAAATTGTCTTGATTGGCTTCGATTGTGGGGGATTTGAATGGTTCAAGTGGGCCTATAATTTGATAGGGAATGATGTGGGGAGTATTAATAATATTAAATAGACTATATAATTGTTTTATTATAGTTCATATGCATCTGCAACATGATTTGGACATGATGGAAAAATGGAAAAATTACTAGCAATTTATGGTGCAATTCCCCCAAGGGTGTGGGAAGAAATGGCTCTCCAACCCCTAAGAAACCCTCAAAAATTTAAGAAAAAAGTATTGGGACTTAAATAAGACTTCATTTTTTTTCATTATACGTGGTTAATAGTTCTTCAACAGAGGATTAAAGCTTCATATTCGAATGCACAATTTCAATGATATTTGCTTAAGGGAAATGACACAATAAAGCTCAACTTCGATTCATAAATGGTGCATATAATGGTTTGGAACAGAGAAATATGAATATATAACATTGAAATAATTGAAATAGCTTACTAACAGCATATAACATTGACCCAAGTCGCAGTATACATCAGATACGCAATATCAATTGAAAGGGAAAATCATCACATGGAAACTAGTCACAAGAAAGCTTGGAAATGTGGACATTTGGATATGTATTTCTTATGATTTCTATTTACAGAGAATATAAAATTTATATTACAGATACATACATTATAAATCATATCTTTGGAATCAACTGAAATTAATGGGGCGCAACCACCATTCACACTATTGTGCCTTCATAGAAAAACATGGAAATATGGAAGTGGAAATTGAGAGAACGGGACGAAAGATGGGTCATGAACAGTAGAAGCCTCCTATATGCAATAAAAAAATATCTGAAGATAAAAATTAGAGGTCTAAATGGACTCTCCCATGGACAAATTGGATGAGAATCTCACTCTCTCTAAATTGGCTCACTAGCAGGGTAAGTGTGCACTCACCCTACAAAGGACAAGCAATTGCTCTCCAAATTCCAAAGGAAAATTCACAAATGATACAAAATCCATTTCCATTCCTCATGACATATTTTTATAATCATACTAATTTCCTCCAAGGTATAATTCATTCCCATAGGATTCCTCCACCTCATCCTTTATGTTTAGTAACCTCCATGCCACTTGGTCGCCTCCTTAACCCTTCATCTTCCACCAAATTTTAATGGCTGCCATTAGTCCCAAGTGCACCCTCTCATAGGATATTTTGAGCACTGAAATGTCAGGTTTTCATAGGTCTGCAATCATGTCTACAATCAGGTCTGCAATCAGGTCTTCCTTTTCATATAATCTTCCATCATTGTTGTCATAAAGCGCAGGGAATCTAGCTCCACATGGCACCTAGTTTCTTCCTAGACTCTTCATCTTCTATGGGGAGTTAATCCTACTCACCCATTCGAATCCTTGGGCTCATGAGATGTCATTTGATGACTCTTCACCTTCCAAAATTTTTGTATCACTCATAATTTCGAACTTGGGGTGAATTCATGCCATTTGTAAGGAAGCATCTAGCCACCCAAGGCCCCCATGGATCTCCAAATGTCCTTATGAAGAAATGCCACGTTATTTTATCCATATTTATTATTTGTATAACCCAAATTACTGTGTAAATGATAAACTAAGGTTCTATTGGTTCCCATAGATCCCTTATTGCAATATTTAATTCCTCCTCCCCCATCTTAGGGAACTAGTAGGTGGGTGAACATTGCCAACTAGTAGACCTATTAGAATGGGGACATGACAACAAACAATAAGCCAATGCAAGTCATGTTGACACCGTTGAGAAAAAAAACTGTTCAAGGCACAAACCTAAGTTCCCTTATAATATTTGCAAGGGAGATCACCTTACTCATCAGTTCCCTTCTATTGCAGAGGTATAAAAAGTGTGGTTCAAGTCTCAAGGATGTACTGATCCTAAACAACCTGTAGTTTCCCAAAAAGCTATTAAACCTTTGGTTGATCAAGTGATTGAACCAATTTGATCTCAGGTCAATCCCACTCTTCCTTTGGAGAGTGACCTTCATCAAGTGGTTGAATAAATTCAATTTTTGGTCAATCCCACTCTTCCTTCGGAGAGTGAACTTTATCAAGTGGTTGATTCGATGCAATATTTGATCAATCCCACTCTTCCTTTGGAGATTGAATTGTTTTTTAGTCATGTTTTCTCTACTTCTAGTTCAATATATTATGGACAAGGGGGAACTAAATTCGCTTCGAATGAACCCCCGCCAAATCCTTGGATTGCTTCCTTTGATTATGATATCCTAGTTGATCCACCTCTTCCTTCGGTTGAAACTTTTCAAATAAAGGTCCAAGTTGAACACTACGCAATTTCTCATAATATTGTATATGAAGGAGACAATGTTAGTATATTATGCGCACATGCTTGGAGAGGCATGGGATCTCCCAACCTCATGTCGACTGATAATCAGTTGTTGGATTTTCATACAAGAACTAGTAAAACTTTGGGAGTTCTTACTCGAACACCTATTACTTTGGGTGGGAAGACCGTCTTAGTTGATTTTATGGTTATAGAGGACCTCTTGTACTTTAATATGCTCCTCGGGTGTGATTATGTTTATGCTATGAAATATATGGTGTCTACGCTCTTTCATGTAATGTACTTTCCTCACAACGAAAGCATTGTCACTGCCGATCAACTTGCATATGTTGATCCCTCTCCTCACTTGACTATAGACCAAGTCTATCCTTTGTTAATTCCTAGTGTTTTGGTAGACACTAACCCACCATGAGTGAATTATGTGGCCTCATATACCTCGTGTCCAATTTCTACTAAGAAGAAGCCTCTGAATTCATGCTTACCTTCTTGGGACTTGGTCCCAGCAGTTGAGTGGGTGATCTATCCAATGTGAAATTCGGAGCCCGTTCTCCACCCTATTGATCCAATTGAATGTTTATACATGTGTTCTATCTGGGATGGTCTACTTCCTTCGAATGAAGTCTTCCTAGAGATTATATGATATAGTATGATTGTGTCATGGATGTTGACTCAAATCTGGTTAGGTCCATCTTTGAATTGCTTATTGAGTATGATATTTATGATGATTGATCCTCCTGTGTTGGAATTCTTGAGTCTTTAGACTCTCCCATTGAGAAGCAAGTTAGTAATCCCGATGAGTTTGACCCTTCTTGTAGAATTTTTTACTCCTGTGATGTTGAATCTGTCCCTGCAGAATTCGTTACCTCTATCAACTTTAGCTTTCCTCTTGAGGTTGATCTTATCGATTATAAATACTTGGGCTTTGGAACTATAGAGTCTTATTTGGTTGACTCTTCCTTGACTATGCCTTTTGTGGAAGATATCAAAGTTGCAATTGTTTATACCAAAGTGACCTGTATCATACCTTTTATTTTGAATATGATCTTTATATTGTTGTTTCTTGGAGAGAGGATTCTTATTTGGATTCACAACTATTTACTGGCCTCACCTTTTTGTTCAAGTTGTAACTTCATTTCCCTACACTCTTCCTATGCTTATGAACCTGATGTTGGCTTCCACACTTTTATCTCGTTATATAATCTCTCGTCTCTTCTCTCATTATCGCTCAACTTTGTATCATTTTTCCATTGCAACTTGACACCTTTTACCTGGAGGAGACGTCCCCTGAGTTTCCTTATCTTGCTCATGTTCCTTGCACTATGCTTAGGTTTGTTCCTCACTCTTTGAACTAGTTCTGCATACCTCTAGCTTTCCTTCAAGCTTGTTAAAAACAGTAAGGAGGCCACGAGTTGAATTTTTCTGGCTCGTTAAAACTTCACGGAAAAGGTATGGAGTTATATTCAATCCCTAGTCTCACTCAAAAATGACTAGATCGTCGAGTTACTTGTTCTTTCAAACTTGCTAAAGGAAATGAAGGAACATCCACATCAGTATAATTCTAACCCTTTTTCGGACCATGTGGATTAGTTACGAAAAAGGAATACTCTAGTTCACTATGGCTAGAAGAGTATTTCCAGGTATAGTTTTATCTCTTTTTCGGGCCTAAAGACTAAATTTACGAAAAATGAACCTGCTTGAGCTTACTTTTTTGTTTTTCGTGCTCTGGTTTAAACTATGAAAAATATTTCGAGCATTCTCTATGCCATTTTCATGCTCACTTAAACTTTAGGACAAAAGAAACGACTTTATTGTTGGTCAGCCCATACTCGCAAACGAATGGAACGACCCGAGTGATATTGTTTTTCTTCACTCTTGTTAAAACTAAATCGTTCTGCTTTCCTTTAAAGGAGAGTCGGTATGGTGATAGTTTAAACATTTTTTTGGACCTTTGCGACTAGCTACGAAAAAGGAATACCTTAGTTCTCATGAGATAAGAAAGTTCTCCTCTGGATTGTTTTATAATTTTTTAGACTTTGGAGACTAACCTTACAAAAAAATTCCCCCCCTAGACTCTTCTTTGGCATTTTTAGACTCTCAAATTGTGAAAAATCCATCGAGCATCCACTAATTCGAACTCATAAAATCCAAGAATCAGTGCTTTATCAAGCATTCTTCTATATCTTCTTTGAGATTTCCAACAATGAAGAAGCGAGTTTGATTTCTTGGACTCGTTAAACCTTTACAAGAAAGAAGGAAAGGGAAGTTCATTCAAATGTATTTTATATCATGGCAACAAATCTTGTTTCCTTGAACAAAGCACCAGTCTTGATTCTATCAACATTTGGGTTCTAGGTTTTGTCCTTAGGATTAAGCTTGATTCAAAGTTCTCAATCCTATGGTTGGTTCCTTTTCCAATTATATGGAGAATATGTCAATGTATCCTACATTGCATATTTGTATCGTTGGTCCCTTTGTGTCAAAAATATAAATAAATCACTATTTTGTTGTGCTCATTTTTCAAGGATAAAACCTTTGTTGATCATTCTGCATTTTCCTTGACCTTTCATCAAGTCTTTCGGTGGTTCTTACTCCAAAAAATTGTACCATTCCCAAATCCAATCAGTATTTGACTTACCTCGTGTTAGACGATGGAGGATGCTTTATTTCCTTCATTCTAACGGATCTCTTCCTATTGACTTCAACACATCTTGCTCTAGGAATGAGATTTAGAGTATATGACATTACCTTGGGGATTGCAGTCATCTATGGAAATTTCCCTCGCTATTGGGTAGCGGGAATACCTTAATGTCTCCTACTCAATGGTTTCTTCAGGTTTTCAACTTCAAGACCATTTGTTCACACTTGTTAGAATGTACTAGGTATCTTGGGTATCATTTTCATTACTGGTGGTTTCCCTCTTGTTTGTTAACGGTTTTCATCAATGAATAGTAATCAAACGTTTCCTCCATGTTTGAGTTCAGCTCATCTATTCACATGGTTCGGATTTGTACCTTTGGGCGGTTTGGATTGAAGACCTTGGGTCAACAGTAACATCATCATATTTTTATATTTCCCGAGTCGCACAAGACCTTGTCACACTTCATATGAAATTTTTTTATACATAGATCCACCTTGTATTCTTGTGGCTATGATCGATTATTGAGCATGGATCCATGTTGTTCATTTATGGCCATGACTCATCTAGATTTTATCTCGCACCTTTTTGCATATTGTGCACCTATGATAATTACATCAGTTATACACATGCTGGATCCACCTTGTATCTTTATGGTAATCATTTGTATATGGACATGTATGTCCCAGAGATCAGATTGTCTAGCATTTATCTCTCTTTCAGGTACATTTGTTTGAGCCTATGATATTGGATTCTCCAGTTTCTTCGACTCCATGACTCAACTCTTCCCTATTTATAATGTATTTATGCTATCGTCTTATCCTCTAACCTCATACCTTATGGGGAATTTGTTATATCACAAAATGGCACTTCTCCGTCTGTGACAACATTTACATGTTTTGTCGTTTGATGACAATTTCATGACGACGCTTCATGAAAGTTATTGTTAGTCACCCAAAGGAAACCTGTGGATGCAAGGTCCATATCAGGAATTTTGTAACTCCATTTAATCGATTTTCTAGACCATTGGAAATGTATTAGAATAATAAACAACTTTATAGAAGAAACCAACTCCCGAAAACTCTTGGAAATAACATGCAAATTAACTTGTTTTACCCATAAGTGAGTTTTCTGAAGGAAACCTACATATTTCAACTTTGCATATCCTAGTTGTCAGTGGGAAACCTGCATATATCTCCTGTAGTGGTAAAAAAATATAAATTTATTGAAATTTTGCAGGTTTGGGTGGTTTTGGAACTTCCTCTTCAGTTGTAATCGATCCATCCTTGACTCTAACTCTTCAGATTACTATATAAGAGAAGGGGAGGGGTCCATGAAATGGGGACTTAGCCTTTGATATTGTTATGCTGGTGAAATTTGGATTCTCATCCCCCTACCTTTTCCCTAGATATCATCTCCCCTTGCTGCAGATCTTGGAGGTTGAGATTCTTGGAGGAGAGAAGTACGAGATTAAGATCGAAGGTTTCACGAGGTGTATTGCATGATGAGAAGGTATATATTTCACTTCTTCCATTGATTAATAAAGACGTGATGTTCTTCCCTTTCTAAGTCATTGTTTATATCTCAGTTTATGATTACATATTGTTTTTTATCAAGTTAGGGTTTCATATTGTATTGAATATCATCTCCTTACATGTGGTCAAATTGGTTTGAGGAAGGTTTGAAGTTGTTTCGCAGGTCTCTTGGATTGGAGAGAAAGAGGAGGGCTAAAGGAAATCTAGGATCATCCTTCAATGCATGAGGTATGAACCCTCCTAACCCTTGAAATCTGGTTTAAATGCATACCTGCAAAGCTTTATATATCAGTTTTTATACACCTAGTAAGTTGGTGGCCTCGACCCCAACCATATGAACAATTCCTTAACAACGGGAAGGTTGGGTTCGTTTGCTCACCTAACTTAGTCAGTTAACTGTTTATGAATTGATTTAGTTATCCGAAGTTGCATTAGTGAGATCTAGTGATGATTTTCCCACACCGAGTTATCTCCGGGGTTAGTCCAGGTTGGTAGATTCGAATCCTACCTAAGGCATTTGATTCTCCTATTTGTAACAACATTGTCTTACACATATTATACTAATTAATGGATGTAATGATATTCTTCCAATTTTGTCTCCATGTGTATTCAAATTAGCCGTGAGTAATTGATCATTCTTTAATGAATTCTTCTCTCTCTTCTGCATCCTTCATTTCTCATTAAATTCATGCAGGTATGAAGATCCTAGGTGCATCCATGGAGCTGGGTTACACTTTTTGGTAAGGCACTTTCAGAAAAAATACAAAAACGTACCTCGATTGAGAAATTTTTAAACCATCGATCAAGGTCTTAACACCTCAATAGAGGGTTTAACAAACGCTCGATCGAGGTTTTCTTAAACCCTCAATCGATCAAGGGTTTAATAAAACCTCGATTAAGGTGTTAAGACCTCGATCAAGGTGTTAAGACCTCGATCGAGCTACATTCCTCGATCGAGGTCCCTGTGCAAAAAAAATTATAAAAAAGATGAGAGGGACTTGCAGCCTCTTTTGGCATTTTCTCCACACAAACCTTGACCAAGCTACACAACCCACGGAGGTGGAGCCACAAAAAACCCAACCACAACCTACCTACCTTTCACCACGATGGAGTCGAAGGAGAGAGGTAACATACTAAACTATTTTTTTGAAATTTAAATCAAATTTTACGTTTTTATTAAGTTTAAAATTTTTATGTTAAAATCAAAAAAATCATAGTTATACATTTTTTTAGGTTATTTTTATTGTTAAATAAGTTTGAAATGTCTATCGACAAGCAGAAATGTTGTTGATTTTTTATAAAATTGTAATTTAAATTTATTATTTATTTAAAATTTATTTTTTTTGTTTTATATATATTTTTTCAATCGGTAGTGTTTATGTTGTCGGTTTAATTTTGAAATGTGTATTGGGCAAGCAGAAATGCTGCCCAAATTTTTTCAATCCTCCAAGAGTACACGGAGGATTAAAAAAAATCCATAAGGCACCAAGTAAATAGAACCTATATGAACCATAGAGACAATTAATCAACCCGAGACCCAAGACACAATCATTAATTTTTTATAAAATTTTAATTTTAATTTGTTAAATTTAAACATTAAATTTATAGTTTTTATAAATATTTCTATCAACCGGAAATGTTTATGTTGCTGGTTTGATTTTGAAATGTGTGTCGGGAAAGCATAAATGCTACCCAAT
>LPNX010572706.1:483835-504350 GCA_001517045.1 Pseudotsuga menziesii
TTCTACATTCATCCCACACTCTATAGGTGCAGGTCTCCTATCCAATACTATTTATTGCTAGATGCAATAATCACATGGGGATCGATCCTATGTCTTTTTCTTGGAGAATAGGATTCGTTGAGAGAAAAATTTTTAATCAACCTAAGTGCATTAATTAACAATAGCATGTTTGCTTCTTAAAAATTTATTCAACAACTTCCAATCACCATATTCTATTTATTCAATGTTTTGAACAATATGTGATTGGATTCCATGTTTGGGAATACTCATTAATTGACAAGTTCACCCATATTAAGTTCATTTTTTGTAATATATACTATTAGGAAAAATATACCATTAGCCTTGAAGTTGCACATGCGAATGCTACAATTCATGCTAGGCTCATTGCCTACCTCTCATTTTTATCCCTTATGGGACACAATGATGGAAATATCTTGCAAATTCTTTTGTAATATACACAATTTATTCCATAAGTGACATGTGTGGACCTCAAGGTTCATTGCTTGTTGCAACTTTAGAGAAATGCGATAATAGACATGGTTTCTACATGTTGGTTTTGAATGTCGATTACAACAGGTTTGCAAATTTACCCATATATTTAAACATAAGACAATGGCACACAACACATCAACACATTAAACATAAAAACCCTCTCCCGAGGAAAACCAACAAACCAATTTGCTTTCACTCATATATTGATCAAACACTAGAAAATAGGTGTTTAGAACCATGACTTGCTATACCACATATCGCACTTCATTACATCATTCCTTGATCATGTGTCACAACCATTGCCTCTTATTTATATATGCAATGCAACCAACTTCTCATTAATTAAAATCCATAACTTCCTAACCACTTTCAGTTATTATGTTACACTCGTCTTGAATGGGTCAACTTTAGTGGATTACTCATTGAGCTTTGGGAGTTCTATCAACTTCTCGTCGACCAGTCCTTTTCCTTTGAACAAACATCCACCGCCTGTTTCCTCCTACTCCAATCGAATTATACCAGACGACTATAAACTTTTCTAGTTGATTTTCATGCAAACAATATAACATTTCCAACACTACATACTAACAATTATCTCTTAGTGATATATTAAAAATAAAAATAAAAATATTAGATATAAATGCATCAAGCTTTGCGTCAATATATACACACTATCTTAGTGCTTTGAGAGAATATCACAACCACACAACAAAACATGATCTAACTAGTTGGATGAAATCTCTCAAATCCAACTGAACCTAACAACCTCTCCTAAAACATACAAGAAAACTTCTAGAGTAGAGACAAAATCCCCATTATGATGACCAATAAGAATACAATGACAAACTTCACTAAGATCAAGTATCGCATATGAAATCAAGGAGTTGGTTTGATGCATCATATTCTCCACCCTGAATTCAAGAACCTCACAATGAAAACAAGTACATATTTGGTCCAACCTGACACTTGCATCTCATACATCGGTCATGTAAACATCATCAAACTATCAATGTTCATATAAAGGAATAACCATCTATCAGAGTACATGGGTACCTAACCACTTTAATCGTCGATCTAGTAGGATTCCCTTCACGTACATGGTTCATTTAACTTCTTGATGAACTCCCTATTAATGCACATAAATATTCTTGTTTCTAGGATTATCTCAGCTCGTATATTTCAAAACCAACATACTCCACTCATAGAGAATCAAGCCAAAACATGGCACACTCTTCCAGGTTCTTAACAACACTTTAATAGATGTTACCGAATGATTTATGCAAATTATCAAGGACAAATGGCAAAGATGTATGCATGCCTAGCTAGGTATCCCAATGATATTATGTTTACATCTTATATAGATACGTGTACATACCATTTACATAGTCCATCTCTTGGACATACCATGTACAAGATTTTATACTAGTGCATAGGTACCATGCAATACTTTTCTCGAGTACCAAGTATAGGCATGATGCAAGTTGAAAATATTTATAGAGAAATACATATAATTTATTCATAATATCCTAGAATTGTTACAAATATAAAGTGTGACTCACATTTCCATATAGTCACTTCTTTAATTAAACACAATTCACAAAATTTACCTTGTTTTTCCATTGCCATACAACATCCACTTCTGCAACATGCGCTATCACTAACATCCTTTGGATCAAACTCTAACAAAATTGTTTGTTTCATCTTGAACAAATTATTTTTATTTCTTGTTGCAGTCTCACCATTCCATATCGAAATTAAGGATGTCATCACATATGGCATATGACAAAGTTCATATAAATAGATCAAGCCATGCCTCAAGATATACTCACTATCTTAGCACACTAACAAATTGTTCAGAATCAGGCATATATTAGAACATAAAAATAATAGATAACTAGTTGGAAACAATCTCTCATATCCAACTAAATCTAACAACCCACCAAAACTTAGAAGGAAACTGCTAATATAGGGACAAGATCTGTGTTACAATGACAATTATAAACAACAACCAAAACCCTTAGAAGTATCACATCATACAAGTAGGATTTACTCATTCCAACAATGTATCTTGAACCTAGCAAACAAAAGAAAGAATAGTACTACATTATTAAGAGGTACCATTCGCTAAACTATAAAAAATTAGATCGAGAAAATTTAAATGTGGTTCCTCAACCGACATAAATAATTTTTTTTCCATCTCACAACACTTCAAATTTAGTCATGGTTTTCATGATCAATGTCAAACCATTTTAGGTCAGCACCCAACATTATAGACATATTCAAAGACCAATCCACAAATGGTCACAAAGTTTTGAGCATTTTACCATTTATCAACATTCGACTTAAACTCCTTTCCCTCATTTTCACATAGTTAAAGGAGTTTGATATAAGTCGATAGTCATTATAAAACATATATTAATTGAATAATTGAGTAATATTTTATAATTTATTATATTACATATTTAAATATATTTTTTTGTTAAGGAAAATCCTTAGAAGCTTCATTTTTTTACTTCGCATTGAGCATAATATAACCTATTTAGAGTTGGTTGTCAAACATGAAAGATTTCATCCTTACAAAAGAAAGCTTTTAAATTTAACCTATAGCAAGATCTAAGCAAACAATAATTTAATATGCGAGCAAAACAAAGAGTTAGCTATGTCATAGAAACAATTACAAATTTTAGGCATATTAGACTTAGTAAGCGACATTTTTACACAAACTCATTTTATATCTAAAATATAGATTAATTTATATCCTTTTTTATCATATAAATATTATTATTATAATAAATATTAATATAAATATTTATCTCATGCAGATGCATCTCCACAGCAGGGTTCTTTTGTTCGTTGAAGGCAGAGTACTGGCGGATCTACAGCCATTCCTCACCCCGAAGGTCGCCATAGGACTCGTAAGTATAAAATTGTGCATGATGTACTCTTTGTTGTTAGCTACATAAAGTTAAATTGTTTCACATGTGTAAATAAAATCATCAACTTGTATGTCTCTATTTTCATAAGTTCGCCTAGGCGTCCTATGCCGACAAACGCTCCTGCTGGGGATCCGAGCGGCAGCCACTCTGGCAGCTGCTCTATGCATGAGAGCGATTATGAGTTTACTGCTGCTGTGAGTGGGGAGGTTCCCCACGAGACATGTACATTAAATGCATACATATTTTTCTTTCAATTATCAGTACCTTTAATTTTTATTGATTGCAAATTCACCTACAGTTGAAGTATGCATTTTGATTGACATTTATGTTTTCATCTCATGTTCAGGTGTCGTGACTGCACAAGAGGGCCCCAACTCTCCCAAGGAAGCACCACGGGAGGATGAAATCACTCTCATCACACTACAAGACATTACTAGTTAGTGTGACTATTTGTGGTCTAACATCCGCTCCATTTCATACCACTCTCCCACATCATGTTCGATGTGGATGATGTTAGAGGTAGTATATATTGAGTTCTCTTTGGGCCATTTCATCTCAGAGAAGAAGGGTCGTAGTGATGGGTCCTGATAAATGGCCCACAGTGAGAGATGCAATAGATGTCCATGATGTGAAGGGAACATTATTTGATATCCCTCCTGACTACCCCATTGGTCAACCACTTAGAATCAAGGATTTTAAGCTAGAGGCTGCAGCACCTTATGTCTACGACAGGTTTATTGGAGCATGGGGCATGTTTCCCCACCATGACTAGGTCCCAATGTACTTTTCAAAACATACATATGCAGAGTTTGTCATGGGACGACATCCAGATTACACCATCACACCCTCAAGATTCTATGGTGCTGGTGGGGGATGCAGTCATGCGTGTCCTGGGGCTAGGAGAGACCCTGGAGCTCAACCGAAGGCAGATCCTTTGGTAGGTCTCCCTAGCAGGACCTTGTTTAGGACATAGGATGTAGTCGATTCATCATGTTTTTCAGGTATTTCTTGTTTTTGGGGTAGTGAGGCTCGTAAAAAGTATGCTAAGTGGGTACTTGTTGGATGCATAATTTAATTCTGCATCCAACGAGCTCTCCCAATCAAAATTTGAGTAAACACACAGGGAGATATGTCGAAAATAAAAACAAAAAAGTAGTTTTTTTTAATGATACCTATCCCCAAATTTATATTAAAAGTTTGTTTAAGAGGTGCTCCCTTTTTTAATTTTAAATCATTTTTATTGGCTAATACATGATGACATGGAATTTGTATTATTTTTGGAAGGCCCATTTTAAATTGAAATTTCCTCTAATGGACGATGATATTATCCTCCTTCTTGATCATGATACAATGGTGTAGTATGCTATCACAGCCCGCGATGCATATTTTTGATTGCATGAGAGATGCAGGTCTCGATTGACGGGACAAGTATATCTTTATACAATTACGTTTTCTTTTGAATGTTTTATCAAATTATATGTCCTCATTTGATTGTCTTGATTGTAATGTATCCTCAAATGAATCATTTTTTTAACTAATACTTTGCTTTGTGTTAGATCTCCATGCAGGAGCCCACTTTCATGGAGGTCCTTTTTGGTAGTGATGCATCTATTTCAGGTCCCGCTGCAGTTCAGTCCGCCGACGTCGATGAGGTATGTGTTAACTGTCATCCTAAATTTGAATTTCTAAATGAGTCAATTGTTGTACACATAATACTTTGGTTTGTTCTAATTTTCGTCATTTATCTTGTTCTGATTATATAGGATAGAGGCAAGGGAATTGCATAGGATTCTACAAAGCCCCGCCCGATTCCTATTCACGACACACCAGTAAATGAGGTACTAGTTATTTATGTTCGAATTTTTTGCACATTTATGTTCAGATTATAATTTACATGTTCAAATTGTAATTCTCAAGTTCAAATTGTAATTCTCAAGTTCAAATTGTAATTCATTAATATAACTATTTTCATGTCATGGAAACAGACGCAGACATAGGAAGTTGTAGATGAGGGTGTTGAAGTCGTCGTGGTGTTTACAAATGAGTGGGTTGATGCTCATCAGTCGGGTCCTGGTGAAGGCTTATCTAGGCAGATAGGTGACAACCTCCCAAACCTGACACTTGACTCGAGCTAGATGAGTTCATAGATCTGTGTTTCATATATATTTAATTTTTTGTCACATTGTACATGTAATTTAAATATGTGGTATGTAACTGACTTGCAGAGTTCGCGGTTTTAACTTCTTCAATTCTTAGATCTGGGCTATTTTCTTCGTGATGTGCATGAGGAAGGCCAGAGGCATATTGTAGCTGACGGTAGTGGCCATGATGGTCGATCTCTCGATCAATGGCGTAGGGGTGATTTGTAGACTGTTATTTGTGGACTTTATGATTATCAATATATATATATATGTAGATTTTTTCGAACATGATGGACTATTAAATTTTTTAATTATTTGCAGTTATAGTTTAAAGTTGGTTTTCAATTGCAATTTTAACATATTTAACAATCATTAATGTTTTACAATCTTATGAAATTGTACAATTTTGCAATTTAATAAATTACAAGTTTACAAAATTTACAATGTTTACGAATTTTACAAGTTTACATGTTTGCAAAATTGTCAATCAAACACAACTTACAATTAAAATGTTACCAAATTTACAACTTTACAATGTAAGATCTACTAGTTGCAACTTACAATCACAATTTGCAATTTTAAATTACAAATACAATTTACAATTACAATGTAAAATTTGATTTCATTTACAAAAATATTTACAACTACAATTTTAAATTTGATTTCATTTGTCAAAAAAAATTACAAGTTTGCAAAATTGTCAATCAAACGAAACATAACTTACAATTAAAATGTTTCAAAATTAACAACTATACAATGTAATCTAGTGGTTGCAATTTGCACTCACAATTTGCAATTTTAAATTACAACTACAATTTACAATTACAATTCAAAATTAGATTTCATTTATAGAAAAATAAAATTTAACTTCATTTGCAAAAGAATTTACAAGTTTACAAAAATCACAATCGAACTAAACTATAATCACGGTTTGCAATTTTCAATTACAATTAAAATCTACAATTCAATCTAATTTAATTGACAACTTTACAAATTTACCCATCTACAATAATTTACAAGGAACTTACAAGTTTAAAATTCACAATTTCGCAAAGTTTACAAATTACAATTTTAAAGTTTACAAGTTTACAATTTACAACAAATGAACATTACAAAGAGTAAAAAGGGGCAGAGACCAAGATAGGGTTAAAATGGAAAAAAAAAATTAATATCAATTGTAATTGGTGGATTTAATGAGGACGCAATGAATGTATGTGTTGTTCTTTGTATTGCATATCACTAACAAAATATGCAACGTATAATGATAATGTTAGGAGAAGCAAGCTAGTCTACAATCTCTAGTCTAGTCTAGTCTAGTCTAAAATACATTGAAAAAATTTACAAGTTTACAATTTACAACCTATCTACAATATAACATGTAATTTAGAACTTTGCACAAATAGAGTGTGATATACATGTATTTGCACAAATACACCAAAAAAAAGTTACATAGACAAAATTGAGCTTCCATAACATGGTCTTAGGACATTGTTGGTATTCCTAGGTATAGGTGAATGCATATAGAGTATATGTGAATGCACATACTCACATATATAAGTTTACAAACATTACATTTAAATAAAAATGATATATTTCAGAACAAATTTTGATTTGCTACATTTCAAAAGCATGTCAACTATGTCAACATCAAAAGTGGCATATAACTTTCATTCATCTGACCAATGGGTTATAGGAATGCACATCTCCATAATACGATCATGGTGAGCTACTGACATCTTCCATCTCTTTGGTTCACCCCTCTTCACCTTGATTTCATTGAGATGTATCCGAGCTTCCACCACCAAATGATTGTACTGACAAGATATATATTCAGGCATCAAATCTCTGTAAATAATATAATCACCTTGTCTTCTCACTTTTTCAAAAAAGTGGCCCGTCATAACTAGGTCACCAACCTGGTACGTGAACTCTCCATCAACATAATGCCGCACCAACCTGCTTTTGATTTGTGTACACCACATCAAAAAATATGCCACATGCTCGTCATTTCCCGGTGGCGCAATTACAACAAATACATCACCTGCATCAATATTTTCAAATATTAAACGAATCTTAAATATATATATGCATGTGTAGAAGACTAGAAGTTTAAACATTCAATCAATTATTTGAAACTTGAATGTGTGAATGGCATAATGAGTCCATTAATCAAATCATGTACCTTGCTTAACCAAATTAGAAACCCGGTCATGATCTAGTGAAACCACTGCCTCGTCAGTGTGCATCTCTTGCCATGTCAGAATTGGATGTGGCCCCTTTGGATTAAGAGGGACATATTTCACTTGTTTGACATATGCATCGTTCATGCAATGATCAACCCCCAGTCCATTGGCATCAATGAAGAACTCACAGAAACACACATACTTCCTCGTTTGAATGGAAAATATGACGCCCATGTATTTACTACAAATTGAATGTAGTTCTCTCATACCAAGTGTGGTCTCGCAATACAATGGCATGGATCTATTCACATCGCCAAGGGACAAATCCCAAAAAAACCTACATCGAATAAAAAACATCACACACACACAAATATATATATATTGTTCCTACCTGTGCACCGGTCGTGCTTGTTCATGGCCTTGGTGACCCAAATTTTGTGTGCGCCAATCAACTACTTCAGTTGAGAACTTGAGTTGATATGCACTATGACTCATTTGGTACCTTTGAAGTTCTTGTTTCATGCATGCACCTGCGCCATCATGTTCACCCTTTTCGTGCCGTGTTTCAAAAAATCTCCAAGGGTATTGAATCCTTGTCTCTTTGTGAAGGCGACTCAACCAATAAAAGGAGCGTGCCAATTTGAACTTCCCCGCACACCCATCTGACCAAATCTAGTGTTCTGTAAATGACACCCCATTATTTTTGAATGAATCATAAATCAACCCAAAGCAGTGTTGAACAAACAACATGTTGTGCTCAGGATCATAAATGACATAAAAATGGTATTCCTTGATCACATCGCGTGACTCGGGAGTGATGTCCCTACCATCAATTCTCTCCTGAGCATGTCTATACAATACATGTACGAATATGGACACCTGGTCAGAGTGATATTACTCACTTTGTATCTCTCTCTGAGGAGAAAATGTGTAATTCTCAACAAATTCTACCACCAATAGGATTGTGCATGGCTCAAAAACCTCACGAGAATGATTAAATTCTAAATCTTGCCACCTAATCCTGTGGGAGTGTTTAATCTATTTTTAAATATGACTTTGAAACTTGTCCATGAATTCTGAAATAGGAATCTCATCCTTGAGCAAGTTGATCCTCTTAGATAGAACATGTAGAGAAGATGATGGATTCATGGAGACATACTCATGTCTCTTCCACTTAACTGTGATATCTGACAATCCAGGGTGTGTTGGATCGATAGGAAACTTCCTATGGAACAATGCCAAATCACCACATTCATGGAATTTTCTCCCACCTACACACCTTTTAATGAAAAACACATTTTTAGGATTCCTATTGCATAATATCATAGAAATAAAATCTCCCACCGTGTGAGGAGTTGGTTCACCATCCCAATGTTTTTTACAAAAGTCCACAAATGTGTCATAGTATAACTGGAATTCAACGTGGTATCGACAACAACAAGTGTCCTGAATTGTATTCGGCCTAATATACCACGGTTTCAACTTACTGAACATGCTAAATGAGATATGGACACCAGGATTTGATTCTTTGAATTCCTCGAACAAAGCAACTCTTGTCATCTCCATAACATGCTTTCAATGCTCCTTATAAACGCCTCTGCCAGAACGTTGTCGCAGGACATGTTTTCGATTTGGTATAGCACGAGAATGGTTGTCCCAATACTATATCACCTTCTTTTTGATGCCCTCTTCCATTTTGTATTGATATGCTTCTTTGCAAATAAGAGCCCAACAAGCAGCTTCACCATTTTCATATATCTTTACCCTGAATTTAGTGTATTTGTGCAGTGTTTTTCTTGAATCGTGGAGCATCTTTGACATTGTTGCGAACATTCGATTTATTGAAGTGCTTCGTGCCACAATAGCAGTTGTAATTTCCCTACGAGCAGCTCTGATATTAGTTTTTCTTGACTTACCAAATGTAGATAGTGCAGTTGTTACATTCTCACATGCATTTTTATTTTTAACATCCTTAAAACCCAACAACTTTGTGGCACATTTCAATTTTTTGTGTTTTATCAATCCATGTAGGATTTGAGCTTGCGTAAGTGACTTATTGTTGTTCAAAATACAACTTGATTATGTTACTAACATGCTCTCTGATTGTCTGATCAGGGGTCGGGTTCCCGAACTCTTCTTATGTGGCATCATCCAACCCTCTTAAACAATTTGTAGCCATTCCAACGTCATTGAAGCTCTCAATTACTCTTGAGAAATCAGAGGGTTCACGATCATGTGATGGCTTGCCAGGATCTATCCCTGTTTAGTTCTATCACCAAATAAGGGACTTTTACATTGTTCACTTTCATTGTCTTTCAATGAAACATAAGCGAATTAGAAAATTTTAAACAAACCCAGTATGCAAGAAGATTTGTTTTTAAAGAACCAAAATTAAATGTTATGAATGCTAAAGAAAATTCACAATCTAAGGGGTATGCAAGAGAATGTGTATTCCAAATCTATGCGTGAGTGCACAGAATATTTCCCTAAAGACGTACGTCCTTCCTTCGCATTCAAATAAAAATAACTTTAAATGTTTGCAAATTTATTGTTCAATTGTTTTCATCCTTCTTGAATTGAATTTAACTCTTTGTAATTTATACATCATCTTATCATATTGCCTTAAGGAATATTTTATTGCAACCACACTTTGAAGTCTAATTGCAATAAAATCTTCCTTAAGGAAATATGATAAGAGGGTGTATAAATTACAGAGTAAATTGCATCATTTAGAAGATCAAAATGATTATCATCATGTTGTCTTATGCATATAATTTACACTTAAATGTGAGTCTCTATTTGATGCAACCTATGACACCCATTGCACAAACTTTAATATAAAATCCATTGACACAAGTTACGTTAACATATAATCCAATCTTTGTGTATGCTTGCAATCAATTCTCTTTTCATAAAAAATAATAACTTCATATAAGCACTATCTAAATAAAATGCTTCATGTTCAAATAAAAATAACTTTATGTAAATAACTTTATTGTTCAATCGTTTTCATAATTCTTGAATTGAATTTAAACTCTTTGTAATTTATACACCATCTTATCATATTTCCTTAAGGAAGATTTTATTGCAACCGCATTTTCAAGTGCAGTTGCAATAAAAATCTTCCTTAAGGTAATATGATAAGATGGTGTATAAATTACAAAGAGTTTTGTATCATTTAGAAGATCAAAATGATTATCATCATGGTGTCTTATGCATATAATTTACACTTATGTGAGTCTGTATTTGATGCAACCTATGACACCCATTGCACAAACGTTAATATAAAATCCATTGGTCCACAAGTTACGTTGACATAGAATGGACAATATTTGTGTATGCTTGCAATCAATTCTCTTTTCGTAAAAGCTAATAACTTCATATAAGCGTGCTAGCAAAAAATATAACTTCATAAACTATAATATTTTGATGAAATAATGATAATTGTTTAATAACTCCTTGACAATTTTAACCATAGATGCATATTTTATTTTACTTATCATATTGCAATAGTTTGTTAAAAAATTAGCAAATAAATACAAGCTTAAGAATAACATTATATTTTACTTAGCATATTGTCATTTTTAGATAAAAAAATTAGCAAATAAATTATACAAGATTGAATAACATTTTATTTTAAGTTTATCATATTGCCATTGTTTTTTAACAAATTAACAAATAAATACAAGCTTGAATAACATTTTATTTTACTTATCATATTGTCATTGTTTGTTAAAAAAATAGCAAATATTTATACAAACTTGAATATTCTCTAAATGTATTGATTTTCATATCTTTACAATGATCTCTTACATCTCATATTCAAGGCTAATGAATTCTTGAATTTTTCATAGTTGTTGATTTTCTTGGAGATCATCATTGTCATCAATGCTTAAAGCCATATGATTCATAGTCATTTGTACATGATTATTGTCAATTGCTTAAGTTCAATCAAGTGCATCACTTGTAAGTTAGTTTGTCACCAAAAATACCAATAAATTTAAACATGCAAATATTCAATAAAAACATTTTTTATAAATTATTCATGATCTTATTTAGAGTGTACAAAGCCTTGAACCAAATTCTACAAAGGCTTTCCATTTATTCTACATATACTATATTTGATTAGTCATTGTACACACAACTATTGAAGTTATGTGAGTTGTTATGAACAATTAGTTTCTATATTAAATACAAATTGTACAATGTTAATTATCATCTATGGAAAGATTTTTGTATGTTCATTAATATGAGTGATATCCAATTTTTTTTAATTAAATTTGAAAAATTTAAATAATTTTCATCAATGCACAATATGAAATATCAACATAGTACATACACCATGTAATGTGTATCACGGAATATGCAATGTGTAACATAGAACATGTAAACATAGAACCTGTAATGTGTAACATAAAACATAAAATATTAGTATGTAATAGGAAATATATAAATTATGAATTTGAACAATATGAAAATGAATATATGAATATGAAATTAAATTCATATTAAAATCGATGAAATGAGAGATAAGGCTATAGAAAGGATGAGGAAAATAAGTGCAATGTTAAGAGGAGAAGATGCAAGTCAACCTATGATGGTGCAATAAACTCCCATTGAGAACAATCTTTGTAATTTTTAACATAAAAATTATATATACAGTGAGTCTATATTATCAAGTTATAATTCATTTACATGTGAGGCTATATTATCAAATTATAATTCATTTACATGTGAGGCTATATTATCAAATTATAAAATTCATTTGTATGTGAGGTTATGTGAGGCTAATGGATATATGCATATTCATTTAGAACTAAATATTATGCTAGAATATTATGCACTATAATCATATATATTCATTAACCATTCTCTAATTTCATTGGACCGAGTTACTCATATTATAATAAACTTATTTTGTATATATGTAATTTAGTGTAGTGGTTAAACATTTTTTTTCAATTCTTTCACAACACATACCACTGTTTTACATGTACATAAGTGGTTTTAGAAGGTTGTAT
This sequence comes from Pseudotsuga menziesii, assembly GCA_001517045.1. Lineage (NCBI taxonomy): Eukaryota > Viridiplantae > Streptophyta > Pinopsida > Pinales > Pinaceae > Pseudotsuga > Pseudotsuga menziesii. The sequence goes on from LPNX010572706.1 coordinate 496,609, forward strand.
ATATACATGCACATACAATGTATATAAGTTTATGAATTAATTACAAAATTACAATTAAATTCTAAACAATTTAACATGTATATATATAAATTATGAACTAGAACACTATGAAATTGAATATATGAATATGCAATATGAACTTATAGGAATATGTGAATATGAAATTATACAATGTACATACAATTATGAATACATATATATGAATACACATACAATGTATATAAGTATATGAATTAATTACAAAATTACAATTACAAAATTATAATTAAATTCTAAACAATTTAACATGTATATATATAAAAATTATGAACTAGAACACTATGAAATTGAATTTATGAATATGCAATATGAAATTAGATGAACTACATCACTATCAAAATGAAAATATATATATGAATACAAAATCGCATAACTTTTAAATCATATCAATATTGTTAGCAATGGAATTTGATTCTCTCATCATAGGTTGGTTTGCAACTTCTTCTCCTCTCAAGATTGCTCTTTTTTTTCTCTTTCTTTCTCTATCTTTCTCTCTTATTTCTTCTGTGTTTCTTTGATTTCGAGTACATATTTTACTTTGACATTTCTTGATTCCCATTGTGATTGATCAATAATCCAAATTGATACATGCAACAATATGTAAACACAATACACAATGCTAAATTTGCATTAGAACACAATCATTGTTTCAAATAGGTTATTCAATTGTGAAGGATAAAATTAGTAACATGTTTATGTTTTATGTTTTATGTTTATATAGAGGAAATGTGGTTGGGAATGTAGTTGGAATGGAATTAATTACATCAATGCCTAAGTTCATTCTTGGGCTTTTTTTTAGGATTTTAGGAAAAACTGGACCTCGATCGAGGTCGTAGCTTTATCGAGGGTTTTAGAACTACCTCAACCGAGGCTTTAATGGTAGCTCGATCGATGATTTATTAGACCCTCGATCGAGGGTTTAATATACCTTTGATCGAGCTACTGTTAAAACCTAGGTTGAGGGATTTGAATACCCCAACCGGGGGCTTGAAAAATAGAGAATTAGCCCTCTTACAGGAAAATCGATATTTCTCTGTGTCTTCCACGGGTGTAAACTCTGTCATTCATGGCACATAACTGAGTGGAGTTTATATCGATAGATCCATTAGTGAATCCTCTAACCATTGAGGTATCATGCATGCGTGTTGGCATTCATATGGGTTTTTTTTTTTAATTCGTTCTAAAACTTACACTTAGAAAACCTAACAACAACTTCAAAGGAGCTAAAAGAAACATCCGTAGGGTAAAAAATACACATCCAAAAATTTCTTAAAATGCACACCCACACATCGGTGTGTCCTCTATGAAAGGGTATCTCTGGTTTTTCAATTTTTGGAAACAATGAAAAAAAACTAGGATGGACACACATGTGTATAAAATGATACTAAAATCACGTGTGGTCACTTTCGAAAAATAATAAATAATTGTATATTGCAAAATAAATTAACAAACAAATATGCACACCATAGTGCATTTTGTGTAGATCATGCTCATATATATATTTATTTTAAATTATTAATGTAATATTGAATTATTGAGGTGGGACACGAGCCACTTATTAACTTCTTCAAAATTTTAAGGTCACACAGTTCATTAAATGTGAAATTTCACACATTAAATGACATCGAAATATTTAAAAAAAATATCATTGGGAAGCCAACATAATATTCGAGGGCTTCTATCTAGCACATGGATAAAAAATCAGGTTTTTATGGCCAAATTTGGCCAAAAAGTGTTACCCTCCTTCATGGAATCACCCACTATGCTTCATTACATTAAACACAAAACACCAATAGCTAAGGTTATTGTATATTGCCACCCACACCTCCTAGAGAAACAACAACAAGGCCATTAACATTAACAAAATTACTATGGGGAAACATGGAACGATAAAATCAACTAAAATGCAATGCATTAAGATATTAGAGTAGCCCAACAAAAACATGAACCAAATGAGCAACTATAATTAAAATCAAGGTGGAAATGAAGTAATTGGACCCCATGTCCACATTTCATGACAAGGATGAATGGATGCTCATGATTGGTACAAATTGGCTACATTTAGTAGTAGATCATGGGTGTGTGCAAGAAGTTGAGGGTCTCTTTTGGCACGCTAGATGTAATAGAAAACTGAAAAAACAGACATCCATCAACTTGTATGGATATTTTGAGACACTTACACAATGAATTTTGTGATGAGTAAAAAACAAGAAATGTAGGAAATTGAATGACCTTTCCAAATATATAATTTTTTTTCTATTGAAAATGTAGTTAACTATTTAAAGTTAGATATTTTTTAACAGGCACTTTTTATTTTTGGGACAAATTATAAGGTATATGTTTTTGTGGGTGCAGCGTCTGAGTGAGTAAATGATGGAATAAACTTACGAAATCGGTATACATATGGATAACATATAGTACTAGTGCACGACTATTTTTCCAATAATAAAAATAATATATATATTTTTAAATTATCTAAGAGATCAAACCTCGAAAACGGTACGTCAATTGTGGGTGCAGCGTTTGAATGTCTTAATGCAATTATTTGGAAATGGATTTTTTATAGCATGTAGATCTCGGTGTTCTTTAGTGCACCATACAATTGGTTTTTAAATGGTTGATAATCGAAAGAGATACTGACGAAACACTAATAGTGTGTTTTTTGAGTTGAGGAGTGATGATAGAAGATAAATATAAAAAAGATAGAAAAAATAATGTATTCTTGTTAAAATTTACATATTTGGAATTTGCAAAAAAAACCATATCTGTTTCTAAAATCTCATAAAAACTAGAGGTGTGCAGCATAATCAGACGAACGACTAAACACGAGCATTTTGAAAATTTGGATATAATGCTGAATTAGCCATGGTTTATCATACTCCAAGGCATAGGCATGTTGAATTCGAAGCAAAGTACGAAGCAGACACATAGGCATAAGAATTCCATGCAAGCATGGGTGGAGGATCGACCTTATCATTTGGAGGGAATACATTTTTGAATTGAAGCAAAACGGGAGCGCATTTTATTGAAGCAAAATGGGAGCGTGTTTTATTGAAGCAAAATGGGAGCGCGTTTTAGTGAATCACAACGCGCACACATTTTTAAATACTACAATGAGTGCTTGTTTTGTCAATTATACCGATACTTTTATTATTTTATGTCCCCCCTTTGACTCTCCTCTTCCCCCTAACTCTTACTAATCTGCCCTCCTCTTCTCCCTACCTCTAATCCCCCCTCCTCCTCTCCCTACCTTTAAACTCCACTCCTCTCTCTTCCTAACACCCCACCTCCCCATTCGTTCTCGCTCTCTCTCTCTCACGCCTATGTCCCCCCTTACCACTAACACTTGGATCTAGTTCTCTAGCTGATGTATGTTCTCCAATGCTTTACAGTCAGGGAAACACTCCTGGAGTGGTAACACCCTTGACAACCCACCACTCTCTCTCCATGTCTCTCACTCTCTCCCCCGATGTCTTCCCCTACCACTAACACCCTCTCTCCTCCACTGTCTCTCACTCCCCAACTCATCCAACTACACCTAAAACCCACCCCATATATATACTCCCCAATGCACCCGCCCCCTCCCCCTCACACACACACACACGAGTACACGCACACCCACCCACACATCCATTTGTTTCCCCTACCATTGACACCCCCCTCCTCCACTCTCTCTCACTTCCCAACTCATCCATATACGTGTAACCCACACCCCCCTATCTATTCCCCAACCCTCTCTCTCTCTCACACACACACACATACCTTTGTCTCACCCTGCCACTAACACCCCCCCGTCCTCCACTCTCTCTTACTCCCCGACTCATCAAACTGATCTGAATTTCAAGGGGAATATGGTCTAAATTCGGATGTATGAGTCATAAAAACATTTAATGAGAGGCCACACGCTCTCAGTCATCATAAAAGCATTAAACGGAGAGGCCAACCTCTCTCATCCATGGTCATTGACAACTCATGGTTTTGTTTCATGGTATGGCTTCAAGGCACATTGTACCTCTCTCATCCATGGTATTTCACAACCCATGGTTTTGACCCATGGTATTGCCCCAAGGCACATTGTAATAATGTTATAAAAAGGCTCTATGCCTTCTCAATAAGGCATGGAAGGATTTTTGACATCCTACATTTATCTTATTTTATTCAGTTATTGAGTTATTGGTGCCAAGTATCTTTCTGGGTATGGTTTGAGAGGTGAGGCTCAAAGAACCCTCTTTGCGCTTCACCCCTCCACGTCACATATTTACTCTATGTTTTAAATGTTAACAATTTTGTAGCTTTAATCCCCTCCTCTCTCGGCATCCAATCCTTTCGGGTCTCAGCCACCAAGATCCAGATCAGGGGTATCAGAGCAGGTACGCTCTCCATGGAAATGAGGGTTTGAGCATAGTTCAGGTTCAAAGATTTGCAGAGATTTTCAGCCTCCTTTTGGCATACTCAGAGTCCATTGCTGGGCCATACACTGTAAGCATCACAGTTGGTCCTCAGGAAATACAAGATATCTAAGTTTCAAGAGGAAGTTCCATGATCTCTACAACATCTGATTTTGCTCTACAAACCCTTGGCATCCTTTGTGGTCCTCTACAAAATTCAAACGGATGCTGCAACTTTCAGAGAGAGTTTCAGAGGCTCTTCCATAGCTCATTGGAAAGATATTTTTGTCATCTAAAATGGGTATTTTTCGGTTTCTCATTTACCTTCCGGGTTTATGAGATATGCTTGTTTGAAGCAACCTATGTTTGTACACAGTGCGACCTCACGTACTGCAACTTCAAACAGGTACCACGGACTCCAAAAAACATATCAGAGACTCTACCATAGCTCATTGGAAAGATATTTTTGTTAGCTAAAATGGGTATGTCACGGTTTTTCATTTGGAACTCTGGTTTGAGAGATATAATCGATTGAATTAACATGTGTCTGAAAAACCAGTGCGCACGCGTCTCTTGAGCTTCGACAACCATTTTCTCATTCCTTGGGCCACCACAGAGAGAGTATGTTATATGGATGAAAAGATCTCTTCAATATCTCAAATGGGTCTTCAACTGAATTCAATTTCATCACCTGCATCAAAATATATGAATGGATTTGCAGTGAGACATCAACTTCACCAAAGACCTTTTTTTTTACTTTTATGAAATCCTGTTGTAATCATGGTTATGGGTTAATCACACAAAACCCATGGTTATGGGTCAACCACATAAAACCCAAGATTATGGTTAGGGGTCAACCACACAAAACCCACAGTTATGGTTATGGGTCAACCACACAAAACCCATGGTTAGGGGTCAACCACACAAAACCCACGGTTATGGTTATGGGTCAACCACAAAAAACCCACGGTTATGGGTTAACCACAGGAAACCCTTCTCTTCATTGGCAATTGACACATTGTAATCATGGGTCTCTTTTTAGTATGAAATGATGGGGACCATCATTTTCTAAGGGGGGGAGAATGATCTGAATTTCAGGGGGAATATGGTCTAAATTCGGATGTATGAGTCATAAAAACATTTAATGAGAGGCCACACGCTCTCAGTCATCATAAAAGCATTAAACGGAGAGGCCAGCCTCTCTCATCCATGGTCATTGACAACTCATGGTTTTGTTTCATGGTATGGCTTCAATGCACATTGTACCTCTCTCATCCATGGTATTTCACAACCCATGGTTTTGACCCATGGTATTGGCCCAAGGCACATTGTAATAATGTTATAAAAAGGCTCTATGCCTTCTCAATAAGGCATGGAAGGATTTTTGACATCCTACATTTATCTTATTTTATTCAGTTATTGAGTTATTTGTGCCAAGTATCTTTCTGGGTATGGTTTGAGAGGTGAGGCTCAAAGAACCCTCTTTGCGCCTCACCCCTCCACGTCACATAATGTTTTAAATGTTAACAATTTTGTAGCTTTAATCCCCTCCTCTCTTGGCATCCAATCCTTTTGGGTCTCAGCCACCAAGATCCGGATCAATGGTATCACAGCAGGTACGCTCTCCATGGGAATGAGGGTTTGAGCATAGTTCAGGTTCAAAGATTTGCAGATATTTTCAGCCTCCTTTTGGCACACTCAGAGTCCATTGCTGGGCCATACACTGTAAGCATCACAGTTGGTCCTCAGGCAATACAAGATATCTAAGTTTCAAGAGGAAGTTCCATGATCTCTACAACATCTGATTTTGCTTTACAAACCCTTGGCATCCTTTGTGGTCCTCTACAAAATTCAAACGGATGCTGCAACTTTCAGAGAGAGTTTCAGAGGCTCTTCCATAGCTCATTGGAAAGATATTTTTGTCATCTAAAATGGGTATTTTTCGGTTTCTCATTTACCTTCCGGGTTTATGAGATATGCTTGTTTGAAGCAACCTATGTTTGTACACAGTGCGACCTCACATACCGCAACTTCAAACAAGTACCACGGACTCCACAAAACATATCAGAGACTCTACCATAGCTCATTGGAAAGATATTTTTGTTAGCTAAAATGGGTATGTCACGGTTTTTTATTTGGAACTCTGGTTTGAGAGATATCATCGATTGAAGCAAGATGTGTCTGGAAAACCAGTGCGCACGCATCTCTTGAGCTTCGGCAACCATTTTCTCATTCCTTGGGCCACCACAGAGAGATTATGTTATATGGATGAAAGGATCTCTTCAATATCTCAAATGGGTCTTCAACTGAATTCAATTTCATCACCTGCATCAAAATATATGAATGGATTTGCAGCGAGACAACAACTTCACCAAAGACCTTTTTTTTTTACTTTTATGAAATCCTGTTGTAATTATGGTTATGGATTAATCACACAAAACCCATGGTTATGGGTCAACCACATAAAACCCAAGATTATGGTTAGGGGTCAACCACACAAAACCCACAGTTATGGTTATGGGTCAACCACACAAAACCCATGGTTAGGGGTCAACCACACAAAACCCATGGTTATGGTTATGGGTCAACCACACAAAACCCACAGTTATGGGTTAACCACAGAAAACTCTTCTCTTCATTGGCAATTGACACATTGTAATCATGGGTCTCTTTTTAGTATGAAATGATGGGGACCATCATTTTCTAAGGGGGGAAGAATGATCCGAATTTCAGGGGGAATATGGTCTAAATTCGGATGTATGAGTCATAAAAACATTTAATGAGAGGCCACACGCTCTCAGTCATCATAAAAGCATTAAATAGAGAGGCCACCCTCTCTCATCCATGGTCATTGACAACTCATGGTTTTGTTTCATGGTATGGCTTCAAGGCACATTGTACCTTTCTCATCCATGGTATTTCACAACCCATGGTATTGCCCCAAGGTACATTGTAATAATGTTATAAAAAGGCTCTATGCCTTCTCAATAAGGCATGGAAAGATTTTTGGCATTCTACATTTATCTTATTTTATTCAGTTATTGAGTTATTGGTGTTGAGTATCTTTCTGAGTATGTTTTGAGAGGTGAGGCTCAAAGAACCCTCTTTGAGCCTCACCCCTCCATGTCACATATTTACTCTATGTTTCAAATGTTAACAATTTTGTAGCTTTAATCCCCTCCTCTCTTGGCATCCAAGTCTTTCGTGTCTCAGCCACCAAGATCCGGATCACAAACTTCAACTAACCCACACCCCCCTATCTATTCTCCAACCCTCTCTCTCTCTCTCTCTCTCACACACACACACACACACATC
>LPNX010572716.1:0-186506 GCA_001517045.1 Pseudotsuga menziesii
TTCCTGTTGATAGCATTACAAATATCACCGGTTGTCCATATGATGTAGTAACAGTGGGAGACATTGATGGCCAAGAATATATATATGAAATGTGCCTTACATGAGGTGAACCTTTTCATCAATGAATCATGTATAACCATTTAAATTCTTACCAAGCGTTGTTCGTACCCTGAATTCAAAGAATGCCACTGAAACAATAACGCTTTAAACTTTAGCATACAATTTGAAAGAAGCGTGCAAGCCTTGCCACTTGTTGCGACATCAAACCCTAACTTTGGCTTAAATGTCGTTTCCTTGGTGGAAGGAAATGAGGTGTAATTTGAATGAACCAAATTATTGAGAGGTAGGGGTACTGGTTACTTTCAATGGAGCAAGATGTATGTTAATAAAGATGGGGTTTGGTTGGGTTTTCAGTGGCAAGCCACTTACTTTCTTGAAGTTTCATGGGCTATGTAAGCATAGCAGAAAATGTGGCCATAAATAAGCTTAAATCAACTCTGCAAGATGAAAGGAGGATGGACATGCTAAAATTTTATATTATTTTTTCTTTTATAGTTTGTTTTACTGAAATAGAAGACCAGCCCAATATGTAGATGGGATTTGTGCAATTCGGTGATTGTCATATAACTATAACTACTGTAAACTTATGACTTTCAGCAAATAAGTAAACCAGAACCAGTTTCATGACCATGATTTTTTCAAGTACAGCCTCCACATGAAAGAATAAAGGACATTATATGTTATCACATGGAGACCTCAAATCCACAATTAGTCCATTTCAACCTGTCATAATGGAGTGTTTCATCCGTCTGTATACGTATATGAAGGCGTGAATCAGATCACTCTCCAATGTATCTTGAGGTTTCAAATGGAAAACAATAACCCTCCAGTCCGTTCAAATTAAATGCTAATTGGCCATTATTATTAACTGCTGACACACATAAAATCCCTCGTACCTACGGATATGATTATGACAAAGAAGAACCATGCTAAAATTGAAAATTGGATTTTAAAAAATGACAGCTTTTTAGAGTTCTTTTTTTATTAAACAGGAATGGTTTGAAAATAACAAATTATATAAGCTTTAGAAGCATACTTCTTTAACGTAAAGATTGAGTAAATTCTTACAAAAGAATTTCTTAGGAGCAGCCTGTAACATTTATTCTAAGTCCGGCAACAACACATAGGGGTTTGGCACGTAGTCAACAAATTTGTGAATTGACGTAATACTTAGCAAGCTCAGACGATCATGGAACCCGGTAAATTCATGGAAGCTGTGAAATCGGTTTGTCCTTGTTCAAAGCAGACATGTATTGATGGCTTAAAAAATTATAAATAAAACATATATCAAAATTATAAATTGAGAATTAAATACAATTTTTTGAATCGTGAGATTATTATACACTAATAAAAAGTTTCACAGAGGGTTTAATCTATTAGCAAAATTTAGAAACCCATGTCCAAACAACCTCACATTCAAAATCACGGAAAAAGGAATGATAAGAGTTACCCTGGTTTCCTGAAGCATCCATTGATTGGCCTGTCTAATGCCGTGAGCTAGATGAGCTAAACCCAATGTTAAACTTTTCTATTGTTTACCTCTAATCGCGGTCTCACAACTAACCGTTAGATTATTGCTCCTAGAACACAAGGAAATCCTAAACATAAAAGTTTTGTATGGATTGAAAAACAAATAGTTTAGTTAGATTATTTCTCTTAGAGCACAACGGAGTCCTAAACATAGTAGTTTTGTATGGATTGAAAAATAAATGGTGATTATAAGATATTATTCTTCTACAATTTGGTGATAGTTATGTCCTATATATATTGAAGCATCCCTCCATTCTAAGCTAATCAACAATAAATAGGTTATCCTCGGCCATCAAAGTCTCTCGTCCACCTCAATTTCGATAACATGCCATCCTGAGAAACTCAGTTATTAGTTTCAAAATTTATAACAACAAAACCATGTAACAACTCAAAGTTCAAAATTTATAACAATAAAACTATAGCTAACCCTGTAACAACTCAAAGATCACTATTGTTATGGATACATAAATCCTTCATTCCATGGCATCAAATGCGTAAGAGATTCCTTCTAACAGCGCTCAATGTTGTCCCATTTGCTGTTAATGAAACAGAAAAGATGAACTGCCAGAATTTATGAATTTCAAATTTAAAATGAGGCATGGAACTGGGCTAAGATATTCAAATTTAAATGCTAAACACTAAACCCGCTTTTTACAAATTCAAAATAACCACACCCATTCTGATGAGTCACCGCCGACCGGTATTCATCCGATGGCATCATGAATCCATGTGGATGGACATATGTTCTGTTCACTGCCATACATGCGAAATCCGTGATTCCCGGAATCCCGATGGATACCATTACTCCTTTTCTTGTCACCGGTAAAATGATGCGGGACTATCGTAAATCGCCGTACATATCTAGGCACTGACATATACAGGTTGACATAGGTTAAAGCGGTGCCGGACGACGTCGGAGTAGTTTAATTATCCGGGCGAAATCGTAGAACACTTAGACTACTCCTACAGGAATTTATAAATTCTCCACTGTTCCTTTCTCAACAGCTCTAACGAATTTTCGCGGGAATTGGTGGGACCACCCTCTCAGTTCTTCTGATCTGCCTGCCCCTTTTCCCGTAGATACGAAGCAGCTCCATGTGACCATAAAGTAATTCTCACCACAGGGAACTTACATATTTCATTATTGTACAATGGCCGCCATATCATTTGTATTTCGTCACTTCACTATTACATCTCAACTTCAAACTATTAGCGAATCGCAGGCAGGGAAGGGAAGGTGCGGTTAGTTTAGCAACAGGTAAGCAACGCTGGTTCAAATGTTCAATCTGAATGAAGTATTTACTGGTTCATGGTCTACATTGTATGTTTCGCTCATGAAAATATATCCTCCGTTCTGGTTGTAAGTCCTACATTAGCAGACTTGCAAGTTTTCGGGTTATTTGAATTTGGACTAGTGTTTAAGATTATCCATTTATTGATAAATCCCCTTTGCAGTCTGTTGTAGTCTTTTCTGTTTTTGCTGCATGTGGGTTTTACTCTGCAAAAGTAACTTCTTTGCTAGAGTAGTTCTTCTGCGAGTTCTTTCGATTATTTCATTAATTCAAAGTTTAAACCATCTTGATTGAAAGTTCCACTCTAGCAATGTAAACAAGTCTTCAAATTTGATCAAATGGATCCAACATATTATCATTTGTTAGACTGGTCCAGGGAAATTTATTATGGGTAGAGCATGGTTTACACAGATGCAGAATAATGTTGGACATGTGTTGTACTCTTTGTAGGTTCCAAGAGCATGTGGGTCCGGGGTGGTAGATCAGCCCCCTGGCTAGCTAGGGGGTGTGGGGAGCAGCACCCTGAAAGAATTTTTTTGGCTCCGTTTTTGGTCTGTTTTAAGCCTTTTTTGGGCCAATCGCCTTGTGGCCCATTGTAAACTAATTCACTTTAAAAAATTAGGGTTGTAAATTTGTAGTCTATCTGGGCTAGTGGATTGGGGTTTTGGATGCTACAATATTGTATTATAAACAAAGAAGATAATACAATGAGATAGAGAGTGGAGAAACTCTCAGAATGTTGGTTTTCCCTGTTTTGGGTTTTCAAGGTAAATCTCTGTGTAATGTGTGCATATACCATTGGTAATTATTATAGATTCTGTTTGGTATTGCTTTGCTTACACATGTTTGTCAAAACTCTTCACATAATAGGTTTTAATTGTTCACCCCCATTCTTTCAAGGGAAAACAATGTGGAGACTGCTCTAGATGATGGGAATTGCAAGTGGATAAATTGTGATGATCAAGAATTCACAGGTAGCTGGTGCATGCCTCCCAATCACATCGATAAAGTGGGTGCTTGAGAAGCATGAAATTACATTTGAGCACTGTGTTTCAACTTTCACTAGCTTAAAAAAGAAAAAAATGTTCCCCTTAAATTGTCACAGAATCTCTTTATCCATAGTCTAGTTATAACCATTATCAAAACTGTTGGATCAAATTCATTGGTAATTAGATCTGTAATTTTTCCTAGTATTTTTTTTAAGGGCAAGAAATGTTCAGAATGCAACTGTTTTGTTTGGCAAGAAATATTTAGAATGCAATTTATTTTAAGGGCAAGTGATCTTTAGAATGCAAATGGCGCATCTGAATTTATTTCTCAACTGTGAAATTACCATAAAAAATATGACTGGGGACTAATAATTGGATCCTCTTTTGTTTCAGGACTTGTTATATATGTATTATGGTGTAAGTGCATGGGTTCAACCATTCCATGCAAATCCCAGTCTCGGCTAGTCTAAGGTTAAGGTAAGCCCTTATTTCTTTTAATAAATATAGTGAGGGGTCCTAAGCTGTGTAGATCATATAATAAAGTGGACTCATGATTTTTTTTTGGGAACATCGCAGCGTAACAAGAGGGCTTCTTCGATATGGTGTTGTTTTGAAAACCTCTTTTTGTGCTGAAAGAATAACCAGAAGACTTGCACACAGAATGTCGATGGAAATAACTAATCATAGTTGTGATAGCAAGCGAGGTGCTTTGATTGTGTTGGAAGGACTGGATCGAAGTGGCAAAAGTTCACAGTGCTTGAAGTTGGCATCCTCCTTGGCTAGTCAAGGTTTCCCTGTTGAAGCATGGCGGTTTCCTGATCGCACTACGGCCATGGGAAAGATGATATCTTCTTATTTGTCTAGCAAAGAAGATATGGATGACAGAACCATTCATTTGCTTTTCAGTGCTAACCGTTGGGAAAAAAGGTCATTTTCCAAATCTCCTTTGATTAGTTCATCTTTGCTGTAATTGAAACTTTTATTTGATGGGGTTGGATGTTTATTTGCATGAAGCACGTCAAACCCATGTTCTTTTATTTCTTGCATTGTTAGATGGCTACTGCTGAGTGACAAGGTTTTCCAATTACTTTTGACTCGGAGTTTGCAGATTTAATTTGTTGATTGCTGCAAAAGAGTGCCTTTTTTTCAATGTTGTGTTTTTGATTTCTGATTCCAAACAATAAAGTAAGGTAATGAAAAATAGCAAACCATGCAATTCTAAGTTTCAGGACATATATCCTTTATAGTAAATAATCTGTTTACATATTTTACTAAGGATATCTTTTTTTGGGGTTAGCGTTTTCCATAGCTGGCTGGGTACTACTATGCCCCTTGTGCCATACTTGTATCATGTTTGTGCTGTACCACATCCTTATGACCTCCTCCTCTACACAGGGAAATCGACATATCCCCGTACTTGTAGTTCAAAATGTTTTAACTTTTCATCCTTATTGTACCAATACCTTCATGCACAGATGTACCCAAGCAACATAGTATTTTCTTGGCATAGATGAACTTTTTGTGGACTTTATCTGCAAGCAGAAATGCTAACATGTTACATCTTACAACTCTTGCAGTCACATCTCAGTGACTATTTAAATGGACGTGTACAGTCAAATTTCTGTGAATGCATAAATCTAAGTTGCATGGTAGTCTTACCAGCATGCTGATTTGTTACTCGTACGATGGCCTGGAAGTCTGATTCCCTTTCCTGTTCATGTTGCAATCTTCTTGTATGAATATATTGTATGCATGTTTATGATAATTTCTATATAAATATTACACATTTTTTACAGTTTTATGTATCAACCACAATTTTAACATTTGCCTACATTTCCTTTCATTCATGTTACCATTGTCACTCAATACATCACAGAGTTCATCAATAGAGAACATATGATTAATGTTTAAAAATTTAAACTCAATTTACCACCATCCTTTAGTACAGATCTATGGACTAAAAAGTGGATCTGAACCCAACTCCTCCTTGGATCTGTTTGGATCCATTTTTGGTATGCAGATCTGTACCAAAACTGGATCTGAGTACCAAAAATGGACCCAGGCCAGATTTGGTACCTGTACTTTTGTGGGGAGGCAGATTTGTGCAACTATGGTAAAAATGTCTTTCAGTCATATACATCAGGCTTTTGTTGTTGATGTATTTGTAACTTCGGAATGTATTCTTCTATGTATCTTATATATTGTAACCTGATGTTTATTCCGGGATGTTTCTATTATGTATTTGAGTCATGCCCCGATGTTCTGATCGGGAGGATTAATAATGTAAACAAGTCTTGTCAAGTCATTGTTGAAGTCCCCACAGTTTCGGGGCACTTGAGTTATTATACACTAATTAAGGTGTAGGCTCGAGTAAGTAATTGTTAAGTTGAGCCAACATGATTGAGTGCACTTCAAGTGAACGGAAGAATATAAATAGAGAGTGAGACTCTCTATTTATTATACACATCATTCACTCTCACTCAAGTGTGGCGCATTAGTGAGGAAGGAAACACTGGGACTAGACAGAAGAAGAAGACTACTGCTTTGAGGTCTTACTGTTTTGGTGCTGATTCTATCTCTGAGGAAGTTGTGGGGTTTTCTCTTTTATGGTTTCCCCAAGAAAAACTCTTTGTGTCTCTTGTCTCTTTTGATGTGCTTGTGTTTGATTGCTGTACTTGTTATTCTCTCAGTAAAGATCCTAATATAATGCTAGCTTAATGTTGAAAAACTAACATGGTATTAGAGCTAACCTGAGAAGAAGACATTGTGCAGCTGCGGGAACTAGGGCTTCCTAGTTTGTGGATCTTCCTCCACAGATTTTCAGCAAAAGTATGCTAGGATGATTCTCCATTGAAGGGTGCATCTTTCTGTCAAAGCGAAATTTGATTCCGAGCATTTTCAGTCTTCGATGCGGAAATTAGGGCTTTCTACAGAAGATGAATTTTTGAGTGACACCTGCATAGGATTGTTCTCCTCATCAAAACCGAAGTTTAGAGACCTAGATCAAGAAATTTGGTTGGGTGAAACTCTGGGAAAGTCAAATCCTAGTTTGACCTTGAGCTAGAGAAACCCTAAATACAAAAACTGCTAAGTTTTGGTACAGTTACTATATTCCGAGATTGGCGAAGTTTCAGGAGCTGAAAATTGCAGGGTCCGAAGATACAATCATGATGAAGCCTGTGTCCAAAAATCAGACTCAGATTCGCTGTATTCCAGGAGATATGATCTCTCCAAGTCAGAGTTCCAGCCTCTTCTAGAATTCATCCCTAAACAGTACATCTGGGGAGATCTGCAATATCTTGGGCTACAGAGGTCCAAATGGAATTCCTGAAGATGTTCCAGAAAGGGCACGGAATGTACTTTTGGTGGTCCGAAGATCCGACTTAGAAGATGAACCAGTGACACGTGGCAGGCCGTACAACTTCGCTGTTCTGAACAGTCCTGTAACAGGTCACCTTGGGAAAATGATCATAAATCCCAAATGGTGAAACCAATTCTGATGCAACCTGTGGTGTTAGATCAAGAACATACGAGGTTACCTCAGTACGAAATTTCAGACACAGAGGATTAGTAATTTCAGAGATATCATAGAAACAGTAACAGGCATTTTTGCAGAAGAAATTGGAAAATTAGGGCTTCCTGTTTTGGGAGCGTCCCTTCACTGTTTTCAGAAAAGGAGTACATTGGACAGCTCCATTTGAAGAGATCTATCTGTCTATCCAATCAGATCTGAAAGACTCCAAGTTTTGAAAATTAGGGTTTCTGTGGCAAACCCTAGATCAGCCAGCTCCGGAACCAAGACGGACACCTCAAATCGACATCATGCTCATGCTGCAAAGGATGATGAACCATCCAGAAAGAGATCCAGATATGAAAGTGAAGATTCTTCAAGCGAGGATGAATATGTTCTGATATCAGCTCTCACAGGTAACATTACTCATGGAAGTGATGATTGGCTTATAGACAGTGGGGCTTCCAAACATATGACGGGATTCAAGGAATCCTTTGTAAGACTGTCAGAACATGAATCACCTCACAAGGTGAAACTAGGAGATGACTACCAATATCCAATAAAAGGTAGTGGGGAATCTTCATACAAGCTAGACTCTGGTAAGTCTCTAACAATGAAAGAAGTATTGTTTGTTCTAGAACTCAAGAAGAACCTTCTCTCTATTTCAGCATTGATGCAAAAGGAGTGCGGGTTGCATTCATAGATGGTCAAGTCATCATGTGGCCAAAAGGAAAGACTATCGATGATGCGGTAGTGATTGGAGAACAAGAAGGAGGCTTGTACAAATTGAAGGGCCATCCAGAACAAGCCTTGATCCATGACATAGTAGAGCCAAATGAGCTTTGGCATAGAAGGCTTGCACATGTGCATTACAAAGCACTACCTATTGCAAGCAAAGCTGTTGAAGGTCTTCCAAAATTTCAAGCTATTTGAAGGGAAGAACAAAAATCAGAATATGACCTAAATAAACCAGTTGAAGAATGTAGAAGTGGTGATGGCCACCTTGAATGGCCTCCCAGGATCGTAGGATTCATTCATGTGAGGAATGTGTGCCAGAAGGAAGTGATTACTTTCAATAGACTCTAGAAAGAGAACTCACAAGAAGAAGAAGCTCGAGAAGAGAAGATGGGAGCAACTGAAGATGAAGCTCTTACCATCCAAAGAAGATCCCTCAATCAATGAGGAATATGAAGATCTCAACTCTTGAAGAACTTCTTATCCACCTCAGCATTTGGATAAGAAACGATGCTTTCATGAATGAAGAAGACGATGAAGCTGAAGACTCAAGAAGAAGTATACCCACGAAACAAATAAAGATAAGTACTCAATTGTCATTTCATGATATTGTTTTGTTATGCATTTGTTTATATTCAGTTATTGTATTATGCATGATAGGATGTTTGCATTAATGACAGTATACTACTAATATGCATGTGATGGGTAAGTAGCTCATGGTGCTATACAACTCTCCATTGCTCCTTATCTAGAATGAAACCTCTTTGCTGACATATTGGATTAGTGCACAATCTCAATGTTGTCCTGGTAGAGATGGAAGGCATCTAGAAAGTTTCAGTGAGATATGGATGAATGTTGTATTGGCTAAAGTAGTTGCATGATCATATATTTATGCATAATAACTTGTCAGTATGAATATTCCTTATGAAATGTTCTAACCATACAAATGCATTTGACTTGTAGGAAAGACCGCATACATAATCGCCTACAAGCAAAGAAGAATGAAGACTTGTTTCGAAAAACAAGTGACGACAGTTCAAAGACAAAGAATAATATGACGAGTGCAGTGACATCATTGATGCAGAACCTTCCAGCCACCAAGAAGAAAGGGAAGACCAGTTCAAGAAGAATGATGTCAGAGCGCAGTATCGAGACCTGAAGAGAAGTTCATAGTTCCATCATGCAGTAGATGGAAACATCGTGGGATACAAAGAAAGATTCGTAGCATGAGGCTTCTCACAAAAAGAAAGCCTAGACTACGAAGAGACATTTGCATCCAGTAAGAGTTTAAACACATACATGATGAGATTGATGAAGATCTTAACCTTTGCTACAAGGTTGAGGATGCAAGTCTATACACTAGATGGTCACATAGAATATTAGTAGCATAGGAAGCTACTTGTCACTCCGGTACATAATGTTTTCAGTGCATAGAGCACAGAAGACAGAGGGAGTATGATGCTTCACTTCAGAGGGAGTGACTACAGAAGATCTAAGGTTCGACATGGTACGAAAGGATGGGCAGATTACTGATGACTCTAGGCTTTACTGAGAGTAAAGCAGATTCCAACCTTTGCTTCAAGGTTGAAGGTGGAAGACCAATGATGCTCCTATCATGTGTCGATGCACTATTGTTCTAGGTATGGAGGTGTGGCAGAGTGCAGATGGAATCTTCCTTGGACAAGGGAAGTATGTAGTAGAGATCCTGAAGAGGTTTGGGATGATGGACTGCAAGGCTTTGGCTACACCTATGGCATTGAACCTGAAGCTATTGAGTGATGCTTCATCAGAGTCGGTTGATGCTATGATGTATCGTCAGATGATTGGGTCATTGATGTACTTGACGAACACGAGACCAGACATTTGCTTTGCCGTGAACACCTTGAGCCAGTACCTGACAGATCCGAGAAACGTTCACTTGATTGCTGCAAAGCATATTCTGAGGTACCTGAAGGGTACAATTGATTATGGGCTAAAGTATGATGCAAATCAAAAGATTAACCTAGAGGGTTATCTTGATTCAGATTGGGCAGGCAGTGCCGTCGACAGGAAGAGTACTTCGGGATGTTGCTTCAGTATGCGATCAAGTGTGATCTCTTGGTTTAGCAGGAAGCAATCCTGTGTGGCACTAATACAGCTGAAGCAGAGTATGTCGCAGCTTGTTCAGCTAGTTGTGAGGCAGTATGGCTGCGGAAGCTACTGTCTGATATATTTGTTCTCCAGTTGGATGCTACTTGTATACATTGTGACAACCAGAGTTGCGTGAAGTTGTCAGAGAATCTAGTGTTCCATGACAAGTCGAAGCATATCGAGATCAAGTATCACTATATCAGGGATAGAGGAGCAGTGAAGCTCCTGTATGTTGCGACGGAGGAACAGATAGCTGATGTATTGACTAAGCCATTGGCTAGACTGAAGTTCGAGTACTTCAGAGAGAGACTTGGTGTTCTCCAGATCGAGGCTTCCTCCCAGAGAAAGTGATGAGACCATAGCCATTCTGACATGGTGAGAGGATTGGTTCCTTCCATGGTCAGATGTAAGGGCTGAGCCATTTTGACGAGTAGGTCAGATATAAGGGCTGAGCCATTCTGTCGTGGTGGTAGGGTTGCTCCCTTCCATGTCAGATATGAGTGCTGGCCATTCTGTCGAGTAGGACAGATGTAAGAGCAATTGCCATTCTAGGAATGGAGGCACCTGGTCAGTTACCAGGAACACTCAGTGTAAGAACTGAGTAGCCATTCTGATGTGATAGAGGGATGTGTTCCCACTTGATCAGATGTAAGGGCTGAACCATTCTGTTCATGGCTAAAGGATTTAGTTCCTTCCATGTCAGATGTGAGTGTTGGCCATTCCGACGAGCAGGTCGGATGTAAGGGCAACTGCCATTCTCTAGGAGAATGGAGGCACCTGGTCAGTTACCAGGTAGCTCAGTCGAGGACTGGGGGCCATTCTGATATGACTGCTGGGATGTATTCTCGTAGGATCAGATGTGAGTGCAAGCCCTTCCATCACTGTGATAGGATGTGTTCCTGTCTGGATGGATGTAAGTGTAGAGCCTTTCTGGAGCGACTGAGGGATGTGTTCCCACGTGCTCAGATGTAAGTGCTAAAATCTTTCATCACTGTGATAGGATGTGTTCTTGTCTGGATGGGAGTCTTCCATCAGTGTGGTAGGATGTGTTTCCCTAGATGGTTGTGCCTTTCTGACGAGTAGGTCAGATATAAGTGCTGAAATCTCTCATCACTATGAGTAGGATGTGTTCTGACCTGGATGGGAGTCTTCCATCAGTGTGGTAGGATGTGTTCCCTTGGATGGTTGTGCCTTTCTGACGAGTAGGTCAGATGTAAGTGTTGAGCCTTTTCACAGATGTTAGTGATGTGATGTCCTATCATGCTGGTGAATGTGAGTGCTGGGCCTTTCTGATGTGATTATAGGATTGGTTCTTATATGATCAGATGTGAGTGCTGGGCGTGCCTTTCTGATGAGTAGGTCAGATGTAAGTGCTGGGCGAAGACCTACATGATGGGTAGGCCTACAACCAGCATGAAAAAGGGCTGGCTCTGTAGAACTTCCTATGACGAGAAGAATCATGAGATAGCACCAGTGTTGATCCAGATCCAGTAATGATGATCCAACAGTGATAATCCAGATCGAGAGATGATTCAGATCCAGTGATGATGTTCCATGATGATCCAGATCGAGAGATGATCCAGATCCGATGATGACTTGAAGCCGATGATGACTTGAAGACGAGATGATCCCGCTGATACAGAGAAGAAGACCAGTGCTGAAAATTGTGTCGAAAGAATACCTTCCTAGTTAAGAGGGAGTGTTGATGTATTTGTAACTTCGGAATGTATTCTTCTATGTATCTTATATATTGTAACCCGATGTTTATTCCGGGATGTTTCTATTATGTATTTGAGTCATGGTGTCATGCCCCGATGTTCCGATCGGGAGGATTAATAATGTAAACAAGTCTTGTCAAGTCATTGTTGAAGTCCCCACAGTTTCGGGGCACTTGAGTTATTATACACTAATTAAGGTGTAGGCTCGAGTAAGTAATTGTTAAGTTGAGCCGACATGATTGAGTGCACTTCAAGTGAACGGAAGAATGTAAATAGAGAGTGAGACTCTCTATTTATTATACACATCATTCATTCTCACTCAAGTGTGGCGCATTAGTGAGGAAGGAAATACTGGGACTAGACAGAAGAAGAAGACTACTGCTTTGAGGTCTTACTGTTTTGGTGCTGATTCTATCTCTGAGGAAGTTGCGGGGTTTTCTCCTTTATGGTTTCCCCGAGAAAAACTCTTTGTGTCTCTTGTCTCTTTTGATGTGCTTGTGTTTGATTGCTGTACTTGTTATTCTCTCAGTAAAGATCCTAATATAATGCTAGCTTAATGTTGAAAAACTAACATTTGTAAAAACCTGCCACCTCGGATTAGTCTGTGCATAAGATTTGAAAGCTGGTTCTAATGATGTCCTTGCTGTAAACTTGGAGTCAAGCTTGCTTGCAAGTCAGATGTAAGATCATTATACCAGAAACCACTCAAAGTTTTGAAATGCTCTTCTTTTAAGTTTGGATGTCCCTAGTTATGGTAATCAGATTCATTCATTTTGTACTCTACGATGGTGTTGCATTTAACACACTGTAGGGCCACTGTAGATTTTCTACTATACTTACATGGTACCTATGTCTAAATTGTAGCAAGTTGCACATGCTAGAGATATGCCAGTCTATTAAGTGAGTTTCTTTTCATCTTAACTAATGAGCCTTCCAGCTTTGCTGCAGCCCGGTCTCTCAAATTGAGCAGCATTGCTCATTTATAATTCCAAAACTCTAATTAAAGTTTTAGATGAAGTGCATCAACAGATCTCAAGGTGGGAAAAGGAGGCCTTTGAGATGGTTCTTTCACTTTGTCTATTTGAACACTAAATAGATGGCCAGCTTAATTTGTACTAGTTAGGCAACCAAAGATAGGGATGTTCCACTGTGTTCAATTCATTTCATTCCTTTTGTAGTCAAGAAGGCGTACAAAGACAATGTACCACATCCTATTTTCCATAGAAAAATGGACTTGTAGAGAAGGAATCTCACTATTATGGAGATGGCCAGATGCATGTTAATAAAAAATTGCATTCCTCACAAATACTGGGCAGAGGTAGTTCGTACTGTTGTCTATATGCTAAATAGATCTCCTACAAAGTCTGATCCGACTATGACTTTAGAAAAGGCTTGGTTTGGAAAGAAGCCTTAGGTAAGTCATCTCAAGGTTTTTGATTCAATTGCTTATGTGTGGATCATTGATGAGAAGTGTAGTAAGTTGGATTCCAATTGCAAGAAGTTGATGTTTATAGAGTATAGTGATCATCATAAAGCCTATAGACTGATTGATATTGAAGCTGACAATTGTGTTTTGACTCTTTGAGTCATGATATTGCATTTGATGAACATACTGGTTTGCTTCAGAGTACTTCATATTAGAATTCAGTTATGAGATTTCTTGCATAAGATTGTGATATTGTTGAAAAACCATCGTCTTTGCTTAGGTCCACAAGTCACAAGGCATATTAATGCTGAAAGCAGTCCCATTGGGCATGAAATTACCATTGATTCAGAGCTGAAAAGATGTCCAAGGTGGTTTTATAAATCATTTGATGAGGTTCACTTGGATGAGATTCTTGAACCAGGAGAGGAAGTATGGATGTTAAGAAACAATGGTAAGCAATCTGATTCTTGCAATTATGCTTTATTGGCTAGTGTTCAACATTCTTTTAAACCTCAGAGTTATGAAGAAGCCAAATGATACTTTCAATTGAAAATAGCTATGCAACTTGAGCATGGTGCCTTGATGAGAAACCAGACTTCGGTGTTGGAGAATCTTCTTGGTGATATAAAACCTATTGGTTGTAAATGGGTTTATAAGGTGAAGTACAAGGCAGATGGCACATTTGACAAGCACAAATAATGGCTATTTGCAAAAGGATT
The DNA here is from genome assembly GCA_001517045.1 of Pseudotsuga menziesii. Classification (NCBI taxonomy): domain Eukaryota; kingdom Viridiplantae; phylum Streptophyta; class Pinopsida; order Pinales; family Pinaceae; genus Pseudotsuga; species Pseudotsuga menziesii. The sequence goes on from LPNX010572716.1 coordinate 14,111, forward strand.
TGCTCAATAGGAAGGGATCAATTATGAAAAGGCATTTGCTCTTACTGTCAAGATGGTTACAATCAGGTCAGTTTTGTTACTTGTTGCTCATTTTGGTTGGAACATCTTTCAAATGGGTGTAAAAGTGTCTCTCCCAATGGTCATTTGGAGGAATAGGCTTATATGTATCAACCCCAAATTATCATATTGCTGGAAAGGAACATACGGTATGCAGATTGGTTAAAGCTCTTTAAGGTCTCAAACAAGCACTGAGAGCTTGATGCATTAAAATTGACAAACATTTGTAGGATCATGGATTCAGAAGAAGCTTTTTTGACTCCAATCTCTATGTCAAAAGCAAGGATGGTGATCCAGTATCATTAGTGATATATGTAAATGACATCATCATCACAGTTATTGAGGTCAAAGCAATTACCAAGGAAAAATCCGAATTATGTTTCATTTTAACTTGATAGATTTAGGCCTCCCACATTGTTGTTTAGCTGTAAAAGTTAGGTAGACTAATGCGTGTATTTTTGCTTCACAAACTAAGTATGCTAAAAGTCTATTAGACATACAAGATGGATGATTGTAAAAGTTCATCTACACATGGAGAAATGGTTAAAACTTTCAGCCAAAGTCTACTCAAAATCAACAAATGAGTCTATTTTCAGGTAGCTAGTGAGAAGTTTGATTCATCTTACAACCACTAGGCCAAACCTTAGTGTAATGATCAGAACAAATCTTACATATCCAGGTTCATGACAAATCCTAAAGCAAAACATTGTGTAATATTTGTATGCAGATATTCTCATGGATTACTGAAGTGAATAATCAACCAATGGAAAATAACTCTATATTGAAAATATAAAATCAATATTGAAGATAAATGATGATGATTTACAATTACATTGGTAGGGCTTTATGTAAGCCTTATCGTGCCTTTTCAAACGAAATGGTACATCTCTTTACTTTTTTTCTTCTAATTAATTAATTAATCATTTCTATTTATTAATTATTAATATTAATATTAATAATTAATATTGATATTTAATGTTTATATATATTTATATATCTTATTGTGTTATATATATATATTATATAACATTGCCTTTCGGTTCATGATGCTTTGTCCTCAAGCATACTTTATAAAACTCGTTTATAATTTAAATATCGTCAGTAAAACCATGGGCTATTTCATAAAACCATGTTTCATAAAACCATTTGTGGTTTTATGAATTATATTTTTTAACTTATTCCCTTTTTTTCTTTCTCTTGCGGATAATTTTATTTTGTTTTTGTTTTTTTACTTCTTCCTTTTTTTCTCTTGGTCTCTGCTTCATATTTGGACTGGAATTAATATTCATCAACGAAATTCGAATGGCCAAGGCCACTTTTTGGTCAAAAACCAATTTTTACTAGAGAAACTTTGAATATGGATGGCTAAAAGCTACTGCGAGGTCAAAGACTTAAAGGAAACCTTGTCAATTGTGGCCCAAGTCATAATCAAATTCACTTTGATACCAATGTAATATCCGTATCTGAATATTCTCAAGGATTACTCAAGTGAATAATCAACCAATGGAAAATAACTCCATATTGAAAATATAAAATGGATATTGAAGATGAATGATGATGATTTACAATTACATTGGTAGGGCTTTATATAAGCCTTATAAGTTATTGTGTCTTTTCTAACGAAAGGGTGCATCTCTTTACTTTTTTTCTAATTAAATAATTAATCATTTCTATTTATTAATTTTTTTTTTGTTTGACAAGAACGATTATGTTTTTTATTAATCGAACAATGGCTAACCACTGAGAAAGTTTCTACATAGTTCAGAGACTGTCCATACAGGCAGAAGCCATAAAACAAGAAAAGCTGACAATACTGCTGATTACACATAGAGACTTACTGTCTTTGCACAGAGAGAACATAGATTATAGACTAAGCTTACTATTGCTGGAAACAAAATTTCAAAAGGGAGAACTCCCATGGGAATCTGCTACTTTCCTTGAGTGCCACCATGCTGACTAGAATTTGCTGCTGCTACTCCTGCTGCCATTTTTGCCACTGCCAGCTCCAATTTATCAAACCTCACTTCCAGCTCTACCAACATTTTATTGATTTTTCTGAGCAACATCGAGAGCCATTCTCGTAGGAGAATGGAGACACCTGGTCCAGGACCAAGGTGTGGACTCAACCTAGAGTTGAGTGATCATTCTGTTGAATGATGATATCTGGTTCGGGACCACGATATGGACCTGGTCCAACACTGGGGGGACTCAACCTAGAGTTGAGTGATCATTTTGTTGAATGATGATATTTGGTTTGGGACCACGATATGGACCCAGTCCAGTACCGAGGGGACTCAACCTTGAGTTGAGTGACCATTCTGTTGAATGGTGACATCTGGTCTGGGACCAGGATGTAGAACCAGTCTAGCATTGGTAGACTTAGCCTAGATTTGAGTAGCCATTCTTTTGAATGGAGGCACCTGGTCAGTTACCAGGAATTTACCTAGTCCGGGACTAGGGATTCAGCTCGGGACTAAGGGCCATTCTCCTAGGGGCATTCTCGTGGAGAATGGAGATGCATGGTCTGTTACCAAGACACTATAAGCCCTAGATCGAGTCTAGGCATGTGTGACGCTTTTACCCTTGATCAATGGGATTTGCGATCTTCTCCAAGGCTTAGCTACCCTTGGTTAAGACACTTTAGTACTCGATCTTGGTGTCACACAGAGTGTGAGATAAAAGCATTAGTAATTCTCTCTGTTTATGATGATGTACTTTGAGTGGTGATGAAAAACCACCTTGACCACAGGGGCACTTGAGGAAGGCTACAGGTAAAAGTAAAAAATACATAAGGACTTTTGGACCACTGGTAAAAGTAAAAAATACATAAGGACTTCTGGACCACAGGTAAAAATAAAAAATACATAAGGACTTTTGGACCACAAGTAAAAGTAAAAAATACACAAGGACCTTTGGACTGCAAGAAGGCTAAAGGCAAAAGTCAAAATTAGAAAAGAATAAAATAATAATATTTTGTTCTTTCTAATTTTGGTCCACTTATAGGTGACTCAAAGGATATAAATGAAGATCAATCGATTTCATTATCACACACACTCTTTCTCTCACAGGTGAAGTTGCTCCTACTGAAGATTTCACAGGTTATTGAAGAGAAGGAAGATTGATGTGATGCCCTAGCATGGATGAGTCTGGCTAGGGAATTCACATTTGCTTTTGAGCAAGCCTGTTATAGCCCAAAATGACACATCTCTGCCTTTGACCACTTTCCCATGATTTCGTCGCATGTCGGCACTTCATGAAAGTCACTGAAAGTCACTGAAAAAACACCCATCTTGGAGGACCCATATCTTGAGTTCTGTAACTCCGTTTGACCTCATTTCTGCACCGTTGGAAAGGTATTTCAGTTAGCTAAAACTTTCCAGAAGACACCAAAGTCTGAAAATGCCCAGAAATACCCTTAAAAATGCGTTTTTTTGTGTATACGCGACTCTCCTTAAGGCAAAGTCGCGAATCATACGCGAGTCTCATGTTATACAAGTCGCGCATGCATATATTCGCGGGTTGCGCTTGTGTAAACTTGCGTATCATGCGCGAGTTGCTCTCCTTCAGACCCACGTATCTGTTTCTTAACATTAAAACATAAAAACACGCCTTTTTAGTTAGTTTGGGTAGTTATGCAACTGACTCCTTCAGTTGTAACCACTTTGGCTTCGCCCCTAACTCTTCTTCAGCATATAAATAGAGGTAGGGAGGTTCATGAAAGGGGACTTGGAATTTATGCATTGTTATGCTGGCGGAATCGGGACTCTCTTTGCCCACACCTTTGCCCTGGAGGTCTTCCCCTTGTGTTGCAGAGCTTGGAGGCTCAGTTCTTTGGAGAAGAGAAACAGCAGAACCAGATCAAGGTTTCGTGAGGTGCCAAACCTGAAGAGAAGGTATACTTGTACTTGTTTTCAGGATTAATAAAGATGTGATGTCCTTCTTCTTCCCAAATCATTGTTCAATGTGTGATTGAATCTCTGTTTTTGATCATATGATGATGTTATTCAGATCATTTGTTTATGTTTATTTGATTATCATTGTCTTATATGTGGTCATAATGGTTTGAGGAAGGTATAATTCGTTTTGCAGGTCTCTTGGAGCGAGAGGAGCAAGAAGAGGATTGAAGAGAAAGCTTGGACCAGCCTTCAGTGAGTTAGGTGTGGACCTTTCTCTTCTCTTATCTTGTTTATATATGCTTGCTGAACATTGTGCATCTCTCTTTCAACCCCAGTACGTTGATGGCCTCTTAAACCCTAGCCATAGGACACTTTCCTTTACAACAAAACCCTAGCCTAGGGTTTCAACATCTTTTGCAGCATTTTGATGTCTTAGGGTTTTATCCTAAATCTACCAACAAAAGTACTTCCTCTCAACAGCCTCCTCTCATCTTCACGGGTTGGTTTTGTTAGGATTATAATCCTCCCTTGTCCAATTTGGTCATTTATGTCTAAATTAGGAGTCATGTCTAAATCAAGAGTCCTTTCAGTCTATTTTTAGTCACTAGCACCATTGGGTCCACTTAGCCTAATTGGTGCACATGTACCAGTTACTAAAGTGTGGGGAACACTAATTGAGGCCAACTGCCATTGATTGCACTTGCATGCATCAGGTTAGGAGCCTCCTAGATCAATCCCTACAAATTAGGACCCACTGGGAGTGTCGATACCAACCTCCATTAACTGAGTTCAGTTGGTGACTAGTCAAGCTTAGTTAGGAGTCAGTTACATTCAGTTCTGGTTCCCTACATTCAGTTCTACTTAGTTAGCGCTAGGATTGCATGGCTGCATGCAGGTGAGGCACATTTACTCACCTACCCCAGTCAGTTAGACTAGTTAACACTTAATTAGACACTTGAGTTGTGATTTTGAACTTCAATGAACTCCGATAATGATTTAGACAAGGTCAGTTAACCATTAAGTCAAGTAGAGTCAAACCAATTCGAATTTCCTCACATGGATTTGAATTGCATGAGGCTATTTAGCCATTGTACTTCATTGTAATTAATTATCTAATTGCTTTTGATTAATGAAAGCATTCACAGTTGCAAGCCATTTTTGCACTGTTTTCATTCTTCAATTTCTGAGTAAATTGTGTGATCTATCTTGTGAGTTGTGGGTTGGTCCACAGATCTATGTGCTCAATTTAATATGGTATCAGAGCCTCGGCAGGACAAGGCACTTCTCCTTTCTCAGATTCATACTTGGATCAAAATTGCTCCTTCTAATACTGCACCAGAAGCGGAGAATTTACCACTTAATATCCCAAGTAAAGGAATTGTTGATCAAGCTTGCTTGATCAACTATGCTGGGTGTGAAGGAAATTCCAAAAGTGCAGATTGTCGACCTTACTTTGTCTGTTTGATTGTGTGATTTATAGGTTTATCAGTTTCCTTCACTGCATTCGCTACAAGTAGCTCAGTCTCCTTCACTGCATTCACTATAGCAGCTCAGTCTCCTTCACTGCATTCTAAATGACCCCTCGAATGGAGCTTCTCACTCCTTTCAACTACCACCAGTGGAAGGAGGACATGGAGATGCAGCTACACTCCAAAAGACTCTTCAGACTCACAATGGAGACAGAGGCTGAGCCAGTTCATTATGTTGACAAAGAAAAGTACTAGAATAGGCTTGATGAAGCATATGGATGCTTGTGCCTCTCAATCTCTCGAGATCTTCTCTTCCACATCAATGGATTGAAGACTCCCAAGCAGGTTTGGGATAAGCTTGCTTCTTTATTTGATAAGCAAGATGATCTGAGGATCTATCAACTAGAGAATGAGTTGATTTCTCTTCATCAAACAAATTTCGAAACACTAAATGACTTCTTCACCAAATTCAAGCATCTAGTGTTCCAGTTGAAGCTGTGCAAGGTTGAGAAGGAGGATGATCAACTCATCCTTGCCATTCTCTCAAAACTTGGTGCAAACTACTCAGTCTTTGTATCAACATTTCATTCAGTGAAGCTCACTACTCCAAATTGGAGGATGCCTACTCTTAACTCCTTCATTGAATCTCTCACCCAGGAGCATGACAAGTTGATCCAAATGGGGATCATTCGATCTTCCAAAGATCATGCATTGGTTGCTGGAGGACCTAAGGTAGCGAATGATAAAGGGAAGCAAAAGGATGAGTCTCCTGTGGAATAGACGAGTCAAAAGAGCCTTCAGGTTCGAAGAGAAGCAAGAAGAATGGCAAAGGAAAGACCCTTTGTTCTTGCTGTGGAAGGGGCTTTCATCCAGAAAGCTCCTGTTTGAGAAGAACAATTGATGAGATGGCCCTTCTTTTGAAGAAACATAACATTACTGTACCTGCTAGCTCAAGGAAGGCTGACCATAGAGAAGAAACTGAAGAACATGAAGAGACATGCCATGCACTGAAGGCTAGTTGCTCACAGCACATGCCTTCCTCATTGATTCTGGAGCTTCCAATCATATGGTTGCATCCAGGGAATCATTCTCTTCCTTGCAGTCTTTTGATGGTCCTAGTATTCAGATGGGAAATAACAGTCAAATTCGAGCCAAAGGGAAGGGTTCTATCAAGCTTGAACATGGAAAGTTCAAAGATGTGCTTTATGTGCCCTCCTTAGCTGCAAATATGATATCTTTATACTAGATGACTCATACTGGCTCTCCAAAGCGAGCGATATTTGGTCCTGACTCAGTGGAGATCATAGATATCTCTACTGGGAACATCATAGTGAAGGGTGTTGCAAATCATGCCTCCAAGCCATATGAGTTCTCACACTTGATGCCATTTTCAGAACCAGTGCACTCTCAGCAGCCACTTGCAAGGGAAGGTAAAAACATTCCATCTACTTCTTTTGCAATTTCCACTAGTAGTGCAGATCCAGCTATATTAGTTTATGAGATTGAGATTCAGGGTGATTCAGACCCAGATCCAGTGCCTACCCCCAAGCAGGAAGCTAGGAAGATGACTAGAAATCCATCCGACACACAGAAGACAAAGACCCTTGTGCTATGTCATGCAATCTCACCTCCTTCAGAGAGATGCAACAAAATCCCTGTGAGATGCTACATGGCAAGGTCTGATCAGTTACACTGCTTTCAGAAAAATAGAGTGGATCATACACCTCTTCATCTAGAAAGAGGCAAAGGTTGCATTCCTCCTTCCTTCCATCATCATTTTGGGAGAAGATGGAGAAGTCTACATGCCAGGCCCCAGGATACGTGTGCACAAAACATCATGCATGTTGCTTCGCTACATTGCAGAGATTGCAATAACATATTTTCAAGTTTTTCAAACTTAAATCCTGATTCTATCTGCTTAGTTAGAGGGGGGATTTTTTTCCATGTGGTTTTTTCCCCACCTCCTTGTATTGAGCAATTACTTTACTTGCTGTAATGGGTGACCTATGGTCTTAGTTACCGGGGCCCACAAATTGTCCAAGTCAGCATTCAGGGGGGTGTTAAGACAATAATCCTCCCTTGTCCAATTTGGCCATTTATGTCTAAATCAGGAGTCCTTTCAGTCTATTTTTAGTCACTAGCAGCATTGGGTCCACTTGGCCTAATTGAGGCACATGTACCAGTTACTAAAGTGTGGGGAACACTAATTGAGGCCAACTGCCATTGATTGCACTTGCATGCATCAGTTTAGGAGCCTCCTAGATCAATCCCTACAAATTAGGAGCCACTAGGAGTGCCGATACCAACCTTCATTAATTGAGTTTAGTTGGTGACTAGTCAAGCTCAGTTAGGAGTCGGTTATATTCACTTCTAGTTCCCTACATTCAGTTCTACTCAGTTAGCGCTAGGATTGCATGGCTGCATGCAGGTGAGGCGCATTTACTCACCTACCTTAGTCAATTAGACTAGTTAACACTGAATTAGACACTAGAGTTGTGATTTTGAACTCCGATGAACTCCAATAATGATTTAGACAAAGGCAGTTGACCATTCAGTCAAGTAGAGTCAAACCAATTCGAATTTCCTCACATGGATTCGAATTGCACGAGGCTATTTAGCCATTGTACTTCATTGTAATTAATTATCTAATTACTTTTGATTAATGAAAGCATTCACAGTTGCAAGCCATTTTTGCACTGTTTCATTCTTCAATTTTTGAGTAAATTGTGTGATCTATCTTGTGAGTTGTGTGTTGGTCCACAGATATATGTGCTCAATTTAATAGGTTCACAAGCAACCCCCATCTTCTTCCGGGCGACTTCTCCACCATTCGGGCAGGGTCTTTCTTCACGGGCTGCCTCTCCTTCACATCCGGTAGCCCTCCTCTACCTCTATGGCAGGCCCATAAGGCTTGGGCAGGCTCCCTTAACCTCCGGCAACAACAAGCTGCCTTTCGGGCAGCCCTTTGAGGGCTCGAGTAGATACCTGTGAGGTCTGTTAGACCTTGGACCAAGTAGCAGGGGTCTCCGGGCACCCACAGCAGCCTTAATAGGCTCTGGGTAGTCTCGAGCAGACCCTGGGCTAGTAAACACGGGTTTGCTAGACCTCGGTCAACTGCAGACATGCCCGCAAGGGCCTCCGGCAGGCAGATAACAGACCTGAGAGAATTTCGGGTAGGTCATCCACCCTCGGGTTAGCAAACAGACAGCACGGAAAGACCCTTGGATAGACCAAAAACCTCCGGGCAGCTGCCTGTGTACTCAGGCAGGAAATTGCAGGCTCGGGCAGGGAAGGAACAAAGCTCGGGCAGGTCAAAAAATTGTTCGGGCAGGTAAGAGAAGGACTCGGGTAGAGTGACAAGTCACAGGCAGACTGATAGCATCTCTGGGAAGCTTAACATGATTGTTGGGCAATTTGATCTTCTTTGAGCAGGAGAGAGAAAATTAGGGCAGAAACCCCTAGTTTGATAGAAACCCTAATTGGGTGGTTCTTGTGTAAATTTATTTTTTGGTGATTTTCTGTGGTTGTGAATTTTGAAAAACTCAGTCATCTCATTTACGAGATGAATCACTAATGCTTTTGGCGTTTTTGTCCTTTAAAGGTTTCCCCAGTGAAAAACTCTTGTGTACTGTGTGTTGATGTGTTGATGTTGTTTATTGCACTTGTCATCTGTTTATGTTAGTCTGCAAATTTTAAAGTATTCATGCTAATGCTAAAATTCAACACATTTTGGTCATCGCACTTTCAGACAGAGAGATAGATTATGAGAATTCCTCATGCAGGCTGGGAGAGGTCTCTATCCACTGATTCCAGACGCCTTCCACCTTCATGATCAATTTGTTTCAGATAACTCTTATGCCTGCTGAGTTTCCTCCTACTCGCCCGTAGCTCAGTAGTGACTGAGAGAGCCGGGGCAGAAGAAGCAAACGATTCTGGAGAGGATTCCATGGTTCCTGATGAAGCCACAAGCCAAAAGCATCCAACCAAACCTCCAAAGCGAACAATGCAAAATGTTACGAATCCCATGCATGTCTCGACCTGATAAAACTAGTTGAACGCACAATAAATTCATGATCTCGGGAGGATCCATCGCACCCCTTACACACTGGGGATGGAACAACAGAGGACAACCAGGTCGATTCATTATGTGGGGAGCTTCGATCATCCTGTACAAACTGGCGATCTTCGATTGCGGAGGGGACAGAGGAGGCGTGCATTTAACTGTCGCATGCCAGACCACGTGCCTGCATGTGTGCAGCCCCTCTGCCACGATCCTGCATGATGGGAGACGAGACAGAAGGGTGCCACATGGGCAACAATGGGATAAGCCCCTAGCTCCCTTGCCCATGGTCCCATGGGATAAGGCAGAGGGAGCTAGCTCCATTCAAAACCAATGACCCTTTGCTTAAGGATGTGGCAAAATTAGCCTCGAGGTCAGCTTGATCGTTTAATCCTCTAAAGACATGGAAATAGTCAATCCTTCGGAATGATTTGGAGAGGCTTTGAATCCTTTTAAGCAGCTGACGGAGTTTTAGCTGGGACGGCAGGGAGCTGGTAGTTAAGGATTGTATGACTAGACTTGAGTCCCCAATCACTGTAATTTCTGAAATTTCTTCTCTTCGAGCTTGAGAGAGGCCCCGCTAGAGAGCCAGAGCTTTTGCAACATTGTTAGTTTCATCACCAAATCCCCAAGAGTACACCTGTTCCTGAATTATCGGGATTAATGAGAATCCCTCCCCCTCCTGTCGCCCCTATCATTTTTGTTTATTAATATTAATATTAATTATTAATATTGATTTTTAATGTTTATATATATTTATATATATTATTATGTTATATACATATTTTTATTTAACACATTGGGTAGTGCTGTAGCAGCAAAAACGATTTTGAGATATGTTAAATGTATAATAGATTTTGGAATAGTATATGGTGAAAGTGATACACTTAATTAACCGACTATGCATATTCTGATTGGGTAGGATTAATGGATGATTGAAAATCAACATCTGGTTATTTATTTACCCTTGGAACAGGTGCAGTCTCATGGGCAAACAAGAGACATGTTGTTTCTCTTTCTTTTATAGAGGTAGAATGTAGGACAACAACAAAAGGAGCATGTGAGGTAGTTTGGGTTAGAAGAATACTTGGAGATTTGATGGTTGAGTTCTAAAATCAACCAAGAATCCAATTGTTCATTAGCATACTAAACACATTGATGCACATTCAACTACATTGTCTTTCATAAGACAATTTGTAGAAAATAATGAGGTTGAGCTTCAATATTGTACCACACGAACAGATTGCAGACATCTTCACCAAGTTATTTGGTCTAAATAAGTGTTAAATTTAGACATTCTTGGTGTAATATCTAGAATGATCATTAAGGGACGATGTTAGTGTAATTAATGTTATTGATCATTCTTAGTAAATAGGAGTTTATACTTACATTAATAAATGTATGTTAAAGTAAAGTGCTTTAGTTTAATAAATGAGTCAATGGAAAGAAGTTCTATAACCTGTTTCCTTCTTGACTTTTATAAATGTAAGAAGACCTATTCCGTCAATATGGAACAAAATGTTTGACAATTCTCTCTTCCAACTGCATATAGTTCTCACTCTTTTCTTCTAGTTTATTTTCCTTATAACTTCAAGGTTTGTTGTAACTGACAAGTTTTACTAGAGGAAATGACAAAATTGGCTTGGTAAACACGTTGAAGGAAAAACAAGTTTGTTAACAACTTAACAATGAAGTTATGTAAAATAATAGTGGAAGAAAAGTTCATCGGTGAAAGAGTTTGGTATGGGTTTTATAAATGATTCTGGAAATGAAAAATGATCAGCTCAACAAGAAAGTTTTGTGAGAGACACCACAGCTACTACACTGAAATTTTGTAAGAAGTCATACTAAAATGTTTTTGGCTAATTTTCCTTAAACAAACCTGAATAAATATCTTTGATCACACATAAACAAGCATATCTCCCCATATCTCTTTTGTACCTAAAAGTGTTCGTTTATTTCCATTCGGTAGTTTGTATCTTCTCGATCTGTCCCGCCTTCAAAAGCAAGATTATAACCAAGGCAAGTATAATTATAGGATGGTAGAAACTTACGGTCATGTTTTTGGTGCAAATTTGATCTCTTGATATGCACACACAAATCAAGTAGTACCCCATCACCCATATGGTGAAAATGAAACATTGATAGCTTTTCAAGCTAATACTTTTTGCTCTTCTAAAATTGGTGCTCTATTATGCACTCCTTTGAAGCATTGGTGGCATGTAACGTTCCCGACCCCAAACACATCATTAGGGTCTGAATACTTCCAGGATTCTAACAAGGATGATTGATTGTAGGTTAAGCACAATGAAATAATGTTTTTCTAAGGTTTAGGCTAACATGTCAACAAGCCAAACTAATTAAAACAATCAGCCTCCTACAAGGAAGACGACCCTTCCAATGCCACAATTCCCCATTCTACATGTAATGCAATGTAGTGACACATGAATATATTCATACTAGAACCACTTCACATGTTTACTAAATGTCATCACACCTATGGGATGTTGCTTGTAGCCATTTAACCAGTTATTAAATGGGATTTACATACATTCATAAAGACTCCACTTATGATAGTATACAAATCGACATTCTAACATTCCAAGGAGGCGAAATTACAAGACATAAATATACCAGATTTATAGTACTAAAACTCATTCATCAAATTCCCATCAAATCTGACCTGGAACAACCATATACGGCCATATGGGCTGTCCAAATATCAGATCTTCTAATGACCATAAATACATAAGCAATCTAGCTTTTATTACCATAAGTAAATCAACATCATTACAGTTCATTATAGCAGATTTATAACACTAATGTAAATCAAAATTTACCACCTTAATAACATCCATTAATTCCATGGAAGACCATATCCGGAACAACCATACATGGCTAGATGAACTGTCCAAAAATCAGATCCCAATGATCACCATAAATCATACAATCTAGCATTTAACTAGATTAACATACTCACATACCTGCTCCGTGAGCTGTCAATTTAACAACATCAAACTTAGCCCTTAAACATTAACATGTAAATAATTATAAAACATAATATAACAAAGATATACCATCCTTCATGGGTGCATGCGCATCAATAACATAGTAAATAATAGTCAAGAATACTTATCTTTTATCTATGGTGGAACTAGCATCAACATGTCAACGTTCTCCATAGATTTAGACACGGTCAAGCTAATACTACTTGAGCAGGTCGACCTCGAGTTGAGGTCTTGGATCAACTTGTTAAGGAACTCTCTCTTTCTAATTTGATATCTAAGGATAATACGTAGGCCCACAACCTGGGAGTCACAATCGGGATTTCTTCCACAAGATTTCCCCCCTCTTCACCTACTTACTCCTCCACTCCACTACCAAGTGAAATGGTAACCCCTTCACCTTCTAGGTCCCTTAAGACATTGCCATTCACCATCATAATTTATGTGCAGATCCATGACAGAGACAAGTGGTGGACATCGCGGAACTATACTGCACCCAAGGTTAGCTCAAATAATAGTTTTGAGAAGCCACAACTCAATCCCTCACCACCTACTTACTCTTCCACCCCACTGTCAGTTGCAATTGTAATCCCTTCACCTCCTAGGTCCCTCAAGACATCAACATTCACCATTAGGATTTATGTGCAGATCCAGGACAGAGACAAGTGGTGGCCGTTGAGGAACTATACCAGAGGTGATCAAGCTTACTCCAAACTCGACCAATATCCTCGTGCTCCAAGTACATAGTTCACCACATAGCAAAGCATACATGGGTTCCCAGGCCTGCAAGCTTACACAACTCTCAACAATCATGGCATGAACAATTTGGCCCCCTCAATGAATGAAGGAATGAATAATCAAGAATTATTCTCACCCCAATGAAAAGCAATTCGAATTTCTTTCATAATAAATTCAAATTCATTGGCATGGCTAACTTAGGTTCACTAGTAAGCAAATCGAATTCACTGAGGGCTTTGCCAATAAATTGGATGACCATTCAAGTTCTCATGAGAGCAACTCAAATCCACTAATGCTAACTTGAATCCATTGGAAAAGCACTCCTAATCATTGGGGATAACTCGAATTTACTAATGTTGACTCAAACCTCCCCAAAAATCACTCCCATGGATTGGAGACGATTCGAATTTTCTTAAAATCAATTTCATGCACCTCGAATTGATCCAATTTTACTCTAATTGACTGAGGATAACTCGAATTAGTCTCAAAACCCATTTAACCAAATGATTGAAGGTAACTTGAATCCTCCCTCAATTTGCTCTGATTAATTGATGATAACTTGGATAGGGAATATTCTTATCATGCATGGTGCATGTGAATGGTTGCATGCAAAGGATTGATTAAGTGTAATAGGACCTCCATAGTCAAGTAAAATCAAAATTAGGAAACAAAAAGTACTATTAGGAAGAGCAACAACTCTTAACCTAACCCCCTCGTATGTGGAATCTAAGACCCCCCATCTGCGTTTGTTCTCCATGATGAGCTATTATTTAGTTATAGGTAAATAATAATAATATCCATAGTCCATAGTCTAGGCACCTTGTGTCACCATAATAATTGAATAACAACATTACATATGTTCGGGGCTTATCGTCGGGACATTACATTCCCTCCCGCTTAAAACAATGCATCGTCCTCAATGCATACTTACATACATGCCTTTACAAAAGGATATAACAGACACGCCCATACATGCCTCAGAAAGATAACATCTTTCAAACTCTTACAGACATGCCCATATATGCCTCAGAAAGATAACATCTTTCTAACTCTCATAGACATGCACATACATGCTTCAGAAAGAGAACATCTTTTTATATTCAGACCAGAACCTCTTTACATTTAACTAGCTATTAAATTAGATTTACATACATTCATAAAGCCTCCACTTACGATAGTATGCAAGTCAACATTCCAACATTCCAAGGTGGCAGAATTACAAGAAATAAATATACCGGATTTATAATATTAAATCTCAGTCATCAAATTCAATCCAGAACCATTTACGACCATATGGGCTGTCCAAATATTAGAATCTCCAATGATCATATATACATAAGCAATCTAGCTTTTATTACCATAAGTAAATCAACATCATTACAGTTCATTATAGCAGATTTATGGCACTAATGTAAATCATAATTTACCACTTTAATATTAGCCATTAATCCAATGGAAGATCATAGCTGGAACAATCATACATGGCCATATGGAATGTTCCAAAATCAGATCCCAACAATTACCATAAATCATACAATCTGGCATTTAACAGCTAGATTAACATATTCACATGCTTGCTTCGTGAGCTGCCAGTTTAACAACATCAAACTTAGCCATTAAACATGAACATTTAAATCATTATGCAACATAATATAACCAAGATATATCATCCTCCATGGGCTCATCTGATCAATAACATAGTAAATAATAGTCAAGAATACTTATCTTTTATATATGGTGTAACTAGCATCAACAGGTCAATGTTCCTCTCAGCCTTAGACACTGTCAAGCCAATACTACTTGAGCAGGTCACTCTCGAGTTGAGGTCTTGTATCCACTCACTAAGGAACCCTCTCTTTTCAATTCTATCTCTAAGGACAATACTTAGGCCCACAACCTGAGAGTCACAACTAGGATTTTTTCCATAGGATTTTTCCCTCTCTCCACCTACTTACTCCTCCATCCCATTACCAGGTGAAATGGTAATCCCTTCACCTTGTAGGTCCCTCATGACATCGCCTTTCACCATCTGGATTTGTGTGTAGGTCCAAGACGGAGACAAGCGGTTGACACTGCGGAACTGAACCGCACCCAAGATTAGCTCAAATAATAGTTTTGAGAAGCCACAACTCAATCCCTCACTACCTACTTACTCCTCCATCCTACTACCAGGTGCAATGGTCCGAAATGGATACAAACTCTTGAATGGTTGTAATGCTAATACTAACAATGTAATCTCACAATGATTAAAAGTGATACAATAGATAAAAGAAAATACAAGGCAAACAAAAATGTAAATAAGACGAGAAAAAAATGAAAAAATGTGAAAATAAAAATGAAATAAGAGAAAAAGATGGGGAATGGGAAACGAAAGGTGAGGCCTATTGGCCTTTCCATTATCTGAGCTTTCTTTATTTGTTTATTCATTTTCACTTAGAAATGGATTTTGGTTGAGACAAGAGAATGCACAGGAGAACCATAAGCAGCTTTGTAACCAAAGATTGCAAAGATATATTAATCAACCGTTCGAAGCTGGTTTTCCCATTTGGGTTTCTAGGGTAAATTTACGATGTCCATTATATGCTTGATTGATTTCTCTTGTTTATATTATTAATTGTTGTCAATGTTTTAATGGGAGTTGATCTCTGTTAGTGTTTAGTGCTTCTTTGGTTCATGGGATGGTTTAAACATTCATTCTCAACTATCAAGTGAGGTTGTCTTTCATGTTTTTCAATTTGTCTTTCCAAATACAAATACCAACAACTCTTAAACTAGCATTGCCCATTCCAACATGGATCATGAGATCAATTGCACTCATCTTAGAGTTGTAATTATCTAGGTATTTTCTAAATTGAATTTTTTAAACATATTTGACTGTTGGGCATTTTTCTCACTAGCCGGGTGAATTTAAATGTGCCTGGGGCATTTTTGACTATCGTTGGGCGAATTTAAATGTGCTTAGGGCGTTTTTGAACACTGCTAAATGAATTTGAATGTGCCTGGCGCGTTTTTTACCACTATTGGATGAATTCGAATATGCCTACGACGTTTTTGACCACTCCTGGATGAATTTAAATATGCTTGGGGCGTTTTTATCATTGCTTGGCAAATCTACAAGTGGCTGAGGCTGTTTTAATCACTGTTGGACAAATTTAGAAGTACCCATGGCATTTTTATTAGTGTGTGGGCGTTTTTTTATCAATGCCCAGCGAATCTACAAGTGCTTGAGGCAGTTTTAATTGTTGTTGGACGAATTTGGAAGAACATAGGGCATTTTTATCAATGTTGGGGTGTTTTTATTATTGCTTGGTGAATATACAAGTGCTTGAGGCAATTTTAATTATTGTTGGACGAATTTCGATGTACCCATGGTGTTTTTATCATTGCCTGGCAAATCTACAAGTGCTTGAGGCAGTTTTGGTTATTGTTGGATGAATTTAGAAGTACCCAAGGTGTTTTTATCAGTGTTGGGGTGTTTTTATGATTTCCTCGCAAATCTACAAGTGCTTGAGGTAATTTTAATTATTGTTAGACATTGAAGCTGTATTCCATGGCCCCTCCTAAGGTTGTTATTCTTTGTTTGGTTTGGTTCAATGCTTGTGCTGCTTCCTCGAGCTTTTGTGCAAGCTCCAACTCCTCCAAGGAAGGCTCCACATTGATTCACGCCTTGAGTTCGTTTGTTTCCTGTTGAAGCATAGCCATTGTGTCCTTAATTTGGACGACTTTTTGGACATGCTAGAGCTGACTGTCAATTGGCAAGCTGACCACAGGCAGTGCAACGTAGACCTTGTCTACCTCGGGTTCTAATTGGTCTTTGGCTTGTACTACTTCCATGTGTGTTTGCTTGAGCCTAGCATATGCATAGCCTAGCTTCTCATATCTTATACTGATCTTGACAAATATCTAAGTAACACAGTACTGTAGCTCGTGGGTTGGGACTAGATGCAGGTTCAACTCGTTGTATGGCAGGGGGTCGGCATTTGAAACTGTCTTCGGATGAACTGTAGTGGTTGCCAAAGGGTTCAGCTTGAGCTTCTTATGAAAGGCGTGCTCGGCCTGCTTCTTTAGCTCCTTTGCTCGACTGGTGTCGACAACTTTTGAAGTTTGTGCCATGGCTGTCCCCGACGCTATGTGTAGTACCATTCTCAACTACTCGAGCTACTCCTTGTTGTCCTTTTGGAGAATCTGTGTGCACTCCAGGTTTACCTGCAACTGCTAGATGATGTTGGGGATCGTCACAATGCTAGCTTACTCTTACTTTGTTAAGGGTTGGCTCTGCTCTAGTTCTTGCTAGGTCGACTCCTCTAGTGATTCCTGCATTACCTTTGGCCCTCTCTCTATTGCATTTTTGAATTGCTCAAAATATTACGGTGTGTTACCGGATGAGCTAACAGGTTAGTCATCGATAAACAAATGTAAGAGAAAGTGACCACTGTCACCATAGTCACTTCTCTAATCTACTTCGGAGAGTCGAAACCTCCAAGGGGAGAACCCTTGTGGAATACCTGTAAACACACTTATACACCAAACTAGATCTTCTATGCAAAGCGTTAGTGACCGATGCCTTTATTGAGTCAATTGAGGAATGAAGAAGACATACTATATAGAAATATGAATCTTGTAAATGCAAATCAATATATCAATTTCATTCACTTATGACAAGTAAGCAACCATTCCCAATATTTGAATCAATGTATGGTGTCATTCATTTAAGTGTAAGCACAAGTATTGCGACAACTAAATAAGGGATAAGTAGATGTACTTTGTGCGCTAAATAATGTATTCTCAATAACCAAACTAGAGATTCCATCCTAACTGTCATGCATTCACTGCATAACAAAATTAAATCCTATATGCTTATCCAAACAATGAATCAAGGATGAACAATCTAGTTTATAAGCTAATTCTTTGTGCAACCAATGAACAAAGTGTAATTTACCAGCAGTGAATGATAATGAACATTAGGCAAATGACCAAAATTCATAGCAAGTATTGGTGTTCAAACAGTGATTAGCTTCATCATTTATCCATAGTGTTGACCAAAACAAGTCTGAAATGTATGTGCAACGAAGCTAAGATCAATCCTTTGTATCAACCTTCAGTTAACATCAACCCAGACCATAATTTATTGACTTTAGACCCAAACTTTGATGTGTTTTGTGGTGTTCCTCTGCAGGTGTTAAAGGCTGTGAAGGGGTGGAGAAGTTAAACAAAATTGTAGGCTTTGACATGGATATAGGGCAGCCGATGGTAGAGGGTGTGCAATTAATTGTAGAGCTTATGGAAGGCCACAAGAAGGTGACCTATAGACTGCTATAGCCAAAAAGAAGGCTCTCCTTTGGTTGTTACAGCCTTGGACAAGCCCAAAAAAGGGGGGACCGAGGCCTTGAGGGAGCCTTGTTAGGCTAGGTCAAGCCTTCAAGGTGATAGAACGAGGGTAGGGAAGGGCCTTAAAGGGCTGGTTGAGGCCTAGGAAAGGAAAAGGAGGGGAGGATGAGAACTCCAAAAGAGTAGGCCGAGGCTGCTAGAGATGGGGGGAAAGAGGGCCGTGAGGATTAAGGGATTGTTTAGGGTTAGATTTTGGGCAGATTTCAGGTTTTTATGAATTTTAGGGCTTCCTATAATTTCACCCTAGGGTTCTTAGGCCTTTGGAGGCTAGGCCAAATTTGTAGGGAAGGAGGTCGAAATTTTAGGGAGGCCCAAAAGTGCAGAAAAATTATATTTTTGATTTTTAGGGTTTTCAACATAAAATTGCAGACCTAAATTTAACCTAATTTACCATGCAAAATGCAATAATTACACATGAAAATGCAAGAGATTTGAAGAAAAGTTGTAAGAGGACAACGCCAAGAGGGTTTTAAGGCCTTACCCTAGCCTTAGTGCATCAAGGAAGGTGACCAACCTTCCTCTTGAGATGTAAATTCAAGGTTTTGGCCAACTAGGACCCTCCCTAACAGACACAAATGGCTGGTTAATGGAAGACTAGCTAGGGCAAAAACCAAAGATCCAAAGCCCAAGCTTAAAAGAACTCCTTCCAGAGGACATTCTTCAACAAACCAAGGTGACAAAAGGCTGATAAGTGACCTAATTAAGACAAAATGCAACATTAGGGCTACCATTCAATCCACAAAAAGCATGATTCATCAGCTTTTACCAAAGAGAGATCAAGAAAACAAACCCTTAAATAACTCCTTGTGCATGTGTTAAGCAAACAATTCTAGCATCACCTTAGCAAGAGCATGAACCAAGAACGCTTCAGAAGTTGCCTTCAAAACAAAAAAGAGAGACTTCCTCAAGAGGTGCGCATCACTTCAAGAGCCCTAGTAAGGGTAAAAAAGTAACATAATCTTTTGTCCCACTTGTCTTCTGTTCAAATGAAGTGAGGAGAGGCTTATTTATAGCCTTCTCACGCTCACTTTACAAAAATAACCAGGGCAACATGCCTTTATAAATGTCAATTTGAAATTACAAATGTCAACTTAAAATTATAACAAAAATAATATAAAATAATCTAGTTTGTGGGTAACTTGGGGCATTTTCCCTAGAGTTTATCCAAAAATGACTAAAATTGAAAATGAGCAAATCACTCCAAATGAGGTTAGAGTGTTCAGGGGGGATGACGCCATGCCCCATCTAACCCTAAGAGTGTTGATAATCCCTCAATGTCCCTCCCCACCCCTCGCAAAAAAAAAACCAACAGTATGGCTTGGTGAAGGGATGATGCCATCTCTAGAGGAGGCCCACAGAAGGGAGGCACTATGCTGAAAGAGGGCCAGGATGGATGGCTAGGGTGACCTGGAAGGGAGGCAAAAGCCTCAGAGTTGAAGCACTGTCACCAAAGTAATAAACAAGGAGGGGGTCATGTGACCAAGTGACCTGACCCTAGGAGCCTTGGACACTAATCCCAGGGTTAAAGAACCCCAACAAAGGGTAGTCAATAGTGCCATTAAGCCGTAGTACTCCTAAAGGAAGGACCAAAAGGTTCGGCCATAACCATCCCTCAGGTGCTGGCAACATCCATGTCCTAGCCTAAAAAATGCATCGCCCCGCTCTTGGGCAAACAACTAAAGTTGCGTTGGTACAAGTGCAACGTAACATGGTGGATTGACTTAAGTGGTTTGGTTCCAGGGGTCTTTGTCCTTGGGGATTGCTCTTCCATTTCTTATATCTCCTCAAGGTCTTGTTTTGGCATTGGAGAAGGGGGATGCCTTTTACTTCTTAGCATCCTTGGTTTGTTGTGCCAAAATTGTCTTATGCTTGCGCTTATCTGTCAAGTGCAATGATTGTCTGGGCAGGCTAGTACTGGTTCTTGCTCCTTGGGAATTCTTTTTATGGATTCTTGATGCCACTAGGATCTCCACTTTCGAGTCGAAAAATGATTATAGGTGTTGCAGCCAATGCATCATCACAGCTTTGACATCATCGGCTATGATGTAGAAGGCTAGAACATCTGCATTCGACAATGGCTCTGCATGCAGGGAGATGAGGACATTGTGGCAATCGAACTCAAATAACACCATGTCCTTGTATTGGTCCACAATGGACTGTGAAATTCCGAAGGACTCTGCTATAGCGTTCAGTATGGCTATGTACTAGCTCTAAAACGCTGTCTCCATGTGCAATTGAAACTCTCTGGTGGGCTAGCAGTGTAATACCAAGAACTTTGCTGCCATAAAGTCTTCATGGTAAGGTGGTTAAACGGGAAGTCAAGTGATGGTTGTTAGACCATCATGGCTATTAGCAGCAGGACCCAATTATAGTGGAACTTCGTTCCTCGGTCGTGTACATCCAACCAATCCTGGAGGAATTCGTGTCGCAGGTATGGCACCCATGCCAATTGTTGGCCCGCCGCACACTTTTCTATTGCAAGGACCACCCCCACTGGGCACTCATCCTTTTGACATTTCCTCAGCAGTTTGCATGCAAGCATCTGTGCTGTGATTCTTACTTTGTGCTTCGATATGTCAGAGATGATACACCTGTGTGATCCTTGGCGCATGTGATACTTCTTGTAGACTTATTACTTCTGTCAGATCCATGCCCTTGTGCGGAAGCCCAAAGATTGTACAGATTACATTGTCCTTGATCACATACTTCTGGTCGAGCCAGAGGTATCCTCCTTGGAGGCGGCTGAGGAGGAACTGTGAGCAACAATTTATCCATGTTACTTTTTCGAAATGCGGGATGTCCATTAGGGCCATGATGCCCGAATTATGGAGCAGCCGCACCTAGGCTTGGGGTTGCACACCTTATGTTCCTTCGAAATTGTGTCTCATCTAGTATTTTGAAATCTGAATATTTCAACATGGGGACCATGCCCAACAACAACCCCTTGATCTCTACTTCGGTTGGGATTGGCACCTCCAACATAGGGTTATCCTTCGACGCTTTAGTCTTTGTTAGGCCCTTCTTTGTGACTGGAGTATTGGCTATGACTGTTCTCCTCCTTGAGGTGCATTGCTCTTACTGAGACAAAGATGGCTCTTCTCACTGCACTACACAATTGTCTTAACTTCACTCAACCCTTCGACTTCAACTCTTCATTCTCTTAGCACATTGATGTATCCTTATCCTTTGCTTTTCTTATAGCTAGGTGTGATAGGTGTTGATGAAATTGTCATTGATGCCAACATGGACTTGCAGTGGCCCCACAGGATGTCATTGATGCCACCAAGTTCCACCTACAGTGCCTTGATCGCCTTGATCTCTTACAGAGTGGGTTTGTGCTTTGAAGCACCATGTACCCAGTTGACAAGGTCCTTGTACCCACAAGTTTGGATCTTGATGCCACCACCTTGCTGAAGATGTTGAAGACCCTGCTGATGATGCTGAAGACCCTGGAAATGGTCCTGAAGCCTTGATGGATGTTGGAGAAGCCCTAGATGGGTGGAAGAAGCATTAATGACCCATTCTGTGGTCATTCATGCTATGATGATGTCATGGGTCCTCGGGAGAAGGTTTGGCAAACCCACATGTGATGTCTTGATGTATCTTGACCATAGAGGTCCTTGTGCATGGCTAAGGTGGTTGAAGAAGCCCATGATGCCTCCTGCCTGATGAAGAAGCCTTTGGACCCACATTTGTTGGGTTAATGGTCCTTGAACCTTTGAAGGAGATGATATGGTTACTTTTGGATGATGGGGTCCTTGGTCACACATGTCATGGTGTTGGGATTCTTTGATGAAGCCCTTGATGGCTTGATACACCCTTGCATGTGATGGTTTGGGTCTTGAACCCACTTATTGGCAGTTTGATGATGGCACCAACACACAAGCCCACAAACAAGTCAACTCTCCAAAAGGAATAAAGAAAGGTGGACAGGTCGGCTCCACAAAGGAAGATTGTGACAAGTTGGCTCAACAAAAATGAGAAAAATAAAATACAACAAGTCGGCCAGCCTACAAAAGATTAAATTTCAAATTCAAATTTAAAAATAAAAAAAAAAAATATTTTTTTTAAGGTCAGCTCCAGAATTTATGGTGGAAAAACCAGTATAAATACCCCATCAAAATTCATTTTGAAATGTGAGAAATTTTGTGGGAGCTCTGAGGAAATTCGCAGGTTTGACTGAGGCAAATTTTGGAGGAGCAGTCCATTGAGGAAAACGCAGGAGCAGTCTGTGTAAAACGCAGCAGCAGACATTTTTGAAGTCTGATATATATATATATTTTTTTAAGAATTTCGGAGATGAAAGCAGCTCGCTGAACTGAGGAAAAATTCGCTGAGAAGGAGCAGTGTCTGAGGAAATTCTGGGTTTGCAGCAGAAGGAGGATAAAAATTTTGGTTCTTATTTTTAAAGTTTTCTCTTTAAGACACTCGTGATAGCAGCAAAAATTGCAGCAGTAGTCAAACATTTTTTGGTGTGTTTTGACAGTCCAAATCTTGGATTTGTCTTGAGGTGTACCAGCACAAGTTTTGCAGCAGAGGAGTAGTCCGAAATTTGAAGCAGCAGTCTGATTTTTGGAATTTTGAAGAGTACAGTCCAGGCTGCCATCATCTGAGCTTTCACAGAAATTTTTTTTTGGGGAATAATCAGCAGAATTGAATGACAGTCCCGAATTTAACTTATGTTTTTGTTTTTGGCTGCTATGACGATCCATTTTTGGACTTGGTCTAGGGTTTTACCAGCACCTAGTCTGAGTTTTTGAAGCATTCAAAACAATCTGAATTTTGCAGCAGCAGAGGTTGAGGTCTAACCTTTTACTTAGTCCCGAATCTTCCACAGTCCTAAAGTAGTCCCGAATTGACCTTCTTCACTATTTACAGCAGTCTGTTTGGACTTGGTTGGGGTTTCTTCCACTGTTCCAAGTTGGATGATGATTGGACTCTTGCACAGTCCAAATATACACAGTCAATACTCTATAATGTGTTGATGGAGGTGACAACCAGATGATGAAGATGATGGTGTTGAATACTCAGTCTGAATGCACAGTCCAAGCTTGATACAAGTCCAAGGTTGACTGCACTTATTCTTCCTCAGGTCATGTGACATGGTGTAAAACTTTTTGACTGTGTTTTTGGTTTCTTCAAACTGAGATACATAACAACAGCAGTATATTAGGAGTTTATTTTAAAAGCCTTAAATGAGGTAGCAGTCCCGTAATTTGCAAACTGAGGCAGCTCCGAAGTTTCCACAGTTCAAGTTTGCAGAAGTCAAGGACCTTGATGATCTGATTTGATTACCTCAGTGCCGAATCTTTCCAAGGCTTTACTTAGCACAAACAGCCCGGAATTTTGTGATGTAAGACATCTTCAAAGTTGAGGTTTGTTTTGAGTCCGAGTTTGCAGCAGCAAGGTTGACATGACATGCATCCGAGGTTTTTAAGCATCTAAAGGTTGACATGGCTGGATAAACATCTACAGTTTCAAGTTCAAGGATCTTCTACAATAACATGGTATGTATGTATGAGATTTAATGTCAAATGAGTGAACTGTGTATGCTATACACTTGTTAACACTACAAGATGATAGTAATGTGTGTAAGTAGTAATGATGCACAAGTATGAACAATAACGAGTGTATGTACAGTATACAATGTGTGAATGTACAAGTATATATACAGTGAAGTGTACAAGTGAAATGAGTGTACAATAATAAGTGCATACAGTGGTGTGAAATGAGAAGTAGTGATCTGCATGCTATACTCTATGATATACAGTGCTAGCAGTTTTGGGCATGAGCAGACTGTGGTTGTTTTGAAGGTTTTAAGGCAGCATCAGTAAGAGGATTCATAACAAGTCTTACAGCAGAAAGTCAAAGGTTTTCTACAGTGATGTGTGAAGAATTTTTGTTAATACATGCTTTATGACAATGCATGCTTTCCTATACTCTAAGATGATGAAGATATGATGATAGGATGATCTAAATGAACAATGATAATAATCTGACAGAGATGAGCAGTAGTTTGTCCATGATATCTCAGTTATATGTATGCACAGTGATGGGGGATAACAACTTGACAAAATGAGCAGACAGTGTATGGGCAGACCTTGTTTAATATAAGAAGATTTTGTGGACATAAGCAGACCTTCATGAACAGTCTTGAAGTCTTAACAGTGCATGATGAAGCTTGAAGATATGAAGATTGACTTGAAGAGGATATGAGCAGACCTCTTGATGACAAGCAACCAGTAAAGAAGACAATAATGATGATGACAAGTTTGATTGTTGTTTGACAGTCTGGTTTGTGAAGACCTTTATGTTTGACTGATTGAGTATGGTGTGTGTGACAGTGATGCCTTTAGCAAAAGACATGATGACAATGTGACCTGATGACTTGGCAGTATTGAAGAGCAGTTGTTGATGAACATAGAAGATTGAGAAGTGTGTTGCAGCAGTGTTGATGGAAGTGATGAGTAGATGATCAACAGTATTGACCAGCAGCAGAATAGATTGAAGAGACAGATGATGTTGATGTGACAGTGAGCTTAAATTGTAAAAGCAAGCTTGTCTTGCTTTTGAGGTTAGGATACCTCAAACCCTTCTTAGCAGGGTCTAAGAAAACCAGGCAGGGTCTTGGATGAAGAGTAGGTGTTCTTTGTATCAGTAGGTGCTGATTTTACCTAACGGTTGTAGCCGGACTTAAACTAATACAAAAAGATTACAAAATTATATGGTGTTGTGTTCTTTTGTGTTATGGTTCTTATGATTCATATGCTATGATATGTGAATGATGAAGTTTATGAAATGATTATGAGATTGGTAGAATAATCGAATGATGAAGTGGTAGTTAATTATGACAAGTTAAGAAATGTTGTAAAACTGGCTTTACATTGATTCACCCCCCCTCTCAGTGTCTAACAATAGGTAGGCTTTCCTCTCCTATTTACTGGTCTCCCCCCACGCCTCTTGAGTTTAATGTTGGATGGGATTGGCAATTGTGCGCAAACTCCCTCTTTTGCTGCACACCTCTTGCCTTGAATGATGAATAGGACGACCAACTCTGCATAGGCTCTCTCTACGTTTGTGCATTGCCACCTTCATTCATGCATGCTATCTCTCTTTTTGTCGCTTCCAACTTTACTCATGAGGGCTCTTTGATTAGGGATGATAACAACATTGCCCTATCCTCTTCGTTGTTACCCTTTTAAGTGTTGATTAATGTAGTACTTTCTCTTTAGGAGCACTGTCCTTTACCAATCTTTCTAAATCTAGCAATGACGGTTATGACTAACACAAAATCCGACTGACACAACTGGTGGAATGATGACTAACAGATGGATGCATGACGATTGGACGATTGGTGAATTGGTGACTATAATTGGATGATGGATGAGTGACGGTTGGTGGAATGGTACATTGATGACATGGAGTGTGTTGTCTAGCTGATCTGGCACTTTTCCGCATGACTTGACTTCTAACTTCTCTATTGCTTGATTCTCAACATTTAATACTGACTTCGGCAGATTCTTAACATTGACACTAGCACTTGAGTTGTTCATTTGATCCTATGATAGCTGGAATGGAACTAAACATTTGATATCATGACTGAAAGTGAAACTACACTATTGAAGACTAAATATATTGTCTTTTTTTTTTCACCGTCACCGACTTACAAGTGTTCCTGTCATTGTGGGCTATGTTAGGGCTTTAGGCGATTTCCATTGATAAGGCCCTTCATTGGTTGCCTTGCCAAGATGGCAAGCTTTGCTGTGTTGACTTTAGTGATGAATAGGATCTTGAATGGACCCAACCAACTCATTTTGAGCTTTCTTGGATTCTTCAAAAAATTGCTATCATACATCAACACCAGTATGCCAGGTTTCAAGGTCTTACTCTTGATGTTCATGTTGTGTCAGGCTTTTTGTCACTGCTTTTCAACGACCTGGTTGAACCTTGCAATGAACTAGTCTTCTTCTAACTTCATGAGGTCCTCCAGTCTACGTGTAAGCGAATCATCATCTATCATTTTTGTGGCATAAAGCTATATGCAGGTTGGGGACAACAAATTCTACCAGCATTAGGACTTCTTTTCCATAAACCAACCTGAATGGAGATTGTTTTGTGAGCCTCTTGCACGTTGTTTTGTATGCCCACAGGATTGTTAGAATGCGTTGATCCCAGTGGTCAAGTTGTACATTGTAGACCTTTGTAAGTGCTTGCTCCAAAATTTTGTTAAATGCTTCCACGTTAACATTCACATGTGGATGATACGACGTGCGCTTTTGTTGGTGTATCATTTACTCTTTTGCTAACATGTAGATGGTGGAATTTAGGAAATAGGTTCCTTGATCACTCATTACCACCTTTGGGCATCCAACTTGGTGATGATATGCTTGAACATGAATCACGTAGTGGTCTCTCAGGTACAATCCTTCATTGGCGCAGTGTCTGACCATCTTGTTAGATACTTCATCGTAGTGATGATATATTGTGCACTAGCTCTACGTGCTGGTGGGTTGATTGGACCCACAAAATCAATAGCTCATTTCTCAAATGGCTCTAGTGTGGTCAGAAAGAAGAGAGGCAACTCATCCATGCACGGTGACTTTCCAACTTGCTGGCACACATCAAACTGTTTGCAATATATCTTGACTTCTTGGAATAGTGAATGCAACCATATTCGTGCACGTAGCATCTTGTGTGTAGTAGGCTTCCTTGTATAATGTCCTCCAACAATGCCTTCATGTGCTTCCCTTAACAGAAGTATCCATTCATGTTCCAGGACATACCTTCGTAGTATATCATCTACTCCCAATTCGTAAAGCTGTCTTGCAATCAATTGAAAGTTTGTGTTGCTTGTTACCGGTTGTCTGCGCTGCGCTGCATATTACCAGTTATTTGCGTTGCACAATTGTGTAACCCTTCGGTGTGCGACCAATGGAAAAAAATGATGCAATCTCATTGTACTGGTCCAATATAGCCTCAATGTGAAACAATTGCGCATCTGTGAGATTGTCATCCAAACTATTGCCTTATTCGCCAAATTCAATCTTGGATAGATGATCTGGACCAACATTATGCTTGCTTGGCTTGACAACGACTTCAAATTTGAATTCTTTAAATAGAAGCAAGCATTGATAAATGTGCCCCCCCAACACTCGCTTGCTGACCAAGTACCTCAATGCAGAATGGTTTGTGAAAAATTTGAAGGCATTCCTAACAAGCAGTGTTGGTACTTCTGCAAAACATACACCATCGCCAAGCCTTCATGCTTAGTTGTGGTGTGATTCTTCTCAGCTGTAGATAATTTTCTGTTGGTGAAGGAAACAAGGTGATCAATGTCTCCTTCAGGATGGGCTAGCACTGCTCCTAGCGCAATAGACGATGCGTCCACATGCACATGAAACATGTCCATTCATACTTAACTTCTTTTCTCAACAACTCCTCTAGCGGAGCTGTAATACTGACATAGTTCCTTATGAATTTTCTATAATACCTAGTATGTCCCAATGTTGTGCGCAAGCGTTTCACATTTGTTGGGGGCGATAGATTGATTATGATTGCACTCTTCGCCGAATCGACTAGCAAACCTTCCTTGCACACAACATTCCGCAACATAAATCTAAATGGGGTGCAAAAAATGCACTTCTTCAGTTTCAAAGATATCTTCATTTGCATGCAACGATCTAACATAAGTCTTAACGCTTGCAAATGATCCTTCAATAGACTGAATACTGTCCAGTTGTCCAGATAGACTTCTAAGAACTTAGGCATGAATTCTTTGAATGTGGCCACCATTATCCTATAAAATACAGTCAGTGCATTCTTTTATCCAAACGACATCAACGCAGGTGAAAGATGTCCACTTCGTCACAAAGGTGGTCTTTGTACGATCCTCCTTTGCTATACGCACTTGATGGTATCTCGAGAAGCCATTAGTGAACGAATAGGCTTCATGTCCTCATACATTCTCCAACACCTCATTGTGAATGGTGCAAGGAATGGGTCATGTCTACATGCAACATTCAATGTCACGTACCCATACCCCATTGTCATGCAGAATTGCAAATTTGATTGAGAACCTTTACTATTCATCAAATCGCAGGGCATGGTCGCGAACCACTTCTCGACATTTCCAACATTGTCACACTCCCTCCCGTCTTCCATTGATCAGTTCGACGATCTGTAAGGAAAGATCTCAGAGGAGATCGGACGACGGAGAGAAAAACGCGACGGAAATCAACGATCCCAAACGATCTCGCAAACTGGAACCAAATCAACGGTTCAGAATCCACCCGCAAAAATCAATGGTGTAGAAAGCCCGAGTTGCGAGGTCGGAAGTTACGAAAATTTGCAATCTCACTTCCTGCATCCGGCATCCCGCATCCTACATCGAAAAACAGATCAACGGCGGACATCCGTCCTGCGAAGATTGACAGTGCGAAAACTTGGACTTGCGGGATTGGGAATTGTGGAAATCACGAGACCGCAATTCCGCATCCTGCATCTCGCAAGTTGCGGAACCCACGATCTGCGAACTGACATTCTGCATACCGCATCCCGCAAACTGCGTAAATGGCGATTTCTAGCAGGAAACTCAACTTTTTCACCGAAGTCTTGGATCGATCTAATCATTCAGGCCATTACCGATCTGGCCAATCTATCTTGCAACTTAGTTCGAAATGCATTGATGGAAAACATACATAGATGCCTATAATTGCAGTTATTCAAAGGAACAATGCATCAGTTCAACATAGCCACATGTTCATCACACTCCATCAAGCAATTTACATTACAAGAAATACAATTGCAGAGAACAACATAGACAAGAACACTTATCTTGAACAGAACTTGTCCCGCAACCAGCTATGTTGCTGCAACGTTCCACCTAACCATAGGCCAGTGCGCTCATCAATCTCTCAGCGACACTGCCACCTCCGAGCTGGGCATGATTTCCTCAAGGAATAAGGGAACACTAGTAGACTTATACATAGCCAAGGTGCAATAACACTCAGCCAAGCCAACACAGTTGGGTTTCACAGACTGAACACAGTCAAGCCAACATTCACCTTTAAGGACCAGTCAAGCCAACAGATGGGTTTATCAGACTATACACAGTCAAGCCATCTCATTGCTGGGTTTATCAGACTGTCGAGCCAAAGGTTACTCACTAGGTCAAACACAACAAGACACATCCAAGCCAACTGATGGGTTTATCAGGCTACCAGCTAAGCCATCTTTCCCGTTGGGTTTATCAGGCTTCTAAGGCAATGGGCAGGAAGAACTGCTAAGCGAGTTAGCTCATCCACAGAGCTAAGAACACCTTCACAAGACCTATCTGGCCTGGCTTCTCCACTACCTACACACCCAACACAAGGAAGTGTCCCCTTCTCTGCTCCACAGTCCCTCAGGCTACACCTTCCCTTCCAGTGCTCTTAAGGATGTGCATAGCAAGTTTACCAGCCACTCTTATCTTATCGTGAGGTTCCACACTAGGTTTATCAAGCACGTTCTACATCTCTCCCATTTCTAAGTCTTGTACATAGCTCAAACCTGAACCAGGGTGCACAACACAACAATCACAGGGAGACTCCACAACACCGGCTTTACTTTGGAACACGAGTAACAGGGTCTCACACACTCTGTAGTTTAAGGCAACACTGCAACACAACAATCTCAGTCTTTCCAAGGGAAAAATACTTGCAGAATGCAAAGGATACACATAGGAAGAGCTCCGCGGCTACCACAATGTCACTAACCACTCGCAGAACGCGAAGTATACACACTGGTAGAGCTTCACTGCTACCACAATGTCACTCCCCTGGGAAACGAAGATGGTGGTGAATAATTTGCACCAGAGCGTCCTGCAGCTCTCCAATCGTGAGAGTAAATCCAAAACGTGAACGCGTGGGTCCAAAATTGGCATACGGTTTTGGTGTTTTCTTGTCCATGCAAGCAAAACACGACATTCCAAAATTGGGTGCTCTGCCCAATTCGAAATTGCCCATACTCTTCCCCTTCCAAGCAATAACTACCTCAACCACCTTCTGGTAGAATAAATGGTTGGGAAGAGAAGACAAGAAAGAGGGTTGTTGATAGTTTTGATGGGTTCTCCCCATGACACATGGCTTTTCCCCAAACTGGCTCAAGGTTAACATTCCCACCCCCTTATCCTTAGAAAAATCATGCCCCCATCTCATTATTCGTTGCATTGACATAGTTGGTTGTGGGTTTTTTTTCATTAACTTGCATATTTACATGATGTTTACAAACGTGCTTGACTTAGCATAGAAACCATAGGCATTAACCATGATCGCCTATATACCAAACATTAATCAATGACAGGGCCTTGGCCTTAAGCTCCTTGTCATGATTCGATATAATATTTACATCATATACATTAATGCAACGGGGTCAAAACCGGGGTGTTACATTCAGGCTGCGCAAATCCACACAGATGCAAATTTCTCTTGTCTTCTTGTTTTGGACCACCATCGGACTGACCCATTTTGATTCGTCAATTGGGAAGATAATCCCTGCATCCATCATACGGTTTAGTTCCTTGTGCACATTTTCTTTATAGCGGGGTTTTAGTTGATAGGTTCTTTTCTGCTGGTTTCGCCTCCTTTAGCGGAATCTTCATTTCTCCAAGAGCTCCCGCAATCCCTTTCATCTCTGAGAAGTTGAGTGGAAATAAATCTTTGTACTCCTTTAGTAGGTCAACTATCTGGGTGATTGCCTCTTGATCCTAATAGTCTCCTATGATTAGTAGGTCAACTCTTTGGGTGATTGCCTCTTGATCCTAATAGTCTCCTATGATGGTCATCTTGGGCTCCTCCTCAGTACCAATATTGTACTTCTTTGTCCTCAGGGTCTCTATAAACTTCAGTGTAGTACTGGTGGATGGCTCATCTTGCACTGTGTGTTTTCCAACAATGTTTGTGATTTGGATGCTGCGTGGATCCTCTTCTTCATTAATCTCCTTGTTGTCATCTTTCTAGTAATATTTGTTCAACCATGCTAAGTCCTGGTGGTAAGCGTAGACTATCCTCTGCGACACAACCTGTTGTGGTCTTTCTCTGAAGATAAAGTGCTTCATCCGATGGAGAACTTTGGCTAGGTTAGGATCAATGGTACTAAACTGGAATGTGGCGGTAAATTTGGTACACACCTTCACCCAATTCTTGGAATTTCTTCTCATTTCTTGCTGAACATACCAACTGCATGGTATGACATCTAGTGCGTGATAGAATCGTTGCACCCACTGGCTGCATGGTACACTCTTCATTTCCCATCTTTGCTGTCAGAACTAGATGTATTCTTTGTGATCTTATGTTCCCTTAAATCTATTGAGAAGCTTCAGGTCTGTAGAAGACTGAAACCTCACCTTGATGCGTGTCTCGACAACTTCCTAGCTATTCAACTCACCTTTATGTGTTCTCCACCAGCGCGTAAGCATCCCTCGAGTTACAATGTCCATTGTTTTCACTCTTTGTTCCTTTGGGACCCGAGCTTGCATTTGTTCGAGGAAAGTATCCACTTTCTCTATTCCATTGAACACTGGTGGTTCATGTAACTCTATCCAATCCATCGCACATACTTTGTAATGCGTGCACCAATGTTACAAATATCGTGTCAGTGAATATATCGCCAAGGGTCCAAAAAGAAATTATCGGAATTATCGGCAAAAATGTTGGCAAACATCGTCAATATATTGGCAAAATAAAAAAGACAAAAATATTTAAAAATACGAAAAATACAAAAAATTACAACACATTCGAAAATATTGACAAATATCGGCCAATATCGCGAAAAATCAGCAAATATCGCCAAAAATCTTCAAATATCGTGAAAAAATCGAGAAAAATCGGGGAAAATATCAGGGCGATATATTGCCGATATATCGCCAGTGAGTTAACATCGCGATATAGGATGTTGTCGATATATCGGCGATGTTTGTAACATTGGCGTGCACATCTCCTTGTAGAAACCTCATATAGTTGATTTTGCCATCGATCCATCACATCTTGTGAATTAGTATCAAAAGAACAAACATAGTGCCAACTGGTTTCTCCACCTACAGTGGGATTTATGTAATCTTCTTTTCTGGCAGTGACATTGTATTTATTCTCTATCTCAACGTTACTGATGTCACCCTGAATCGACTTAGTATATCGTTCCCCTTTTGTGGCATCTAAAGAGCCACTATGCATAGTTCCTCTGATTCGAAGTACATGCGTTTTTGCTTTAGGTTCAAAATAACAGTAATGTCAAATACTCAATCAATCCCTAACAAGGTTGGGTATGGATCAATATCCTCCAATATCTCAATCACTTCAAATTCCGCTTTTGTTCATGCCATCAATATTTACTTCTACATCGATCAACCTTTCAATTGGGAAAACTTTGTACTAATTAGCTAATCTGAGTTGTAAGGGAGACCATACCAGCTTTGGCTTTCTCATCAACTCATAGGTATTCTTAGGAAGAATGTTCACATCTGCTCCCAAATCAAACATTCATCTTTCATCTCAAATCCTCCTAGTTCAAGAGACAACATCAACTCCTTCCCAATTCTTCTCTTCTTGCCCACTCTGCATGCATTCCTTTCGAAAAGTGACACAAAAATAGGTTCTTCGGCTTCATTAGACATTAGTAGCTTTGCAAGCATGTTTGTTACTTTATTGAAAACATGAGGATCATTCAATATATTCACACAACTATGTAGAAAGGTACTTACTGGGTCTTCCTGGTGACTTTTGTATGTCTTTTTGGGTTCTTCTTTGTGCTTTGTGGCTTCTCATTGTGCGATACGCCTCGACTCTTCATCACGCATACTAAGTAGTAGTTCGTCCTCACTCGGGCTACGCAATTGATCTTCCCTACATAGCCTTGCCCTGGCGCCAATCTTCTTCTCGATGGGTAGCTTCCTCGACCACTCTTTGTGCCTCATGCAGGATATGTAGTTGGTCCTTTGCTCCAAAATTGGGTAGGGGTTACACAACTTTCTTTATCTTTGGATCCTCTGCTACGTTTGTACAACATTCTCCAAATAGGCCTTCACTCGTTTGAGTGCCTCCTCAAGTTACTATATTTAGTATTTACCTGTCGGATCCTTTCCCTTATTTTCATTCCTAGGTTCAGTAGTCACCATGTTACAATGGCCTTTCATATGTTCCCACCATAGTTACATATATCGTGTCGGCGAATATATCGCCGGGGGTCCGGAATGAAACTTATCGGCAGCAACGGCGAAAATATCGGAAAATATCGGCAAATGTCGTTTTGCATTAAAAAATACAAAAATAAACATTTTTTTTCAATTTTTTTGACATCTAAAGCAACAACAACATCAAATAAACACATTTCCACATAAATATTAAAATACAACTCATATATAAGATGCATAATATGTCAAATGGTGGATCATGATCAAATATCGAGTTCGACTGTAAAAGGATAGAAAATGAAAGTAAAGGAGAATGTCACTTTTACTTTAAGAATTTAATATTGCCATTTATTACTTTAAGAATTTAATATATTTAGTTTTAATAACACTGCCAAAAACTTAACCCATGAATTTTTTTTCAAATTTCTTGAAATTTTTTTTAGCAGGGCGATATTTTCCAAAATCTCCCGATATATTCCCAATATATCGCGACATATTGAAAATATCGCGATATATTCAAAATATCTTTTTCAAATTTTTTTAGCAGGGCGATATTTTCCAAAATGTCCCGATATATTCCCAATATATCGCGACATATTGAATATATCGCGATATATTCAAAATATTGAAAATATCGCGATTTTTTAGTGGCGATATATCGCCAAAGGGAATGACTCGCGATATATCGCGATATCGCCGATATATGTAACTATGGTTCCCACTTCTTGAGCAAGTGTAGGCAATCCTGTGTTGCATGTTTTGCACTATGATGCACACAGTGTGTGGGGCTTTGTACAAAATCTTGCCAAATGGCATGGCTCCCCATAGTCAATGCAAATTACTTGTCTTCGATTGCCACCATAGCCTCTTCCAGGACCTCAGAACCCACTACGTGTTGCTCCCTGCTATCCTGTCGGATTAGGTCCTCTATTTTCTTTTGTGCTTAGGAACTGGTAGGCATCTGCTGTATTGCCCTTCATTAATTGCAGAGCGTGATAGTTATTCACGTTCAACAATATACTCAGCTTCAGCTGTACTCCGAGCAATGGAACCTTGTTTCCTGCTGGACCAAGAGATCATTGTAGATCCCATACTGAAGCAGTAACCTGAAGTACGCTTTCTATCTACTGCACTTCTAGCCCAATCTGAGTTAGCATATCCAGCTAACATTACTCCATTGTTGGAAGTATACTTGAGCCCATAAGTGATGGTACCTCGTACATATTTGAGTACATGTTTAGTAGCTACCTAGTGTATGTGCTTTAGATCGGACATGAACTGACTCAGAGCATTCACTGTGTAACAGATATCTGGTCTCGTGTGTACAAGATACATTAGAGATCCAATAAGCTGTTGATACAGGGTAGAGTCCACATTTTGTAAACTGGTGGTTGAGTCTCGCAACTTCTTCAAATTAGTTGTCATGGACATGCCCATAGACTTGCAGTCTTGCATCCTAAATCTCTGCAAGATATCAACTGCATGCTGTTGTGTTGCTTCTCTCTCTCACAGAAAACTGCGAACTTCTCTGAGTTGCTGCGTAGCTGCACTCTCTCCCAGAAAATTACCAACTTCACTGAGCTGCTGTGTTAGTAATGAGGAGGGGAGCCTCCTATTTATACTGTTTTCCCACTAGAAATCTAACTGGGGCCAACTTCACTTGTGGGAGCAATATAATTTTATATTTTATAATTTTTTTTTTCTTTTATTGCCGGCTTTTCACCCCAAGGTTTACATTGTTCTTTCTAGGGTTTGTATGAACAACAAGTTCAACTCTCGAAGGAGGACAATATAAGTACAATAAGAATAGCTTCTGAAGTTGCACAAACTCCAACATTCCCTCTCAACAAGGAAGGTATTCTTCGGTCTTCATCAGCATCACGATCATCTGGGTTTCATCTGTACATCTATACTGTCTCTATCATCTCTAAACGTACGGAAGGTTGTCTTTATGAATTTGTTCTATCCGGATGTCTGAGAGAAAATCTCTTGCTACCTATTCGTCTCTACTGTCGATGGAATACTTCCATGCCTGGCTACTGCCTGGATGAGCAAATGTGTATGACCATCTACTACCAGTTTGTCTCACCTGTCGATGGGTTACTCCCATACCTGGCCGAGAACTTGAACAAGTAAATGTGCATGACCATTTACTGCCTGTACGTCTCATCTGTCGATGGGTTACTCCCATACCTGGTTGAGAACCTGAAAGAGTAAATGTGCACGACCATTTACTACTTGTTCGTCTCATCTGCCGATGGGTTACTCCCATACCTGGCTGAGAACTTGAACGAGTAGAGGTGTCTGTGCAATCACACTGCCATTTGCTACTTGTTCGACTCATCTGTCAATGGGATTTCTCCCATACCTGGCTGAGCACTTGGACGAGCAGAGGCACCTGTGTGAACCCGATCATCTACTACCTGTCCATCTCATCTGCCGATGGGATTTCTCCCATACCTGGCTGAGAACCTGGACGAGCAGAGGTACCCGGGAAAAAGTATGGTTAATGTCTCTTAGTCTTCTCTCCCTCTCAAGGAGGGATATGTTCTCTTATACTCCCGCAAGTCTTCCGCGAAAGTATTCAAGCTTCATCCTAGGAAGAGGCTTGGTGTGAACATTTGCGGTCTGGTTGTCTATCGGAATATATTGGAGCTCGACCGCACCTTTCTGCACCATATCATGTATGAAGTGATACCGAATCTCTATCTGCTTCGACTTGTCGTGAAATACAGGATTCATTGACATCTGCACACAACTCTGGTTATCATGGTGAATCATGGTTGGCTCTGGAATTTGGCCAAACAATCCTGCAAGAAGTTTACGAAGCCAAACTGCTTCTCGGGCTGCTAAACTTGTAGCCATATACTCGGCCTTTGCAGTACTGAGAGCTACTGAGTTCTGCTTCCTATTGTACTACGAAATTACTGCATAACTCAAACTGAAACAACATCCTGAAGTGCTCTTCCTATCTGTAGTGCATTTGGACCAATCTGAGTTTGTAAACCCTTGCAATCTCAAGTCACAATCGGAATCATATCGTAGATTATATCCCACAGTGCCATGTAAGTATCTGAGCACATGTTTTGCAACAGTCCAGTGAATCTACCTCGGTTCGCACATGAATTGACTGAGGGCATTCACAGCAAAAATATCTGGTCCGATGTTTGTCAGATAAATAAAAGACCCAATCAACCGGCGATACATAGTGGGATCGATCAAATTTCAATTTGAAGCAGGATCTCTCAACTTCTTCAAATTTGCATCCATCGGAGTATCTATGGACTTGCAGTCCAACATTCCGAATCTCTTTAGCATATTCATGGTGTATTTTCCTTGACCTAGGAAAGTCTTCTTCTGCCTTTATCATACTTTTAATCCCAAGAAGTAATACATCAACAATGTTATTGAGAAAGGCTCTCTTGACATCCATCTGATACAACTTCCATCCCATAGCTGAAGTAATAGCAATAATCGATCTGATGGAAGTGTGTCAAGCCATAGGAGCAAATGTCTCATCATAATCGACTCCCTCTTTTTGAGAGAATCCTATGGCAACAATTTGGCCTTGTATTATTCAATGCTCCCATTTGCTCCATGCGAAGTTTCTACAAAATCTGTCATGCCCATTTGGGTCTTTTTTGGCTTACTACCATATCTGTGGGAGCATCATCTGGCTCAACTGGATCAATGGGACTGATCGGTTTATTCATTTCTTCAGACATTCCTCTTAATGTTTGGAGGGGGAGATGATCTCATCTCTTCATCGTCATTGATCTCCATATCTGATCCTCTTCCTTTTCGGATAGCCATTTCTTCTTCAAAGATTGCATCATGTCTGACTTCGATTTGAATCGATCCTGGGATGTATATTCGATAATCCTTTGAAGACTTGCGATATCTCACGAATGTTTCCTTCTTGCCTGAAGGTTCTAACTTGTGAACGTGATTGTAGACTGGAAAGTAATTATCCATCTAGGTTCATCAAGGATCCATTAATTGTCTTGTTCGAGTCACGACAGCAGTGTCGTTAGGTTTCTATCATATGTAATAGACTAGAATCCTTGTCTTTGAGGGATAACTCCCTCTGTCTCTCAGAAGTCGGTTGAGTAAATCTTGTTGAAGCAGCAAATAGACCGACATTCGTAGAAGCTTTCCGCTTCTGATCAGCAAATCTATGCATGAGATTATTCTAGTTTTGAGAGTCATAATACATGCTTCTAGAGGCTTTCTGCTTTTGTTCCATCCGTATATCATTGGGATCACTTGTCCTTGTAGATCATGGCCTTCCCTACAAGTCAAATCCCGTCAGATGGTTAGCGATATTTCATAATCAATGTATTGACAAAATAATGTAGGAAACCTTTTAGTCAAAGCTTCGACACAACACACGTAAGGCCATTATCTAGATGCTTATGGTCTCCATTATAGTATACCACCAGCGTAGATCCAAATCCTAGGTTCTATCAGGAGCCGAGAGGGATCAAATCTCCCGTGGTGCAAACCTCCTTGAGTGCAATACCTGAGAAGAGGTGCAAGAGGTTTGCACCTCAGGAGATTTGATCCCTCTCGGCTCTTGATAGAGCCTAGGATTTGAATCTACGCTGGTTAATTTCCAAATAATTTTACATCTAGTTAATTGCCAGTTTCAATTTTGTTACATCCAGTTAATTGACAAATTATTCTGATTGTGTTCCTATTTTGTGCCATCGACATAATTGCGCATTTCTGAACTTTGCAACACAGATTGATGAGGGTAGCAGCTATCAACGCTGTACTTTGCGCCAAGTTGATGCAGATGTAACTGACAACCAAAATAGAGGATCGAGAATGTCATTTACACGCAGAAAAGTGAAAAGTCTGCATTCCAGTCCGAAATACCGTTTCCATGGAAACGGGGTTGTCAACACCAGAAAAGCAACATAATATAAACAATCATCCCACTGATATTAGCAAAATAAGACCAAAAAAAACTATTGGAAACGCGCTACACCTTCGAGTAATGGTCATCCAGCTCTTAAATCGGCCAGTAGAGATTCCCTACTGAAAGAATGGCATTCTGAAAAGAAACGCAACACTGACAATTCCAATAACCCATCTAATCTTGTTCGCCATATTTAAATTCGTATTCAAAATATCCCAGATTCTACGCTAATTATAACTTCTGCTTCAATTTCGACAATTGGAATTATTTTTGAAACTCTAAATCTTTGCAACGAGTTGGATTTGCCATCTAATCTTGTCCAGTAATAAAGGATATCGAGGTTTGCAGATTCTAAGTAACTTTGTGAATGTAGAGGCCCATATGAGACTTAGATTAGAGGGCTTAGTTATAATTTTCTGCTGCATAAAATTGTAAAGCTTGAAAATCTAATTTACTCTTCATTTCTATGAGAAGTAAGATAAATCAATGGTTAAATCATTTTTATGAGAAGTAAGATAAATCAATGGTTAAATTTTAATGATTGCATCTGTGCATTTTTTAATTAGAATTTTGTGTATTATAGCGAGAGTATCGTGCAGAGTATTTTGAATCCTACTAAATAAGGTAACTCCATAGCTGATAGTTGTTGACCGTGAAGAGAAGAAGAACTCACATGCCGTTTGCAAGAGGTTATTTAAGGTTTAATGTTTTGAGTAGTTGAAGTAAAGGAAATCTCATTGTGAATTAGAAAAGTTTGAAGAAAATTTGCAAAGTTAGAGAAGTCGAAGAAAAACTTAAAAATTTGCAAGTTGGTTCTATAAACAACCCTAGCAATGATAGAAAATAGTGAAGTGCCGGAGAAAGTAAACTTCTTAGGGGAATGGGATATCGGACCTTCAACAATAGCTTTGCGAAGTGCCTGGTTCCGAAAACACTATGTATGGCACGAAATTGGTCGCTGCCCGTTTCCTTGCTGCTAAAATAAGGCCCGAATATACAGCTTTGAGCACACTTTCTCCTCAAAAATTGGCACGCTCCACATGCCATATTTATAGGCTTCTCCTCCTGAGATTTTAACGAACGCCTTCACAACAGGCTCAAACATTTGGCTGTCTGTCTTTCTATTTTTGGGAACGGGCTCCTGCTGAGATTTTAGAGAACGCCTCCAAAACAGGCTCAAACATTTGGCTGTCTTTCTATATTTGGCTCCGACTTCTCTGCAGTCATTGGTTCACGACTTCTCTGCAGCAAGAAGAAGCGCCCCCATGATTTTTAGAAGATCGGAGCTCTGCCGAGACGCGATTAGGTAACTCATCTGTGAGACAGAAAAGAAAAAACTCACGTCCTCCCTCCCTCAAAGATGGATGCGTATGTAAGTAAGCTAAGGCTTAAGTGCATTGAAAGCTAGGTTACGCATATTGAAAGCTAGGCTAAACGTATTGAAAGCCAGTTCTGTCTGTAGCTATTTATATAGTTGTTTTTTTTTCTTCTAATTTTCTATTTTTTTTAGCCGACATAACATTGTAACTTTACTTCTATTTTTTTTTCTATTTTTTTATAGCCGACATAACATTATGTAGCGTTACGTAACGTTACAACGTTACGTAACGCTACAACGTTACGTAACGTTACAAGATCTACCCCATACTGGGCTGTAGAGAGCCTCTCGGCTTAATTAAGAGTGTGTACTAAAGGAGTCGCCATCCTAGGTGG
This sequence comes from Pseudotsuga menziesii, assembly GCA_001517045.1. Classification (NCBI taxonomy): domain Eukaryota; kingdom Viridiplantae; phylum Streptophyta; class Pinopsida; order Pinales; family Pinaceae; genus Pseudotsuga; species Pseudotsuga menziesii. Next base: position 54,524 of record LPNX010572716.1, read on the forward strand.
GTTGTGTAGCATGACAGGCTATTTAACTACCTGAATTTAGAAATGTAGATCTGTGTAAAACATATTAAAAAACAACCAGATCTAATCTACTTAGAGCATGTAAAATCAAATACTTATCTTTTGCAGTTTTGTGGGTGGGCTCCCACTGTCAGAGTCCATTGATCTTCATATGCTTGCTTGTCGATCATCACAGCTTGGATCTTCATATAATTTCTTAGAAGAAAAAATCTTAACGATCATTCTTCCTTGGCTCCTTGTGAGGAGGGTCTTCTTCTACATCAGCAGTTGAAGCTTCATGCTTCCTTTTGATTGAACTTTGACAACTATTGGCATAATGACCATATTTCTTGCACCTGTAGCATTGTATCTAAGATAAATTCTTCTTCTCTTGTTTATTCTGATCTGGGGGAGGACTTGATCTCTTATCTTGGTGCTTGTGATTGAAGGAATTCCTTCCCTTTCCTTTGCCTTTCTTGGTATGAGATATGGACGCTTGATTCTCCTCAGGTTGAGTGCCATGAAGTCTTTGGCGTGCTGCAATTCTTGTTTCTTCCTGAGTGCATTATGTCCATAACTTATCAAATTTGGGCAAGTTGGTTCGACCACTTATAGTTTGGATGAAAGACTCCCAAGATGGTGGAAGACCATTTAAGGTGGTCATAACGAGATCCTTTTCTTCAAGATTGTCTCCACTGGACTTTAGCTTGTCTCGGATCTCAATGATCCTCATGAAATATGAGGCAATATTCTTGGACTTCGTCATCTTCATATTTGACAGTTGATTCCTCAATGTGAGTCACATTGATGCTACTGTGTTCAAATAACTTGGTTCCTCAGATCTCAGAAAAGACGACGGCGAGAAGGATGTTCAAAACCCTGTCCACTAAAATCCTCCTTACTTTCATTCTTTTTCCAAAGAGGTTTGTCTTCTTCGGCTTTAGGTTCTGGGACCTTTGCCTTTACAAACTGTAATAGGTCATTTTCTTCTAGTAGAAGAAGAGCCCTAGACTTCTAGGGGATGAAGTTGGAAGCCCCTTCCAAACGATATTCAACCTTCATGTTGATCATCTTGATTGCAGATCTGGATCTAAGACCTTAGCAGAGGCTAGGTCAAAAATGAAATTTGGAGTTTTGGAAAACTGACTCCACAAATACATGCACCCTAGAGAGGCGAGTTGAGTAGAGGTAGAGTCGAGCTAAAACTGTGGAGAAAGTAGGTCAAAACTGGAAACCCTAATTTTTGTTGTAGCTGCAAAATTAGGTCAAAATTGAAAATTCTCAGAATTGAATTCTGCGTTCACCAAAAGATGCACCCTTCTTGGAGCGAAATTCTCAAGGCTCCTTTTCTGCCAAAAAGTTGAGTGAAGGCCTTGAAAGATGAAACCCTAGTTTCGACAGGTTTCCGACAAGGTTTTGACAATCGCTTCTTCTAGTGCTGCTTCGATACCATGTTAGATTTTCTTAAGATTACATTAGTATATCTTAATTGCAATTATCAATAGGATCACTAGAAGATAGACAAAGCACAAAACAATAACATGAGTATTTTTCACCTAGGAAACCCAAATGGGAGAAAACCCAACAATCTTCGTCTAGAGATAATAATTATGAGATCAGAGTACAATGAAGAAGAAAGAGAAAAATATGGAAAAACTTTCCAAAGATAGAAACCCTAAAACAATCTTCTTTTGCAGTATATGCAAGCTTCTCTCTTCACCCAGAAAACTGCGAACTTATATGAGCTGCTATGTAGCTACACTCTCTCACAGAAAACTGCGAACTTCTCTAAGTTGCTATGTAGCTGCACTCTCTCCCAGAAAGCTGCGAACTTCTCTGAGCTGTTGTGTAGCTGCACTCTCTCCCAGAAAACTGCGAACTTCTTTGAGCTGTTGTGTAGCTGCACTCTCTCACAGAAAATTGCGAACTTCTCTGAGCTGCTGTGTAGCTGCACTCTCCTAGAAAATTGCGAACTTCATTGAGTTGTTGTGTTGCTGCTCTCTCTCACAGAAAACTGCGAACTTCTTTGAGCTGTTGTGTAGCTGCACTCTCTCCCAGAAAACTGCAAACTTCACTGAGCTGCTGTGTTGCTGCTGTGTTAATAATGAGGTGGGGCGCCTCCTATTTATACCGTTTTCCCACTAGAATTTTAACTGGGGCCGACTTCACTTGGGGGAGCAATATAATTTTATTTTATTTCTTTTATTGCTAGCTTTTCACCCCAAGGTTTACATTGTTATTTCTAGGGTTTGTATGAATGATTACAACAAGTTTAGCTCCCGAAGGAGGACAATATAAGTACAATAAGAATAGCTTCTGAAGTTCCACAAACTTCAACATACTTCCCTTGTGTTAGGAAGATCTCACCTGGCTTTTGCCAGACCTCTAGGCCAAGAAAATAATGCATCAGAACAAGATCCTTCATTTCAAATTCAGAGGTGAGCTCCCTCTTACACTGAACTATCAGCTGTTCCTCTCCAGTAAGGAACAAGCCATCCACATACAAAACTAGGATCAAGATATGGTTATGAACAACCTTAAAGTATGGATTGGAGTCAACAATACTTTTGGAGAATCCCAAGCTGTGAAGGTAGCCATCCATCCTTGCATTTTAGACTCTCGGAGCCTGTTTGAGCCCATATAAGGCCTCCTTCAGCTTACACACATGGGACTTGTCCCCATGAGTCACGAAGCCTTCAGGTTGTTCAATATATACTTCCTTGTCAATTTTGCCATTGAGGAAGGTAGTTTTTACATCCATCTGATGGTGTTTCCATCTGAACACAACAACAAGAGATATGATGGTTCTGATAGTAGTATACCTAGCAACATGAGAAAAAATCTTATCATAGTCTATGCCCTCTTTTTGGGTAAAGCCACAAGCTACAAATCTAGCCTTATATTTCTCAATGATGCCATCCACAGCATGCTTGATTTTGTAGAGCCATCTCGAAGTTACCACTGACTTTCCTGTCGGTTTGGGAACAACTTCCCAAACATCATTTTTCATGATTGAACTGTACTCTTCAATCATAGCATCATTCCATACTTGTTGACTTGTTGCTTCTTTGTAAGTGGAAGGTTCAGCATTGATGAGTTGGCTCATAAGACCTGAGTACTTCTGTGGCCTTATGCTTTCTCTTAAAGTCTTGGGAGGAGCTTTATGCTTCTCAGCTTCTTGTACCGTTTCTCTGTACCAGGCAGGTCTTCTTTTGGAAGGAGGAACCTCAAGTAATTCTTCTGGCGGACTTCCAGGTTCATCAGGTACATCTGGAATTTGGGTCTCAAATTCTTCTTCCTCCCTCTGAACTTTTGAATTTGGGATCTCAGAAGGAGGTTCTTCATCTTCCTTTGAAAGCTCTTATGTTTGATGAAACACAACTTCCTCATGGAATATCATGTTTCTACTAACTTCAATGTACCTTTGTCCAGGGACATAGATGTGGTAAGCTTTCGAGCTGTCACTGTAACAAACAAATATACCTTTCTTTCCGAAAGGCTCTAGCTTAGCCCTCTTTTCTTTTGGCACATGAATATTCATAGGACTGCCAAAAATCCTCATGTGATCGGCTATAGGTTTCTTGCTGGTGAAGACTTCTTTTGGAGTTTTTTCCCCCAAGATGGCATGAGGGTTTTTGTTTTGAATGTACACAACAATACATGCAGCTTCATCCCACAAAGATAATGGAAGATCAAGGTCAGTCAACATAGCTTTAGCAGCCTCACAAATCATTCTATTCTTCCTTTCTGCAACCCCATTCTATTGAGGGTTATAAGGCACTGTTAGTTCCCTTTTGGTTCCTGCTTCTCGGCAAAAGTCATCACTCATTAGACTCGTGTTCACCTCCGTTATTTGACCTTAAGATACATATGTGTCTGCTTGTCTGATTTTCAATTAGAGCTTTGAACTCTTTAAACTTGTCAAAAGTCTCACTCTTGACCTTGAGAAAGTAAATCCAAGATTTTCGAGAATGATCATCTATGAACAAAACATAATACAAGCACCCACTCATGGAGGGTGAAGACATGTGCCCACAAATGTTAGAGTGAATCAAATCCAATATTCCTTTAGATCTATTCTTGCTTATGGAGAAGGATTTCTTAGTGTTCTTACCTAGAGCACAACCCTTGCAAATACCATCATGTTTAGGAGAAATTTCTGGCATACTTGTAACCATCTTTTGAAGGCTTGGAAGAGCTGTATAGTGGAGGTGTCCAAACCTTCGATGCCACAACTCACATCGGTCAGCTGTGTGGTGAATCAAGGCTTGTGTAGAGTTTCCGAAAACTTTATAAAGACATCCCTCTCGAACCCCAATTGGTACAACTGAGCTTAGCTTTTCATTCTTTGTCCATAGCAGGACCTTCTTGTCCATGAAGAGGATCCTGTAGCCCTTGTCTTCTAAGCCAACAACGGAGAGGAGGTTTTTCCTCAAACCAGGAACATATAGAATATCATCAATATGCAAAACCGTACCTGATTCAAGTTGAAGTGAGGTTGAGCCAACTCCTTCAATCTTGTAAGTGGTGTCATCTCCGAGTTCCACTTGAGTAGTGAACTTCTTCTTTTTGTAGCTGGTGAGTGCTTCACGGTGACCTGTTATATGTCTGGAGGCACCACTATCTACTAACCAAGAGTTAGCACTGTCGGTGATGGATCCCGAAAGAGCAGAAATTAGGTAGTACTCTCTTCTAGGTTCATCTTCTTTGGTAGCCTTAGTATTCTTCTTCTTCTTGGGTTGTTCTTCTTCTGCAGTAGAAGCTTGGAACCTCCTTTTGAACTTTCTCTTAGGTTGCCTGCAATCCTTGGCAAAATGCCCAATCTTATGACAATTATAGCATTCCAATTTTGAAACATCAGGGAGTTTACCTTGTTGTTTCTTTCCCTTCCTTTTCTGAGGGGAGGGCTTCTTGAACTTCCTTGTCTTAGCTGTAAGAGCAATATTTCCTTCCTTAGTGCCAGTTGCTTTGTTTTGAACTCTTCCTTCTTCCAAACAGTCATGCCAAAGTCTATCAAAGTTTGGCTGATTTTCACGTCCACTTACAACTACCAGAAATGTTTCCCAAGAATTGGAAAGGCCATCGAACACAGTCTGTACAAGGTCATCATCATCCATAGTTATACCAATTGTAGTAAGTTGGTCTCTTACCTGTGCAATCTTGGTGAAGAAAGGTGCAACTCCTTCATCCTTGTTCATCTTCAATGTACGAAGCCTTTTCTTCAATACTCTCTTCTGACTAGGTGCCTTCTTCTCATACAAGTTCGTCAAGGTGTCAAAGCATTCTTTGGCGGTCTTCAATGGTGTGATGGTTGGCATGAAGGTTTCCTTGACTGAGTCATAGATGATCCTTCTAGCCTTTGCTTGCTTCTTCAAAGCAATTTTGCCAGGATTAGATGTTGGTTCTTCTATGGTGTTGAAAACCAAGTGATCCAGGTCATTTTCCTCTAGGATGGCCGAGAGCCAAGCTTTCCAAGAGTTGTAATTTGCTGAACCTTCAAGCTTTTCTTCCGGTCTGAAAGTGGTGGTAGCCATCTCTACATCACAAGGCAGTTATCTAAGTCTGCAAAATGTCCCAAGGTCTAGGAAGACAACAGTAATCTGCTCTCTTACTGGGGTCTTCACATGCAAAACTCTGATACCATGTTGAATTTTAGCATTTGCATATATTCTTTAAATTTGCAGACTATAAGCTAGATAGCAATAAGACAAGTGCAGTAGATAAACAAACATCCAACACAATGAACACAAGATGTTTTTCATGAGGAAACCTTTCAAGGACAAACCCCCCAAAAAGCATTAGTAATTCATCCCTTAAATGAGATGACTTAGTTTTAAATGAGATGACTTAGTTTGCAATCTCAGAATTCTGAGATGAATGTTCTTCAATAATTTGTTAAACCCTAACAGGCTAAACAAATTGTCAAATTTGTTGTAAAGATAAATTTCACATGTAATGCAGATTAGGGCTAACTGCCCAGATTTTCTTCTGTTGCCTGAAGTCTGTTACAGACTTCTCTTGTTGTTGCCTTGACCATCCAAGAGTTGCCCGCAATTCACAAGAAGCTGCTCGACTGTAGCTGCCTGGAAGCTTCTTGAGCCTGATCTAGACTGCCCAGATTTACGATGACTGCCTGGATCAATTCTGGTGCTGCCCTTGAAGCCTTTTCCTGCTGCCCATATCTTTCTCTTGCTGCCTGGCTCCTTTCCTACTGCTCGGATGTTTTGTGTTTCCTGTGAAGGGTAGTAGGCTGCCCAGATGTCAAACAGATTGCCCGAGCCTAGTTAGCAGCCTACTCGAGGGTCTGTGTCTGCTGCTCGAGTCCTGTCCAAGCCACTGTTGTAGGTGCTCGGACTGAGGAAGGGTTTGTTTTTGCTGCCTGAGGAGTAAGAGAGACTGCTCGAGGTTGTTGTGATGTTGCCCGAGAGAGGATAGATGGTGACCGAGTACTTTGTGGTCCGTTTAGGGATGACCTAGAATGGAGGAGGGCTGCCCGTGACCTGCTCTTCTGCTGCACTAGTTTGCTGTGAGGAGGATGGAGGATGAGGTGATGCCCCAGCTCATGAGAGTAATGATGCCCTAGCTAGCAGGATGCCATGCTGGGGCATAAGAGACAATATCACCAAAAACTTGAGAAAAGACTAATGGAAACCTTCTGTGTAGCAGCTCATATGATGATGAAGAAGTGTGTGTGAAAATGAATTGGAAGTGACCTTCTTTTATAGACTTTTTGTCATTAGGATGTGGACCTTTCAACTAAGAAAAAAAATAATAGGATTTTATTCTTTTACCCTTTGTCTTTATTTTTTGTGTCACCAAAGACCTTTTTTTGTATTTTTACTTTGACTTCTCATTGGTCTAAGAGTCCTTATGTATTTTTGACTTTCGCCTTTTAGTCTTCTTCAAGTGACCTTTGGTCCAAGTAAGTGGTCATAGGGGTCCTTCATGCCCACTCAGTGCATCATCATAAATAGGGAGAATTACCAATGCTTTTATCTTGCATTCCATGTACCACCAAGATAGGGTAATAGGTGTCTTAACCAAGGGTAGCTAATCCCTGGAGAAGATCACAAAGCCCATAGATCAGGGATAGGAGTGCCTCACATGCCTAGACCTGGTCTAGGGATTATAGTGATGTCTTGGTAATTGACCAGGTGCCTCAGCCCTAGGCTCAATCAATTGACTCAATGTCAAATACTTGGTAACTAACAAAGTGTCTCCATTCTCCCAAAGAATGGCCCTCAACCCTAGGCTGAGTCCCCCAGTCCTAGACTGGTTCATCTTCCTGGTAATTAACCATGTGTCTCCATTCAACGAATGTCCACTCAGCTCTAGGTTGAGTTCCCCCAGTGCTTAAACTGGTTCCTCTTTCTGGTGACTGACTAGGTGCCTCCATTCAAAGAATGGCCACTCAGCTCTAGGTTGAGTTCTCCCTAGTGCTTAGACTGGTTCCTCTTCGTGGTAACTGACTAGGTGCCTCCATTCAAAGAATGGCCACTCAGCTCTAGGCTGAGTTCCCCTTGTGCTTATACTGGTTGCTCTTCTTGGTAACTGACCAGATGCCTCCATTCTCTAAGAGAATGGCTCTCGATGCTGCTTTAGGAAAATTCAACAAAGCATTCATTGGAGTAGGTGACCCCTGAATGCTATGCAAATGGTGATCAAGGCCTCCCTTGGATCTAGGGCCAAAATATTAAATTATTCCCAATGCTGGGTACCCTAGAAAGATTTGCCAAGGTAATTATGATTCATCATTAATGTGCCAATGATGCCATAAAGAGGGGAGCTCTCTACTTGGTCAATCAATCAAATGCCTCAAAAACCTCAAATGATGCCCAAAATAGGCACTTTGCAATCTACGAAAAAACTTCTCCAGAAATGATGCATCCTAGTAAAATGTGCATGAAAGGTGGAATGCTTTACACTGCAAGCATTAAAATCTCAAACCATGAACTATCTCCAAACCATGGGTCAATAAGGAGCCGGCTTTAGATGTGTGCAAGGTGGTTATGCCTCAACAAATGTGCCAACGATCAGGAAGCTAACCCTATGCTGAATATAGCCCTAATAGTTAGGGTACTCCTCAAAGCAAGAGGTCAAATGTGTAGATCCTTTCGCATGTGACCAAATCCAGGTACCAAGGGCTCAAAATATGGTGGGTGCTTTAGAAGAGTGTGCACAAGTGGGGCACCTAGCGTAAATGCCTCAAAACTCTATGGATTAGTCAAAGGAGAATGTTGGAGGCCTCCTTTGAATAGGTGCTCCACTAGTACACTATCTCCATTGTTAAGCAATAACTACCCATCCAAAGCATGTGCCCTAGGGTGTGGGTGCACTTACCCCGATGAGCTCTCAATCAACATAGCGAAGCAATAATATGCCATGAAACCGAGGGAAACCATGTAAGCACAACAATCATTTCACATTGAACTAGGGAAACCATGTAAGTACAGCAAGCATTTTATATTGAACTTGTTTTTATTTTCCCCTATATTTTTTTGGAAAAGTTCAGTGATCTGCACTTTAACTATTAAATGTCTATTTTGACATGTGATTTCGTTCTAATCTGGTTCTATGTGAGTCAAAATGTTGTTGAAGGAAAGCCTTTTATGTATCAGACTACAATGATAGATCAGAGTAATAGATAGATCACGATGTACAATGTTCAGGTATATTATACTTTTGAGGAGAGTAGTCCACACTGAACAGTTTCGACTCCTCACTTATTAACTGGAGATTAATTTGATATCTGACATTTTTCGGATCTTCTATGATCCGAGTATTGTTATGTAATTGAACTTGTTCTGAACCCCGAAGATGCTGTTATAGCAAAATTCAACATAAAGTCCTTCTCTCTCCCTCGTATGGAGTGGTGAACATTTAAAGCTTTTTACAGGTCTTTAATGGAAGCAAAGCTGAAAGCTGGAACCTCTCTAATTGTTGATCGTTATTCATATTCCGGCGTTGCATTTTCTGCTGCAAAAGGGCTTGACCTGAGTTGGTGCAAGGTATTGTTGTTTCAGGACATGCAAAGTTCTATTGCATATGTAAGGTATGCATTTTTTTTAACAATTTGAAACAATAAACTGAACAGCCATAATTATTAAGAAAATATTCTTACAGGCTCCTGAAGTTGGGTTACCAGCTCCAGATCTTGTTCTCTACTTGGACATAGCTCCAGAGGTGATTAAATTCAATTAAAATTCATTATGGCTTTATAAGATGCTTTTCTCAAATTTGTATTTGTCATCTGATAGTTGGATAGACATGATCATTTTTCTCGAGTTTTTTCAGTTGGACTTCTGTGAAACAAAAATTTATAGAATAGGTTTCAAATTGATTTTTTGTTGAGATTACAATTTCAGAAAGCAGCAGAACGAGGAGGCTATGGAGGAGAGCGATATGAACAGCTAGACTTTCAAAGGAAAGTAGCGGAGCTGTATACAGCCTTGTCTGATTCAACCTGGCAGGTAATAGATATTTTAAGGAAAAACAAATTTGTATTTTTTGGATATCAGTTATATAGCTTTTTTGCGTACCTTCTTATAATCATCCCTCACCATCTGTTAAATTACAGTTCGTGGATGCATCATTGCCGATAGATTCTGTGCACGAAATCTTGAAGGAGCTGTCCATAAAATGTATTAGTTATTGCCAAAAAGGCAAGGAGCTTTCTTGTTTGTGGCCATTATAGCATTTCATATGTAGCTCTGCCAGTTTTTCTTCCCAGCGATTTTTCGTTTGAATCAGATGGACTAGAGGGAGCCATACGTCGGTATAGGGATGGTTATCATTAAAGTACTGCTTATAGTTTCTGGGTGCCAGCTAAACATTTTGGTGACTGTTGTTTTACAAGTATTATAATATCTCTGAAGGTGTCCCCAGATATTATTTTTCCGATAATTTATTCTCTCTTTTATATCTGGGCAGTTAAAAGTTAGTCAGATTCATATATTATGTATCTTGATAGATCTTCAAAGTTCAGGCCCTCAATCATCTCAAGGTTCTCATTTTCTATGCTGCAGAATAGAGTATCATTTTTATTGCAATAGTGTTTGGTGCAGCTTAGGGCTACTTTTGTTGATTATTATTATTGATATGGATCAGAATCAGGATGGCCAGCCAAGAAACCTTACATGGTTACTTTTGAACACCACCATTGGTTTCCATTTACATGATTTTTACTTTTAACTCTTTTGAATTGATGGATTAGAAATTTGAAACGTGGCTTCTTTTTGATATAAAAATTTGTCAAATATATTGTATATATCTTCATTTAATTTTCTAGAGTTACAGTAAAAACCTTCCATGATCATTGTCTTGTTTCAATATACTTTTCCGTAAGCCGAGTTGAAAATCTTCCATGATCAATGCCTTGGTTTAGCATAAAGCTGCTTTATCTTCAGACTTGACATCATTATTAAAGGATTTTAGGGACTGAACACCACAAGTTAACAAAGTCTTGTTTTTGGGAAAAATATCCTTCACGAGTATGCAACAAATTACATTTTCCCCTTGGTACAAGAAGATTTTGATCGTGCATGTGTTTGTACCATATAGGATGAATACTAGTTGTTTTAAGTGTAAGTTTATGCAATTCTCGAGGCAATTTAATAGCTATATATTTTAGTTAGGTCACTTGCTAAGTTTGGTGTATACTGTATCGTTTTAGCTGATCATGAGTGAACAGTCCAACTTATACATTCATCTATCGGTGCGATCCTTCTTCCTAAGGAAATGGAGAGGGAATCTCAAAAAATTCAATGATATTGTGGAAACCATTGAGCTGTAATAATTTAAATAGGAACTAGAAGATATTGTATTCGTTGACAACTAAGATTCGTTGAGGTTGTATACATTGTTTTGCAGGAAAACAAGGCTGCAATTGCTACCAATATATTACAGTAATTTGTATGTTTACATTCTTTAGTTTAACTGCCGAGCTCCAACATATGAGAAATGCTTAATCATGTGCAATAGTAACATGACCTAGAAATTAAGAAGGTAGACGGGGCAGAGCTCGAAGACTCGCTCACACAAAGGAATGGTGTCAAACCAATTCGATTATCAAATGTGAAATGATTACAATATAAAGGTGAGAACTTTCATAACAAACCAAATCCAGATCCTATAGTTATGGATCTCAAAGATAATACACATCAACCCAATCTAGAGTAATTTTCCTACTATTTCTACATTATTCCAGCATACCCCCTTAATGTAGAAATGGATTTTCTACAACCCCTAATTTCTGCCTAAGGATCTCAAAGTGAATCTTGTCAACAGGTTTGGTAAATATGTCAACGACATTATCACTTGTGTTACACTAAATAAGTTTAATTTCCTTCGACTCAATTTTTTCTCTGATAAAATGATGTTGCAGTTCAATGTGTTTTGTCCTTGCATGATAAACTGGATTGTGTGCCAGTTTGACTGCACTTTGATTGTCACAATATACTTCTGTGGGTTCTGTTTGCTTTTCTCCAATTTCTTCAAGAATCCTCCTCAACCAGACAACTTCACATGTTGCACTAGACATGGCTCTGTATTTTGCTTATGTGGATGATAAAGAAACAATTGGCTGTTTCTTGCTGCTCCATTATACGACTCCGGATCCAATGTTGAATGCATATCCTGTAGGAGATCTTATGTCATCTGGATTTCCTACCCAATCAGAATCAGAAAAACCTGCCAATTGAACATCAAACTTATCAGTGTATAAAAGACCAAAGTTCATTGTCTCTTTCAGATATCTGAGGACTTTCTTTGCAGCTTTCCAATGGCTGTCATTTGGTTTAGCCATAAACTGGCTAAAAATGTTGGCTGCATATGATATATTTGGCCTTGTGGTAGTGAGATAATTAAGGCTTCCCACTAGTTGTCGATACAAAGTACCATCTGCATCATTTGATCCATCTTGACTGCATAACTTCACATTCTGTTTTAAAGGAAATGTTGATTCTTTACAATCACTCATGTTAAATCTATTCAATATTTCCCTCACATACTTTGAGTGATCATAGTTTTTTCAGATTCTCTCCAAACTTCAAGTCCCAAACAATAGCGTAATTCTCCAAGGTCTTTCATTTCAAACTCTTTTGACAGTTGATTTTTAATTTTTTTAATCAACTTACATGCATTTCATGTAATGATGAGATCATCTACATATAAAGATATCAAACAAATATTTCCTTATCTTTCTTCATATAAAGGTTAGGGTCACTTTTTCTCTTGACTAAACCTTTCTGATTAAGGAAGGTATCAATCTTTATGTACCATGACCTAGGAGCCTGTTTTAATCCATAGATAGCTTTCTTTAGTTTACATACAAGATGTCCGTGTCTTTTTTGTACAAAACCTTTAGGCTGGACTAAGTAGACTTCTTTTTTGAAGTCACCATTTAAGAAAGCAGATTTTACATCTAACTGATGGATTTCCCATTTATGTGCTGTGGCTAATGCAACCAAAACTCTAATTGTGTTTAGTTTTGCTATTGGTGCAAAAGTATCCTCAAAGTCAATTCCCTCATTTTTTGCATGGCCTTTTGTTGCCAGCCTTGCTTTAAATCTTTTTATGCTACCATTTGATTTAAGCTTATATTTAAACAACCATTTACAGCCTATGGGTGTCTTATCCTTTGGCAACTCAGTGAATTCCCAAGTCTGATTTTTCACAATTGAGTTATATTCTTCGTTCATTGCTTCAACCCATTCTGCTTTATCTTTGGCTTGTTTGTAATTCATTGGTTCACTGATATTAATTAAATTAGTCATTAGAGCATAGTCATTGTACCTTGGAGGGGGACGAGTCTGTCTTGTTGACCTTCTTAGGATTCCATTACCTGTAGGTGTTCCTTCCATAATCCTTTTGCTTTCTGTTGTGTCTTCATTTGAACTTGTAGAAGTACTCATGCTGCTCATGCTGCTTCTGCTATTTTCACTGTTGTTTCTGCTTCCATTGCTTCTGCTATTTTGTTCTTCCTGCTTCTCTTGTGGCTCTTCCACTTCTTGCTCCTGAACTATTGAGTTTAATTTGACATATTCATCATTGTTAGTTAGACTATGCCATTGTTCTGTTCTGTTATTTGTATCTGTATGTTCATGGAACACCACATCTCTACTAGCAATTAATTTATGAGTGCTAGGGTGAAACAACTTATAGGCTTTGTGATCATTGCAATACCCAACAAAGACACGTTCAAGTGATTTAGCATCTAGTTTCCTCCTATCATCTTTTGGTATGTGGGCAAATGCTTTACAACCAAAGATTCGTAGACGTTTAACTTGTGGTTTATATCCATTGAAAACCTCAAATGGTGTTTGAAATTCTAATTTCTTTGTCGGATTGATATTTTTCAAATATACAACAGTATTCAGGCTTCTGCCCAAAACCATTCGAAATATGCTTACCTTGAAGCATGCTGCGTGCACATTCAACTAATGTTTTGTTCTTTCGCTTTGCTATCCCATTTTGTGAGGAGTGTGCGACACTGTAAACTGTTGTTGGATACCATTCTCCTTACACTATTTCTTGAAAGCTCTAGACACGTATTCACCACCATTGTCGGATCTGAGGATTTTAATGCATTTTTTTGTATGGTTTTCAATCATGGTTTTGAACTCCTTGAAGTATTCAAATGAATCTCCTTTCCTCCTTATGAAGTACACCCATGTGTATCTAGATCTATCATCAATAAATGTCAGAAAATATGATGCATCTCCTAAAGATCTAGTTTGCATAGGTCCACATAGGTTTGTATGAATTAGTTCAAGCATACCAGTTTGCCTCTTTTCTTGATGTACTAGAAATTCATCTCGATGCTGTTTGCCAAGTGCACATGCACTACATTCTAAATGTTCATTCTTTATTACAGGCATACCTTCAACCATAGATTTCTTTTGAAGTAATACAAGATCATGGTGGTTAATGTGGCCATACCTTTGATGCCAGAGTTCCTCTGTGGTGATTACGGTGGATGCAAGTGCCTGATGATTATCTTTGCTCACATCCAGCTTGTACAGTCCTCCACATCTTGAACCTGTAGCAACAATCTTGTAGTGGTTTTGAATGCCTTTGATATGACATTGGTACTTGCCAAACTCTACTTTTAGGTCATTCTCGGTTATGGTTGAAACATATATTAAATTTTTTTGAATGCCAGGCACATACATGACATTGTAAATCTGTTTCAATTCCCCATTAGATAATCTCACATTTATTATGCCATAACCCTGTACTTTGTGTGACCTATTGTCTCCTAAATAGATATGAGTGCCATCAAGTTTCTCATTGTGTTCATTGAACCATTCTTTCCTACAAGACATGTGCAGATGCACCTGAATCTATGAACCATGCATTCTCATCATCTGTCTTGACAGACAAAGCATCTTCCGAAATAAACAATCTCATATTTTTAAAATCATTAATTTCAGAGGTGTCTGTATTTGCAAAATTTTCATTGTGACTTCCATTGTAGTTTCTATTTCTATAAAATTTCTCCTGATAATGATTTATATTGAGGTGTCTTGGTTTGCCCCAATGATGACCATGTACATTATTTCTATCAGAATTAGACTGAGCCATACCTTTCTGTTTTGGATGAAATCTGCCTATGTCTCCATTCCATGGTTTGCCTCTGTGTGTATATCGACCTGTTGCCATTAGTGCTAGGTTTGAACCTCCGGCACCCAGATCATAATTCTTCATTCTTTCTTCTTCTTGTATTAGAATCCCTGTAAGTTCTTCAAAATTTGGGTGTTTTTCTCTCGTTGCAAGTGTTGAAATAAACACTTTGTGGTCTGGCACTAAGCCTTTTAGAGTCACTGTTACTAAATCAGAATTTTCAACAACTTTGCCTATATCTCCCCATTTATCACTCAGTTTTTTAATGCGAGAAATAAATTTGTTTACCCCTTCATTAGCCTCCATCTTGACTGACAACAATTTGGTTTTGAGAAACAAAACTCGATTTGCATCAGTTGTTTGATACAGACCTTTGAGCGTATCACATGTTGCCTTAGATGTCATACAGTTTCTGATATGCGGAATTATGTTGTCTTTAATAGACATCCTCAATGTCAGTTTTGCTTTTAGCTCCTGCTTATTCCAGTCTGGAAGCAATGCGACATTTACAGGCCTCGGCTCATCACCGGTCACAATTGACCACACGTTAGCGGATTCAAGCACAATCATCATCTTAAATTTTCAATTTACGTAATTTTCACCATTTAATTTGGATGCTTCATTGATATTAGTATTAGCAAGAGGTGGATTTGCCATTTTACCTTGGTTCGCCTGATCTGAAGAGCTGATCTTTATACAACCAGTGAAGAAAATTGAGAACCGCACATGTTCCTCTTGCCAAAGGCGTTTCTGGGGGTGTTACCCAAAATCGGTGCAAGGAACAACTCTTCCTCTTCACAGCTTCAGCGGTGCCACTACTCCTCACCTTTGGCTGACAGGCGGTACCACCGCTCTTCCTTTGCAAATTAAGTGGAGGCACCGCTCCTCTTTTTCAACTGGTAGGCGATGCCAATATTTCTCATGGGAGAAAAAAATAAGCCTTTCGGCTCACGCTGCTATCCATGCATGTCTTTACATTGCAAACTTTCATGCAACGCTCACTAATCTTCACGCTTCTCCAACGCTGATCTGTCATGGTGATCACGTCGATCTCTCACGGTAAAGGATGCCGCTTGTGCTCTCCATGGCGATCTCCTTCATGCAGCAACAACTCTGAGAAAAAAAAATTCAGCTCTTGCACCCAACATTCAACTCTAACGGTGACCTCCTTCAGGCACCTGCGAGCGAGCAAACTCTCCACGCTGAACTCTTCCACGCAAAAAACAAAAAAATAATTTCACGAGCAGACTCTCCATGCTGAACTGTGACAAATTCTCTCACGCTAAAAATCAAAATTCCAGCACAATAACCACACCAACTCTCAGCACTGGCTCCTTCAACAATTGTGGCCAACTCTCGGCACATGCTCCCTTATAATCATCAACGCCAACTCAGGGCAACGGATCTTAGCACACTTGCTCTGATACCAACTTGGAAATTAAGAAGGTAGACAGGGCAGAGCTCGAAGGCTTGTTCACACAAAGGAATGGCGTCAAACCAATTCGATTATCAAATGTGAAATGATTACAATATAAAGGCGAGAACTGTCATAACAAACCAAATCTAGATCCTATAGTTATGGATCTCAAAGATAATACACATCAACCCAATCTAGAGTAATTTGCCTAGTATTTCTACATTATTCCAACAACATGGTACTCCAGTCGGATTAGATGTTGCTTTCAAGCACCTAAGTAAACATAACATAAAACATTAATGTTCTCGTGAGAGCACATGGTTAAAATATTAAATGTCAATTATATATGAATATCCAACTTGTGCGTTTAACTTTAGAGGATTGTCGGGAAATTTTTGGAAATAATACCCAAGGTTTTCCAAATTTCCAGTTTTGGAAACTTCTTGAAATAGCTGAGGATTTACCACAGTTCCAACTTTGAAATACTCGAACATTTTTGGAGTATTTTTTTTGCTTGAAATAAATTTTTTAATTTTAGAAGTTTTTTGAAATTAAGCTAAATAGCTTTCGGAATTTTTCTGAGAGTTTACTTTAGCATAGAAGTTTAGAAAAGGCTTGAAGGCTTCTAGGGCATTTTAAAAGTTTACATTTGAATGAAGGTTATATATATATATATATATAATATCTGCACTGTCAGGATAACTTGTATTTGAAGTTTTTCCGAATGAGTTTTACAATGTACATTGTGAGTTGGTTCAATGTGGTAACAATGAGCTGCTATTTTTTTGTTTTTGTTTTCCTTATTAGCTTTCAAAGAAAAAATATTTATGCATCTAATATTTTACTCATAACCCCATTGTATTGTAAGTCAATTGTGTCACTGTATTGTAAGTTAATCGTGTTAATGATGTGCACTTTTATCACCAACAGTTCTCTTGTTTTTTGTCATTTTTCAAAGAGAAAGGATTATGCATCTAATATTATATCTTAATCACAAGTATTGGTCGACCTATAGAATTACGATAATCTCACTCATTTATCTTTTTTTATAACAGAAACAGAAAAATATGTATATATTTAAAGGGGTGTGCACAACCATGCATTATATATATATATATATAAGTTTGAAAAATCATATTAATTAAAAATTTGCGCTTTCTCTATCTTTATATTTTGATTTTGTTTAAGTGGTTGAAAAGGAAGAGAAAAGATTGATTTGCATGCATTTTAAGAAGTCCAAAATTAATTATGGTTACATTAAAAAAACAAGTTGATTTCAAATTTTAAAATAATTCTTTATATTTAATAAAATCATTAATGAAGTGTCAAAACATTTTGAATGATTTTAAGGTGATTTAGCTTTTTTGAATTTGGACTAAGTTTGGAAATTGTTTGAAATCATTTTAGGAGCTTCTTGAAAAAGTATATCTCGAAGGTTTTTAGAGGCCATTTAAAAATTAAAGGTTTTCAGAGGCCACTTAAAGATTGAAACTTTGGAAGCCATGAAACTTTTGGGGAATTTCCAAGGTTGTCTTTAGGATGAACTTTGATTTAAAAAATATAAAAAATAAAATGGTTACTATTTGTATTAATATAAGTGGAGGTTATAGTTTTATCATCTAGTCTTTTAATACAAAAAGTTTGGGAATGATATTTTCCAAAAAACTTCCAAGAACTACAAAATTTGTAAAAGAATGCCACCAAATTCTCCTACACTCGCAATGCTTACCTTGGAATTCATTAGTTGGCTTACATAAAGCTCACACATTGTTCCAACAAAAAAAACTAGTAAAACATACTAATTAGTAGAAAAATACTTAACCATACTTGCGATGGACAATTCTCATAGGGAGCTCCCCTTAAAAAACAATAGGATGTGCTGGATTAATAACGAAGAAATGTTTCTGAATGAAAGGGGAGGGGCATTAATCCACAAGAATTCATCCCATTTGGGTGCCTTTCATATTGAATGATTTATGAAGGGGCAAGTGTGAAGCACGATATGCACTACTTTTGTTAAATTGAACTTGCATGCCACTTTGGGCATGACACTTGTCTTAAGTGATGTATGGATTCATGAAAATAGATTTGGGTTTGAAACATAGGGTAGGTAGCCTCACATCAAAACCCTCCTTTTTCCATAACTAGACTATAAGGAGTACTACATGCTTTATTGGCCATTTTTGTCTCCTGTAGAGTTCAACCCTCTCAGATATGGAGTAACTCTATCAATTTAAAGATATCCAAATGATTTTGAAATTGTGAGGTAAGTCTTTTAAGTTGAGGATCAAGAGGAAGGGATTTGGTGACCATGTGGTGAATGATCATCACTGAATTCCCTAGCACAATGATTCTCTTAATTTTCTCTTAATTTTCATTTATTTGACTATTGATAATCCTTTCCACAAAGCGAGTGCTCCAGCTTGGTTGTTTGACATCTCACCTAATCCCCAAGGATAGGAAGATATAAGCTTTTTATAAGGGTCTAGTATGACCCCATGCACCCCTTACCCTTGAATGAACTTTGAAATATTACGAAAAACTTTTTGGGAAACCTTAGCACTTTATCTTTCCAAAGAAGTTTTGGGAAGGCATGAAGGCTTTTGAGGTCCTTTTGAACTTTTACCCTCTGATAGCATATTGAGAGTTAATTAAAAACTCTTTCACAACTTATTAGTTAAGAACATGTGTTTTCTCCTTTGAGGTGATAGATTCAAATCTAGAGGGGGGTATACACCCTCATAGACTACAAAAATCCAATTATTGCATGGAGGGGGTCCCATGTCCCACAAACAAAAGTGTCTCATTCATCAATTTGATGTTTGACTTGGTTGTAATCTTAAAAATAAATTATTATTATTATTATAATGAAGTGTCACAATAACTTATATGAAAACTCTCCATTCTTTTTTATCTCTTTCATGGAGAAAAAAACAATTCAATGGTTGCCATGGGGGAAAATGAAAATCCATTAGATATTAAAATAAAAAGGCAATATTCAAGGGATGAATGCATCGAATAATATAGAAGCATAATGAGGCATCACTGGAACAAATTTTTTTGGAGAGTGACCACTTAATTACCAAAGGGTGTAATAACCAGAGATTCAAAATTGTGAAGGAAAAGTGTATATTTGAGAGAAAAGAGATTGTTGTAGGTGAGCATAGAGGTTGGGAAAGATACGAACTTTTTCCCATTGAGTTTTGTTGCTCTTACATGTTTGAGAATCCATGAATTAATGTTATAGGATGTTCTCCAATAACATATAGTAGGTTAGGCTCTTTTTTAACACATTGGTAGGCGCCATAAATGTTTGATTTCTTGGGGGAATAGTGGAGTAGTGAAAGGAAATGCCTTCCTTGTGTTGTGGGGCAGTAAAAAAGAGTGCCATGGCTAGGATGGTTGAATGAGATCTTTGTAAATACTCAAAGGTCGGTAGTTTGGCTAAGCATGAGAGCAAATAGGTTGTGGGATGAGAGAGAGGTCTCTGGGTGTTTCCTTTGCCTTGGTGGCCTCATAGCATGACTTGGGGGTGGTATATGCAGTTGATACCTACATTTAAGTGGAAAATTGCTCTTACACAACCAGTTGCTTGGATCTTTTTTGCTAAAAGACAAGTATTTTTTTGTACATAAGCCTAAAATGATTTTATTTTCTTCTTGTAATGAATATGCTACTTTATGCATAATCTATGTGTAGATAGAGCTTTAATTTCATTGTGTTTTTCATTATGAAATTGTACATACATTTATTATTTATAAATTCATATTATGGCCATGGGGTGAAATTTAGAAACATGTGATTCATAAACATTCCCCTTTATTGGATAGATTGATGGATGGGGATGTGACATGGAACTACTTGACTTATAGAGTAATAACCTTGTAACTTATTTGCATGACCTTTGATTGAAGTGCCATTTTTTGCATATCATAGATGACAGGTTGATCTTTTCAACAGATGGTCACACAACCCTATTCGAAGTCATCTATGTAGCTTTCATAAACAATGAAGTCTAAATTGCATTGTTGACAAGAATTGGCAACCTTTTTTGGAGGTTAAAATATCATCTTGGTTAGGACCAAAATTCGCAAGTAAAGGCACTTTTAATGAAAGTCTAGGCCCTATTTGGAATGTTTCTTTGTTGAGACTCAATCATGTCTACTTATCTTGTATCCTTGTTATATAGACTTCAAGTGCATTCACTGGTGTTTGTAGCATTTGCAGACTCCTAATTAATTTTAATTCATGAAAATGGTTTGTTGGTTTATCGCGAACTTTATACCTAGCACTTGGCAACAATCTCAATTTTCTTTGATATTCAGTTTTGAGTTGGCTGACAATGCAAAAATAAAAAGCTTCATATCCCTAGTCAAAGCTGCACATTGTACAAACGTTTAAGCAAGTTAGAGCTAGTTAAATCCGAGAGGTGCAACAACAAATACTATGTGGAGTAACTTCCATGACTACCATTATGAAAATGCGATTGAATCAAATTTCCATGAGGATATCAAACCCGCATCCAATAAACATTAACCCTAATCAACAATACACAATTCTTAGTTAAAAGAATAAGATCCAAAAAAGTAGTGCCTAGGTGAAGAGGTATGATTACAAATTAAAAAGGGAGTCCCCAAGTTGGTTGATTTAAGCATTGATGAGGCCTCGACAAGAAGCTATTTGGATTATGAGTCAAATCCAATGGTTATGCTCAAATAAAGATTGATAGCTATCTTTAGTTGCAACCAAAGATCTGTCACTTTGACAAATATTTAAAAACATTGATATTCAATATCAACATGCGACCAAAAAAGTTGTCTACAATAATCACTAGTGTTCCATGAAGCTAAAAGCGAAAAACATCAAAACTTCAAATGAATGATGCGTGTAGTAAAGATTTCATACTTAATATTTTACTATGTGACGGTGTCGGATTTTATAGAAACAAATTTTGGAACTCATGAATAGTTTATGTCACTGCTATATAACTATTTAGCTCGAGTAGTCGCTGCACTTTTGTAGTGAAGTTAATGTCGTGACTATAAAAACTGCCAATTCTAATTTTTTCTTCTAAACAAAATAGTTTTCCAATAAATGCTTCTATTTTTGTAAGGGCAATTTGAGTTTTATATCGGCTGGTGATTTGTTTTCTTACTGTTTTATGTTTCCTATGTTCATCCTTTTTCCAGTTTGATTTATGATAGACTACCTTATTATTTTTAGTGTATTAATTACTCTATCACCATAACTATTTTGCATAGAGGTGCTTTACCATGTGTAGTGCATTGGGAATATCTTATGTCAATCTTGCGATCTATCTTTGTAGGGAATTCGATATTCTCACAAGGCATTTGGTTTAAATTAGAAAATGTTAAAAGCTTATTATCATTGAAAATTTTATTGAATTGGAAGGCTTTTGAATGAAGGCCAGGCAAGCCTCCTTGGATGATGGATGGCAATTTTCAATCTCAGTGGAATTTGGAAAAGTGCAATTCGTTTGTAATTTAACAAGGATGAGTAGCCTGTTTCATAACTGATTCCATACCTAACTAATTTTTAAGATGAAAATAATACTGGTTGAAGTTTACAATTACAATGTAATACATTTACTTAAAAAGAAAGTAAGATGAAGATTTAATAATTTAATTGAACATGAGAGTGGAACACATGTACATTTAGAGCAAGATGAATATCTCATAATTTAGTGTTGATTTTTGTATCTAGAAAGTGTTTCCCTAGTGATATTTTTGTCTAAATCACTTAAAAAGGGAAAATAACATGACCCTTACAATTAATGACTTGAGATGAGTTTTTAATTTTCACTTTAGTGATTAAAGTGACTTAAAAATTTAATTTTGAGTTGAGTGAATTAATTTTGGAGAGAAATAAAATGCTCATTATTTCTCATGCATTGATCTAAGCAAATTTGGGCCCTTGGATTAGATGACCATTCAACTTCCTCAATAGACACCAAAAAGGCAAGGGAAGACAAATGAGACTCATTCTTTTTTCTCATGAGAGTTGGAGAGCTGAGAATGAGAAAAATTGCAGACTGAGAGAGAGCAGCTGTAAACATTGGACTTGTACCCTAGTTTTAGCTTAGGTTTTCCTTATTGGTTCATATTTTACTAGAATGTAATTATTTGCTTTAGGTTATAATCTATTGTTCGCCTAGCAATATTGTTATTCCCTTTTATGCATTTTTATGATGAATGTAATAAAACATGTCTCATATTCATTTAATTCTTCCATAAAGTCTTTACAAGCATGATTTTATATGTCAAGCTAACCTAATCTTGGAGGTTTGTGCATTATGGTTAGTATAAATAATATAATACATTCCAACAGTGAAATATATGAAGGTTTTGCAAGCTAGCGTTGCGGGATTGTCATCATTAAAAGCAATGGCATAACACTTGTCCTGGAGTAGGCGCATTTTGAATGAAGGAATGTCTGTTCATAATTACTGTCAGAGATCATGTACCAACTGTTGAAGATATGATGGAGTTCATTTTAAACCAATACAAGGAATTCAACCTATTCTCGGGTTTCCATTTAATGTAACCCTATTTCTTGGTTTTGTCAGCCACTCCATATCAAAGCACTTGTTCATGCTTGAAGTTGTGTTTGTTCCAGAGGCATATGATCTAGCAGGGTTCGATAACTCTCAATATGATGAAAAGCAATGGTAAGCTTTGCAGGTTTGAGCCAATGAATTTGAAATGGGTTGAGGAATTTCCCAATTTGCTAAGATGTTGGTGGACATGGGATGGTACTCGTTCTTTGAAAGAGTGGGGGGTTACAATGTTGAAGTAAATAAAGCTTTTGCTAAAAAATATATAAATTCATCTGTAAATTTTCAAACCTTGAACTTTGAAGTAAGTGAAGGATTGATTGCAGAGGCAACGAGGCTGCTTGTTGAAGGTGAACGATGGTTCAAAAAGCACCCATTCGAAGTTGATTTCGGCATATATTTTCTACTTTGCTATGAAGATTTAGATTGGAGAAAAGGTATTCATATCAACAATGTGAAGCAGGAATGGAGGGACGTGCTTAACATTGTACAATGCTATATTACCAGTGAGGGCCGGTTTACTACTGTTTTCAGGTATCATCTAAGGTTTATGTTGCATTTAAATGGATAATCCAAGTTAAATTTACCCTATTAGTTGTTCAAAAGCTTTGAGAAGATGGCTACAAGGGTAAAAAGTCATCCTGATCACACAAGTCACTTTGTTTTCCACCACGGGCTGGTTAAATTATTGGTATTGACTGAACTAAGGAAACAAGATCACTCTTGGAAGCACTTTTTTGTTTTGGTCAGGCTTTGAACCAAAGATGCCTGAAACCCAAAATGATAGCAAGGTACAGATTAATAACGAAGAAGCAGAGAGGAAAATCAGAGTAAAAAATACAAGAGGACAAAAAAGGAAGGTCGAACGGGAAATAAAGAAACCAGAAAGTGAGTTTAATGCAAAATACAACCTTATTTTAGAACCCATTCAAAAGGAGTTACAAAAAAAAGTGTTCTTTGAATTACAAATGAAGATATCACTGCTCCATACACTCCTAGGGATGCAGAAGAGAAAGGTGGTATGATTCAGGGACTTTCTTCCAATACAAAAACTATAGATACTCCTGATTCAGAATTTCAGGGAACAAATTTGAGGATGAATATGAAAGCTCTTATAGATTCTAAATTTCAGAAAGATGCTGTGACTATTGTGGAAGATTCTTCGAGTGAAGAAGATCCACAAATCACAAATATAGAAGATACAGTGGATCAAACCGTATAAGACATTGAAAAATATCTACAACACCTTCCAAAATTTCCAAAAGAAGATCATAAAGACAAGGGTAAACAAAAGATTTTTTAATTTGAAATGGGCATGTGTTCAAAGTCTCCAAATGTGGAAGAGTTGGAAAAGCAAGAAATCCCTGCACACCAAAACGCCATGGAGACATTGTCACAATTTGAAGTCCTTAAGAAATCATTACAGTATTATAAAGCTCAAAATGGATACCTTAATGATTCAAATTACCAGTTAATGCTAGCAAATAGGAGGTTGAAGTAAGATCTACAGGAAACTAATGCCAGTTACCAAGAGTTAATAACATCTTCAAAGGAAGGCTTGAGAAGAAAGAAGCCTACTCAACAAAAAAATGAAGAACTTATCAACTAGAATCCAAGACAAAATTCAAACAATGGATGCTGAATATACTCAGTTGTAAAAGAGATCTCAGGCATTAGATGGGCTTACAATGTTGGCAGAAGCAGCAAGCACGATCCGATAGTTCATGTTTTGGTTCAAATGAACATTCAACTGTACTAGTCAAGCGCAATATGAAGATCAAGGTTTCTAGAACTTCCATAATGATTCATCATCAACATCTGTCATTTATTAACGATAAATAAGTGTAGGCAGTAGATTATATGTTTTATGCGTCAAACTAGTTAATATGTAATATTCGATATGATATATTTTTCCTATTTTGAGTCTATTCGATCCTTCAAATTTGGATCTTAAAGTTACTACTTTAAACTTTTGTATGTCTATAAATATGAAAAACAAAAGTAGAGAAGAGGCTGTGAATTCATTTTTGAGGATCAGGTCACGAGATATCATCATCTGCCGTCAGGCATGTTTTGATCTTTTATAAGTAATCTTGAAAACTGTTTTTGGAATGACATTATATATGATATGAGCCTATTTTATTCATTGTCATGGTAAATGTTGTGATCAATGTGATTAGCTTGTTTATGACTAAATCCTTTGATGAATTTTTTACCTTAGAGTTCTCATGAGTGGGTTAGCATTTCACTACACTTTTTTCTGTTAAGAATGTATTTATGTTCATGAATTTTATTGATTATTAAGATCTTGAGTAGGATTATATTATCCTTAATGATATGTCGACACAGTCTTTCATATTACTTATTTCATTATAAATTGCTGATTGGTCACCTTTAAGCCTAATTTCCTGATCCCTGTGTTTCCCTAAGAACCTAATAAGAATATGGTTAGATCTTAGATGTATGGACTTTGAAATTTCATAGTCTAGGTACAAACTCGAGTGCAAACAATAGTAGTGGCACGATTCACAATGATAGTACAACATAATAAAATACATTTTCGTACAACACGAATATTGATGGATTTTTTGGGCACAAAAATTGAGGTCCATACAACAACATTATTGATGATTTCGTATAGCAGAGGCACAAATTTCAAGAGTGTTCTAGGCACAAAAATTGAGATTGTTTTGTATAATAGTGGGCATGTTTTTCGAGGTAGTGCGTACAGTTACTGGGCACAAAAATCGAGGTGATTTCGCACAATGGTGAGCACAAAAATTGAGGTCTGTACAGGTCATACGGTATGGTAGTGGACACAAAAACGGAGGACCGTATAGTCAAGTTGTCGCACCGTTTTTGAGGCAACTTATTCGAAGGAAATTTTAGACTGTTAAATTTCTAAAATCAGTCATTTTTGCTGAGCAGTGTGGAAGAGATAAGTTCATCTCTGTTTTGAAATTGTTGTACTTTAATTTATAAATAAATAAAATTCTCTTTCTCAAGAACAAGTTTTCCCTGGAGGTTGGGTTTTTTCCCGGGTCAATTTGACAAAAAATAAGTTTGTTTGACTTTTATGTGTGGTTGTTTTTGATTTCTACTCCTTAAATTTGTAAAGATTCTTCATGTGTTTCTGTGAAATTTTTTTTGAGAAAGATCAACTAGTTTGCAGCTGAAAGTAAATTGAGTTGGGAATTAAACAATGAGGAAAATGGTGGCATGAAACTGGGTGGGGAATGAGCTGAAAATTTACATGGTATCAGATCCTTGTTAGAGAAGAAGCATAATTAGTATAGTGATAATTTTATACTGTCAGTGAAATTCTTTTGTTAGTGGACAACACCTTGTTGAAATTTGAATTCGCAGTGAAATGGCAATAAAACTTAGGTTGGAGGATAGGCTAGATGGGACTAGGAATTTTGTCCCATGGAAATCTATATTGATGCTTATATTGGAGGAAAATGAAATTTGGGATGAAGTGGTTCATAGTGCACAAGCAAATCCTATTCAGATCCTGCTTCCATGGATCCACAAGCACTTGCATCTTTCAACAAGAATGATATAAATGATAGAAGGATTATTCTAGATGCAATTAAAGACCATGATATACCACATATATCAAGCAAAGTTTGTGTGTATAAGATGTGGGATGATTTGACCAATTTGTATCAAAGTTCAAATTAGAACCGTAAAATGGTGTTGAGGAAAAAAGTGAAGAGTATTAAGATGACCAAAGAAGAGGAAGTTACTTCCTACCTTACTAGGATATCACAGGTGAGAGATGGGAATGCAACAGTGGGGGAGGTTATTTCTGACACTTATCTAGTGCGGATAGTTGTGAATGGGGTTGCAAATCCTTGGTATTTTTTGTGTGGAGGCTGTAGTAGCTAGGGAGAACTTTCTGTCTTGGGACAGACTCTGGGATGATTTCATGTAGGGGGAGACCCAGAGATGTCTTGTGCAGGGAAGATCTTCTACTAGTAGGGAGCATGAGGAGAATGTGGCTTTGAATGCCAAGGGAAAGAAGAAGTTCAAGAAGGTCCCCAAGAAGGGTGGGGCTAAGCAATAGGGTGGATAGAAGGACTTGAGCACTGTAAAGTGCTTTGCTTGTTAGAAGTTTGGGCACTATGTTGGACAATTCCCATAGAAGAAGAAGAAGAAGCAGTATCAAATAACATCTTCAATGAAGATTGATGAGTTTACATCTAGATTCGAGAGAAAGTTTTCTCTTTGTGCTGGACATGTTGAGAGAGAGAGAGAGCATCCATCATCACTAGTACAGACATTGAGATTGAGAGGGAGCATTCTTTGTTGACTGGCCATTCTTTCAATACATCACCACCAACACTTAGTTTATCGACATTGGAGCTTCAATCCATATGATAGGTGCTCAATATACGTTCTCTGAGATTTCATAGACATGTATATATCAGGGATGATTTTAAGAACCCCCCATAAATTTATATGTATAAAAAATGGGCGAATCTCTTCGATATATAAGAAAATTTGAAGGCGATTTTATCAATAATATAATATGTATATATAAAAAATTTGGCGAATCTTTCTTTTTATTATATAATGTTGTAAAATCATGGCGAATCTTTCATTTTATTATATAATGTTGTAAAATATTGGCGAATATTTCACTTCAATATTATAAAAAAATCGTAAAAACTAGCGAATCTTTCACTGATTTCTAAAATATTGTAAAAATAGAGGAACAACAACATTAGTCAAAGATCATGAATCACATCATCAACAACATAACATGTAGAATCACGAGTCACAACTAGAAGGTGTCAATGAAACACAACTACACCGACTAGATTCAGGGCAAGTGGGGACTTCACTTGTTATCTCGTCCCTTAATGGTCCAACGGACATGTGGGGACTTGAATCTTGACAAACCGATAAATAATAAAATTAGACATTATGCTCGATCTTAGCCTCCACTAGACAATTGAGGTCATTATTGTGTTCAATTCACACAAATCACTTTAATGTGAGACACATTTCATATCATGAAAATTTTTATATTGAAAGAAAAAGTCCAACTTTATGTAGACCTCAAGTCTTTCTATTATCACTTTTCTATGCAATGTATATGACATTTACGTCAAAGTGAAATTGATATTGGTAAATGAAGCTAATCCTGAAACCCAAAGAGAATATGTATTGCAACACATTGGATAAACAAATCAAGATCAAAATAATTTACAAGCAAGGAAATCCAAACCAACTTGATATAACAAGCATTGACATCACATCAACGAAGAAATGAATAATATATCAATGAATTCTAATCCCAAGTTGTACAACTTGCAAAGAATCCTTTGTATATTTATCCAAAATGTCTCGCTTTTGAAAGCTCCACTAAATGAATCTATGTATTTAGCATAACCTATCATTTTCAATAAGGAAACTAAGATGCTTTATCTTCATCAAAACACATTAGATAGAACACTTATCCTTCATATTTTCTCTGTTATAGAAAGCTAACAATGTATAGAAATTAGAGTAACAATGTCGAGCATAAAATCAAAGGCTAACACTGCTAATATATAACTTCAATTTTCCAAATACAATAATTATAGATGAAAGCATAAGACATGTAATTGAGGAAAAAATATTTAAAATGGTTTGTTCACATGTTAAGAAACTTTTCATGCAAAACCTAACCAATTTTGAAGTAATGTTAAAAGTGGGAAGATATCTAAAATGTTGATTTTTCACTAAGCAAAATGAATCCAGGTCTTTCTATATGTTCCACCCATTCACATACCATGAATTAATAATGAAGAAATTAGCATGTCATATTGATTGCAATCATAAGGTGTTAAGGGCCTATATTTTCCTCTCAAGGATTCAA
Organism: Pseudotsuga menziesii; assembly: GCA_001517045.1. Taxonomy (NCBI): domain Eukaryota; kingdom Viridiplantae; phylum Streptophyta; class Pinopsida; order Pinales; family Pinaceae; genus Pseudotsuga; species Pseudotsuga menziesii. Next base: position 83,003 of record LPNX010572716.1, read on the forward strand.
TGACATAACTGTTTACATTTAATGACCTGTATTGAAAACATATCTTCCTCACAGAATTAGACCTTTCTGCAGTTCCTTGATAAACATCATTTAATTTACTTTCACAATTTGTAGATACAAACCCTTTATTGGTTCAAATTAATGCAATGTTTCACCAAGTTTCTAGGATTGGGGTGTGGGAACAGGGAAATGGATCCAAGGGATGTGTGGAGACACCTACCAAATTTTAGGAAACATCGTAGGATAAGTTAAAGTCCCCAACATAGGGAATTCCAACCAAAATCCAAAAATTTAAATATATAAGAAACAATAACAAGACATGAACATGGCCAATGAAAGCATAATATAAATACACATTTTTTGTTCTAAACATTTCATGTTTTCTAAATCCAAAGGCCATGAGCCTCCCTTTTTAAAGGGGTCTTTCCCAAGAGTTTCTCACAAAAGGGAAATGTTCCCCATTTCTTGGGAGACGTATCCCCGTATTTCCCTAAAGGGGCATTGGTAAACATACCCCATTGGGCTTCTGTATCCCAGCAAATGCCCCTCACTTGGGGGAGCACATCCCCATGTAACATTGCTTGATTATTGTCAACAATATGATAACCATGTCCTGGACTTAAAGTAGTTGAACAATACCTAAATTCTTAGAGATATAATCATGTTCTGAACTTAAAGCAGTTGACCAATAGACCCACTATATTATTTAACCATAACCAAATGCTTAGAGATATACTGCAGTACACCAGTCACTCATACTTCATGGGAAAAATGCTACTTTTCCATCCAGGTTGTCCCTTATTGTAGCTAGGATATGCTATGCTGACAATAAGACATGGGCATAGTAGTAATTAAGTTAATATGTAGTCCTAACAGTTGTGGAAATTTGTGGGCTCTCAAATATGTAGCTAACCTCTCATTCATCTAGGTTCTGTCTTATGCTCATTAAGATATGGACACATAGTTCTGCTAGTAACTGCAATCCCAATCATATTGGAAGCTAAAAGATTTCAATAGATACCTTTGGCTGATTGTTCAGCAGACAACTCCAAGCAAATTGATGGTCCCTCACAGATCAGAAAGAAAGATTGCCAGGTGTCTAGTTTTGGATGAATTTAATATTTACAAAAAATTAAAAGTAATGATCTGGTTCTATAATAATGGATTCAAGACATGACATAATACAGTTTTGGCCATGGTCGTGGTGCCATCTATCACAAACCCACTATATATTGGACATTTCACATCATGCCAATTATCTATTAGACAGGATGCAAAATGATCTACAACTCTTCTTCAATATAGGCTCAACCCTACTCTAACAGGTAAATATAGAGGAAAAGTTATCTACAGGTGTGGTCTTCATTACTCATAAGCCATAGACAGGTAAATTAATTTTTTTTATTTTCTAAGAACTTCACCTGACACCAATCACAAGTTTGCCAACTAGAATCAACAAGTAACTAGCTTGGCATTTGAATATAGCTTGTGGTTTTCTTCTCTTTCTCTTGTGAGCTCTGTACTCAAGTTTGTTACTGCAATTGTTTTGGAAAAACCAAAGCCTATCCATCATCCAAGGGCATTGTTACGAAATACCCACCCCACCCTCTCCTGCGCTTTCTTATTCTACTTGATATAGGTAAATCTTCTATCTTTTGCAGTTGCCAAAAAAGAGTCAAAGACAATGGATCAATAATTCATATGCATTTGTTAACTCATGGATATCTGAAAGTGCAAATTAAAATTAAAATTAAAATCCTACAAATCAATTTTATATTGATATCCTCCCAGGGGCAGACTTATTTAGGAGTAAAGTAACTTCCCATAGAGTTTCCACTTTGATGACCATACCCAACCTTAACTGTAAAAAGCTAGCCTCAATGACCAACTGCTGCACTTTCTTCCATAGAGTTAAAAGTCCAATGAGATCCCTCACTCTGTCTCCATTGGCTAGCAATGTGATGCATATGGGAAACGAGCTTTGCTACTAGGATCGTAGGGAAGGGCCTGGCTGAATGAACTATAGATCCCCTATTAAGAATCAACCCAATATAAAACAATATAAAACCAAATTCTTATACTTGCAACATTTTAACCTGAATCCAAACTTGAACAGTGAAGCTTAACTTTTTCATGCATACAACAAGCATACAAGGCCACTCCCTATCTCTTCATCCTCATCACACAAGTTTTTATAACTATATAACATGTTAATATTTTAAAGTATGCAAGAAAGATTCACAAAATAAAAATGAATTCATGTAAAAAGTATATATTTATATATACTATTAAAACATGATACTCCAACAAATTTAAATTTAAAATTAAAGTCACATTGGCTTTAGGAATTAACATTATAAGCTAAGCATTAACATGAAAACCATATTGCTCTTAAATTGTTTTGAGGGCTTATGGTCCTTTTATTTTCATTTTTTCAAGTTTAATGTTTTCATACTTTGGCCCCAACTAAGCATCCATGTTAGCAGATGCAGACGTAGTCAAGTCGATGTTTTGATGAATTGGCCACCTCAAAGGTTGACATAGACAAATTAGGCAATGTCAGGGGTTGACTCAGCCTCTAGGCAAAAGTCAACAACCAATTCTGATAAGTTTTGGTCAAAATTTGCTCATAGTTGGTGGATTCGAGTTGATAGCACTGCTTTGAACCCCTTTCTTGAATCATCTTCCCCAAATAATCATTTACATGTTTGTTTTTACAGCATATATATGGTGGAAACTTGAGAACAATTGTATATATACCGTCAATAACATTTGCATGTTTATTAAAGTAAAAAATAATTGTTATTAAAGTAAAAAAAATGCATATGATGATTCTATTAGAGGTTTACAATAAAAAATGAAATGGTATAAATAACTATGTAATTGCAACACAATAAAACACTAATATAAACATGTTTCCCCTTTCTTAATGAAGGAATCTACACAATGACACCAAGTTCAATCCCCAACATAATGCAGTTTGGTCCTAGTGTAAGCTAAGGGATTAAAATGGTTTCAATATATAGACTTGAGATTCAAACAATGTAGTCTGAAAATTGATTTCATACACTATAGAATAAACTGGGCAACAATGCTACAACTTCACCATCAATGACAAGGAGCATCCCTTCCTTAAAGCATTTTGTCGCAAACTTTACTCTGCAAATTACAGACACATTCAAATTTGAATCAAGATGGAAAGTCTTTGTAACTGAATTCTCTAACGTATAGTCTCATTTCTTTACTTTTACAGACATTAATTAAAAAATGGTCCAACATCTTCATTCATCTTTCCATCTATACTTGAAAAGACACATAGAGAGAGGGAGAATTCAAAAAATTAAACCTGTATTTTTGCATGTACTCCATGAGTTCTAGTGCCTGCACTTCAGTGAGTAGTTTATCTCCAATGCAAACATGAGCTTTAAACTGTAATGTTTGAGATACATAAATAGCTCCTAGCTATATCATGCACATCAGCAGATAATAAATCAAAGTCAGTAAACCAATAAGATCATTATTCATAAATTTGGAACAAACTAGTAGTTGAAGTACGAAGTAAATTGCACAACACCATTCTGTTAATAAAAGATTGTATCAATGCACAGCCATTAGTGTAGGAATCCAGTAACAAAATTGTATTACGAATCTTTAAAACCATAAGTGTTGTTATAGAATGAAAGAGATCTTGCATTCTTTTGTAGCATGAAAGTGAAAAAAACAAGTAGAATTGCACTGCATATGACATCCCAATAGAATCCCAAACTTGATCTTGAGTGTGGAATGCAGTTCAAGAGACAATAAGAGACCCTGGAAAAAATTATGCAAGCCATCAAGGTTACTACCTTGGCAATGATAAGCTTGGTGTGAGAATGCAATCCCTTGCTTCTCATTTCAACTATGGAATTTGTCATCCTTCCGTACTGTAACCATGGTAAGGTATCATTTTTATGCCTCGGTTCTATTGCATCAATTTTTTCAAAGACTAGGAAGCCTGCATATTTTTCACCAGAGAATATGGTTTGGTCGTATTCTTATTATTTCTGTAGTGAAAGTAAAAAACCAGGTAGAACTGTGCTGCATATAACTATCCAATAGAATCCCAAATCTCAATCTTGGTGTGGAATGGAGTTCAAGAGGCAATAAGAGACCTAGGAAAGGAACCCTCAAACAATAATAAAACATTTTTTAACTCTGTTTTGACAATAAGAAAACACATGATTCAACACTATTTTAACCCTCAACCAATAATAAAACAAAGTAAATCTTAATTCTGGGTGGTTTTAAGGCCATAACAAAAACAAACAACAATAAACCATGCATAGGTGGTCCTTGGTTCTGATCCATAATCGCTCATCCTATGGCTGAGTCGTTTCACCAGTATGGACCTTAATTATTTTTGCAGAAAGCTATAATGTTTCTCTATGTTTTATATTTCATTGCAAATTAATTCTGACTGTGTATTACAATATTACTTGCAAACTGTAATTAAAAATGAGGAAGAAAACCAATTATGAAGCATCAATTACATACACAGAACTAACACAGGTTTTACCCTGGAGACCCATTTGTGAAAACCAACATGGCCTTTGTTTGGCTCTTTTTGTGCTCAAGAATGATGACAAATATCAGCTATATACTCTTAGACAGAAATTTTGTGTATTTTTACTCCATGGATGCATTTTTCATATTGCATCTTGGCTTTAAGATAATCTTTGTTCTCTGTGGATAGGGTCATACTTCTCTTCGTCCTCGTGATATAGGAACATACTTCTCATTCTTAGTCTTTAGTTTTCTGCTTCTGTGCCATCAACTTCCAATGCCAATTTTCTGACCGATGTCCCAATCTCCCTCTTTATTCCCACCTCTATTGGTTTCTCTTCTCTTGGAATTCCTAGAGTCTCTCCCCTAGATTGATCAAATGCCTCCTCCACCTTGCAAACAATTGAATGATGCCAATGGAACACCCCAAATTAATTGCCTCCTATAATGGATTTTAGGTTGTATGATCTTTATGTTTCCTTGAAGGGTTACTTTTTCTTCCGTAGATTCCATGTGGCATCTACTCTACGGATTTGTGGACTCTACTGTTGATGTAATTGTAACTTTAGAATGTATTCACTTGTATTTCTCATGTATTGTTACCCGATGTTTATTCCAGGATGTATTTGTAATGTACTTGAGTCATGTCATGCCCTGATGTTCCTATCGAGAAGTTCTATAATGTAAACAAGTCATGTCAAGTCATTGTGGGTAACCCTCCTATTGGCTAAGAGTTAAAGTCCCCGCAGTTCCGGGGCACTAGGGTTATTAGACTCTCCTAGAGAGGTCAGCCCTAGTAGGGTTTAGTCAAGTCAGGAATTAGTATAAATAGAGAGCTAGCCTCTCTATTTATCACACATCTCATACACACTCAAGTGTAGCACATAGTTGAGGAAGGAGAAGACACTGGGGCTAGACAAAAAGAGGTTACTGCTGTCGGGAGATCACCTTACTGTTTTGGGGTTTTACTTTTGGTGCTGATTCTATCTCTAAGGAAGTTGCGGGGTTTTCACCATTTATGGTTTCCCCAAGGATAAACACTGTGTTCATTGTCTCTTGTGTTTGATTGCTGTGCTTGTTATTCTCTCAGTTAAAGATCCTAATATAATGCTAGCTTAATGATAAAAATCTAACATGGTATCAGAGCTAACCTGAGAAGAAGACACTGTGCATCTGCGGGAACTAGGGATTCCTACTTTATGGATCTCTCTCTGCATTTTTTCAGCAAAATAAGTTTGGAATAACTCTCCTCCTTAGGGCGCATCTTTCTATCGAAGCAGAATCCAATTCTGATGTTTTTCAGTTTTGGACCCAACATTGCTGCCGAAAATTAGGGCTTTTCACAGAAGAGGAATTTTTCAGTGAGCCCAGGCCTGGGTTGATCTCCTCCCCAAAATCAAAGTTAGGGATCAAATTCAAAGCATTTGGTCGGACAGAACTCCAGAAAAGCAAAACCCTAATATGCTCCTGAACCAGCACTGTAGAATTTCAGCTCCAAATCCAGATCCGACATCTTTACCTAGTAAGATATAAATCTTTTGTATTTCCATTTGAGGTTCTCAGTTAAGATGTCTCATCATACCAAGCTTGATGAAAAGCTTGAGGGAGCTGATAAATTCCGAGCCTGGAAGTATAGGATCTCCCTGGTCCTAGAAGAAAATGCGTTGGACTCCTATATCAATGAGGAGGTTCCAGTTCTAGAGGGAGATGAGGCTAAGGCCTTACATAAGAAGAAGTTGGTTATGGAAAAGAGGATTATTGCTGATTCAATCAAGGATCACCTCATACCATAGGTGTCCTCCCTAAAGACACCTAAAGCTATGTTTGATTCCCTAACCAAATTGTTTGAAGGAAAGAACATAAACAGGAAGATGAATATGAGAAACCAATTGAAGAATGTAAAGATCCAGAATGCTGAGACCATCCAGTCTTACTTTACAAGGGTATCTCAGATCAAGGAACAGCTGGAAGCAGTAGATGAAGAAGTGGAAAATGCATAAATTGTGTTGACCACCTTGAATGGACCCTCTAGATCATGGGACTCTTTCATTCAAGGGATCTATGCCAGAAAGAAGTTAGTTAAGTTCAACAGACTATGGGAAGAATTCTCTCAATAAGAAACTCAGATAGCAGCTCTAGAAGAAAATATGGGAAGTGAAGATCAAGCTCTCACAACCCACACCAAGAAAATTAGAAGGAACCATCATCACTCCAAAGGTAAGATCTCACACTCTAGAAGAGATCTGTCTACTATTAGATGTTACATATGTGATGAGAAAGGTCACATATCCAAATTCTACCCTAATAAAGGGAACTTAAAGAAGAAGAAGGAAAACAAGAGAAGACATCATGCTCATGCTACAGAGGATGATGAACCTTCCACAAAGAGAACCAGACAAGTAAGTGATTCTTCAAGTGATGAATAATATGTGCTGATCTCCGCTCTCATGGGAACTGTTTCACATGGAAGCAATGATTGGCTCATAGATAGTGGTGCTTCCAAGCACATGACGGGTTTCAAAGAATCATTTGTGAAACTATTTGAACACGAATCACCTCACAAGGTGAAACTTGGGGATGACAACCAATATCCAATAAAAGGTAGTGGTGAATCCTCCTATAAACTAGACTCTGGAAAGTCTATGAAGATGAAGAATGTAGTATTTGTTCCATCACTAAAGAAGAACCTCCTCTCCATATCTGCATTGGATGCAAAAGGAATGAGGCTTGATTTTGTAGATGGGCAATTTCTTATGTGGCTAAAGGGAAAGACTTTTAATGATGCAATAGTGATTTGGGAACAAGAAGGAGGTCTATACAAGTTGAAGGGCCAACCAGAACAAGCTTTGGTTCATGACTTAGTAGAACCAAATGAACTTTGGCATAGAAGGCTTGCACACGTGCATTATAGAGCACTACCACTTGCAAGCAAAGTTGTTGAAGGTCTTCCAGAAATTCAAGCAAAACATGATGGAGTCTACAAAGGATGTGCGAAAGGAAAGAACACAAAGAAGACATTTCCAAGTAGCGAGAGCAAGGAAAACGGAATCTTGGAAATCATCCACTCCGATGTATGTGGACCAATTTCATCAAGTTCTCTAAGAGGGTATGTATACTATGTTTCCTTTATTGATGAATTTTCTAGGAAGACATAGATTTACTTCATGAAGAACAAAGATGAAGTATTCAAAAAATTCAAGGAATTCAAAGCCTTGATCGAGAACCACACTGAAAAGAAGATCAAGAATTTTCAATCAGATAATGGCGAAGAATTCACTTCGAATGAGTTCAAAGAACTATGTAAAGACTCAGGGATTAAGAGGGAGTTGTCCACTCCTTATAATCCAAAACATAATGGGATTATAGAAAGGAATAATAGAACTATCATGGAAGCTGCAAGAGCAATCTTTAATGATCAAGATCTTCCTATGCATCTTTGGGTAGAAGTAGCTAGAACAATGGTGCATGTACAAAACTGTACTCCACACAAAGTACTCGAGAACAAGACTCCAGAAGAAGTCTTCTTCAGTAAGAGACTAGAAGTCAGCCATCTCAGAATATTCGGCTATCCTATGTACATACACATTCCAAAAGAGAAGAGGACAAAATTAGATCCTTCGGGAAAGAAGGGTATATTTGTGGGATACTCTGAAAGCTCGAAGGCTTACAGAATATACTTCCCAGGGTTCAAGAAGATTGAAATTAGTAGAGATGTAACATTCGATGAAGATTCAGCCTACATCAAATCCAGAAAGAAACCTCCTGAAGAACCTGAAGAAGCAGAAGCACCCAGAATTCATGATACAACCATGAACGAAGAAACTCAAGAAGAAGATCGAGAATTTGAAGAACCACAAAGACCTGTAGATCCACCTCAGGAGAAGAATCCTCACAAGAGGAAACCTGATTGGGTAGGAGAAATTATCCAAGGTGCGGAAAGATATGGGGCTCCAGAAGAGAACCACAGAGAAAGAAAGAGGACCAAATCCTGCTCTGGGTATGTAGCATTACTATGTGATTTCATCGATAAAGAACCTTCCAATTATGAAAAAGGATTGGCTCTATGAAGACACATCTAGTATGAAAAAGGACTAGCTCTATGTAGATCCCACATCCAGCATGAAAAAGGGCTGGCTCTGTGAAGACACATCTAGTATGAAAAAGGACTAGCTCTGTGTAGATCCCACATCCAGCATGAAAAAGGGCTGGCTCTATGAAGACACATCTAGTATGAAAAAGGACTAGCTATGTGTAGATCCCACATCCGGCATGAAAAAGGGCTGGCTCTGTGAAGACACATCTAGTATGAAAAAGGACTAGCTTTGTGTAAATCCCACATCCAGCATGAAAAAGGGCTGGCTCTGTGAAGACACATCTAGTATGAAAAAGGACTAGCTCTGTGTAGATCCCACATCCATCATGAAAAAGGGCTGGCTTTGTGAAGACACATCTAATATGAAAAAGGACTAGCTCTTTGTAGATCCCACATCTAGCATGAAAAAGGGATGGATCTGTGAAGACACATCTAGTATGAAAAAGGACTAGCTCTGTGTAGATCCCACATCTAGTATGAAAAAGGACTAGCTCTGTGAAGACTCATCTGGTATGAAAAAGGACCAGCTTTGTGTGATTATACGTCCAGTATGAAAAAGGACTGGCTCTGTAGATGTACATCTAGCATGAAAAAGGGCTAGTTCTATAGAACTTCCTGTGACGAGAAGAATCAAGAGATAGCACCCGTGATGATTAAGTGATGATGATCCAGCAGTTATGATCCAGATTGAGTGATGATCCAGATCCAATGATGATGTCCACTGATGATCCAGATCAAGTGATAATCCAGGTCCAAAGATGAAGATGACTTGAAGAAGAAGATAACCTGAAGATGAAGGTGCCTTGAAGATAAAGATGACAAGGACTCAATGATGATCCAGATGATACAGAGAAGAAGACTTGTGCTGAAAATTGTGTCAAAAGAATACCTTCCTAGTTAAGAGGGAGTGTTTATGTAATTGTAACTTCGGAATGTATTCACTTGTATTTTTCATGTATTGTTACTCGATGTTTATTTTGGGATGTATTTGTAATGTACTTGAGTCATGTCATGCCCCGATGTTCCTATCGAGAAGTTCTATAATGTAGACAAGTCATGTCCAGTCATTGTGGGTAACCCTCCTATTGGCTAAGGGTTAAAGTCCCCACAGTTCTAGGGAACTAGGGTTATTAGACTCTCCTAGAGAGGTCGATCCTAGTAGGGTTTAGTCAAGTCGAGAATTAGTATAAATAGAGAGCCGACCTCTCTATTTATCACACATCTCATACACATTAAAGTGTAGCGCATAGTTGAGGAAGGAGAAGACACTGGGGCTAGACAGAAAGAGGTTACTGCTGTCGGGAGATCACCTTACTGTTTTGGGGTTTTACTTTTGGTGCTGATTCTATCTCTGAGGAAGTTGCAAGGTTTTCACCATTTATGGTTTCCCTGAGGATAAACATTATGTTCATTGTCTCTTGTGTTTGATTGCTGTGCTTGTTATTCTCTTAGTTAAAGATCCTAATATAATGCTAGCTTAATGATAAAAATCTAACATCTACATGGTGATGTCATCTATCAGGTATGCCTCATTAGTCTTTGTTTTGGGGCTCTTCTTCTTTATTCTATGTAGACATAGAGCTTCATCAAGTTGACGCTGGGATTGAGCCAAAGGTTGCAGAAGGCCCGATCCTAGGTAAAAACAGAACCACTTTCGAAGAGAGAACTAGCCTTCTGCTCTTTTGAGAGGGATCTCTCACCAAATATTAACAATGCCAGATATGTACAAGTGAAACTATAAATTTTTTGCAAAATTTCTTGAAACAAGACATAGAACCATTGGGCAATGGAGTCAAGAAACGTCACAGAAATAAACAGAACTTATGCAGGCAATTTCAACACAGAGGCAAGATAGCCATTCAATCACAGTCAAATTATAATTGTCTGGTGGAAAAGAAGAACATGAATAGACCATCAACACAGAGCATTGGAAAATGAATTTTGTATCAACTTTAGAGGAAAGTTTTCATGGATATATGAAACAACAGACGGAGTGTTGATGTATATGTAACTTCAGAATGTATTTCACTTGTATTTCTTATATATTGTAACCCGATGTTTATTTCGGGATGTTCTTGAGTCATGTCATGCCCCGATATTCCTATCGAGAAGGTCTATAATGTAAACAAGTCGTGTCAAGTCATTGTGGGTAACCCTCCTATTGGTTAAGTGTTAAAGTCCCCGCAGTTTCGGGGCACTAGGGTTATTAGAATCTCTAGTGAGGTCAGCCCTAGTAGGGTTTTAGTCATGTTGGGATTAGTATAAATAGAGAGCTAGACTCTCTGTTTAGCACACATCACATGCACACTCAAGTGTAGCGCATAGTTGAGGAAGGAGAAGACATTGGGGCTCGACAAGAAGAAGGTTACTGCTATCGGGAGATCACTTACTGTTTTGGGTTCTACTTTTGGTGCTGATTCTATCTCTGAGGAAGTTGGAGGGTTTTCACCATTTATGGTTTCCCCGAGGATAAACACTGTTTTCATTGTCTCTTGTGTTTGATTGCTGTACTTGTTATTCTCTCAGTTAAAGATCCTAATGCATTGCTAGCTTAATGATGAAATTCTAACATGGTATCAGAGCTAACCTGAGAAGAAGACACTGTGCAGTTGCGGGAACTAGGGCTTCCTAGTTTGTGGATCTTCCTCCACAAATTTTCAGCAAAAGAAGTTTGGATTAACTCTCCTCCTTAGGGCGCATCTTTCTTTCGAAGCAGAAACCAATTCTGAGGTTTTTCAGTTTTGGACCTGACACTACTGCCGAAAATTAGGGCTTTTGACAGAAGAGGAATTTTTCAGTGAGCTTAGGCCTGGATTGATCTCTTCCCCAAAATCAAAGTTAGGGATCAAATTCAAAGCATTTTGGGTGGACAGAACTCCAGAAAAACAAAACTCTAATTTGCCACTGAACCAACATTGCAGGATTTCAGCTTCAAATTCAGATCCGACATCTTGACCTGGTAAGATCTAAATATTTTGTATTTCCATTTGAGGTTCTCAGTGTAAGATGTCTCATCATACCAAGCTTGATGAAAATCTTGAGGGAGCTGATAAATTCTGAGCCTAGAAGTATAGGATCTCCCTGGTCCGTGAAGAAAATGAGTTGGACTCCTATATCAATGAGGAGGTTCCAGTTCTAGAGGGAGATGAGGCTAAGGCCTTGCATAAGAAAAAGATGGTTATGGAAAAGAGAATCATTGCTGATTCTATCAAGGATCACCTCATATCATAGGTGTCCTCCCTTAAGACACCTAAAGATATGTTTGATTCCCTAACCAAATTATTTGAAGGCAAGAACATAAACATGAAGATGACTCTGAGAAACCAATTGAAGAATTTAAATATCCAGAATGCTGAGACTATTCAGTCTTACTTTATAAGGGTATCTCAGATCAAGGAATAGCTGGAAGCAGTAGATGAAGAAGTGGAAAATGCATAGGTTGTGATGACCACCTTGAATGGTCTCCCTAGATCATGGGACTCTTTCATTCAAGGGATCTGTGCCAGAAAGAAGTTAGTCAAGTTCAACAGACTATGGGAAGAATTCTCTCAAGACGAATCTCGGATAGTAGCTCAAGAAGAGAATATGGGAAGTGAAGATCAAGCTCGCACAGTTCACTCCAAGAAAATCAGGAGGAACCATCATCATTCCAAAGGTAAGATATCACATCCTAGAAAAGATCTGTCTACCATTAGATGTTACATAGGTGATGAGAAAGGTCACATATCCAAATTCTTCCCTAATAAAGGGAACTTAAAGAAGGAGAAGGAAAACAAGAGAAGATATCATGCTCATGCTCTAGAGGATGATGAACCTTCCACAAAGAGAGTCAGATAAGAAAGTGATTCTTCAAGTGATGAAGAATATGTATTGATCTCCGCTCTTACAGGAACTGTTTCACATGGAAGCAATGATTGGCTTATATATAGTGGTGCTTCCAAGCACATGATGGGATTCAAAGAAACATTTGTGAAGCTATCTGAACATGAGTCACTTGAAAAGGTGAAACTTGGGGATGACTACAATTATCCAATAAAAGGTATTGGTGAATCCTCCTATATACTAGACTCTGGAAAGTCTATGAAGATGAAGAATGTATTATTTGTTCCAGGACTAAATAAAAATCTTCTCTCCATATCTACATTGGATGCAAAAGGAATGAGAGTTGCTTTCGTAGCTGGCCAAGTTCTTATGTGGCCAAAGGGAAAGACTTTTGACGATGCAATAGTGACTGGAGAACAAGAAGGAGGTCTATACAAGTTGATGGGTCAACCTGAACAAGCTTTTTTTCATGACACATTAGAGCCAAATGAAACTTTGGCACTGAAGGCTTGCACATGTGCATTACAGAGCACTACCACTTGCAAGCAAAGCTATTGAAGGTCTTCCAAAAATCCAAACAAAACATGATGGGGTCTGCAAAGGATGTGCGAAAGGAAAGAATACAAAGAAGACATTTGAAATTAGCGAGAGCAAGGAAAAAGGAATCTTGGAAATCATCCACTCCGATGTATGCGGATCAATGTCATCAAATTCTCTAAGCGGGTATGCATACTATGTTTCTTTTATTGATGACTTTTCTAGGAAGACATGGATTTACTTCATGAAGAATAAAGACGAAGTATTCAACAAATTCAAGGAATTCAAAGCCTTGGTCGAGAACCACACTGAAAAGAAGATCAAGACTTTTCGATCAGATAATGGTGGAGAATTCACTTCAAATGAGTTCAAGGAATTATGTAAAGACTCAGGGATTAAGAGGGAGTTGGACACTCCTTATAATCCACAACAGAATGGGATTACAAAAAGGAAGAATAGAACTATCATGGAATCCACACGAGCTATGCTTCATGATCAAGATCTTCCTATGCATATTTGGGAAGAAGCAACCGGAACAATAATGTATGTATAGAACTGCACTACGCATAGAGTACTCGAGAACAAGACTCCTGAAGAATTCTTCTCCAGCAAGAAACTAGAAGTCAGCCATCTCAAAATATTTGGCTTTCCAGTGTACATACACAATCCGAAAGAGAAGAGAACAAAATTAGATCCTTCAGGAAAGAAGGGTATATTTGTGGGATACTCTGAAAGCTCGAAGGCTTACATAATATACTTCCTAGGGTTTAAGAAGATTGACATCAATAGGGATGTAACATTTGACGAAGATTCAGCCTACATCAAATCCATGAAGAAACCTGCTGAAGAACCTGAAGAAGCAGAAGCTCCAAGAATTCATGATACAATCATGAACGAAGAAACTCAAGAAGAAGATCGAGAATTTGAAGAACCACAAAGACCTGTAGATCCACCACAGGAGAAGAATCCTCACAAGAGGAAACCTGCCTGGGTACAAGAAATTATCCAAGGTGCAGAAAGATATGGGGCTCCAGAAGAGAATCTCAGAGAAAGAAAGAGAACCAGATCCTATTCCAATTATGTAGCATTACTATGTGACTTCATTGATAAAGAACCTTCCAATTATGAAGAAGCAATAGAACGAAAAGAATGGAAGGATGCTATGATCGAAGAGTATCAATCGATCATGAAGAATGATGTTTGGGATGTTGTCCCAAGACCAGAAGGGAAGTCAGTTGTAACTTCCAAGTGGATCTACAAGATTAAGCATGCTGCAGATGGTAGCATAGAGAAATATAAAGCAAGATTTGTTGCTCGTGGTTTCTCCTAGAAAGAAGGAATAGACTCTGAAGAAACCTTTGTACCTATAGCCAGATACACTTCCATCAGATTAATACTTGCTCTGGTTGCAGTAATGAAATGGAAGATACACCAAATGGATGTCAAGACTGCTTTCTTGAATGGTGTAGAGGAAGAGGAAGTGTATGTGGAGCAGCCACTCGGTTTTGAGACACATGATAGGGAGTCTCATGTGTGCATATTGAAGAAAGTCCTGTATAGTTTGAAACAGGCACCCAAGACATGGTACGACAGAATTGACAGATTTCTATCCAGTTTGGGTTTTACTAAGAGTAAAGCAGATTCCAACCTTTACTACAAGGTTGAAGGTGGTAACCCAGTGATGCTTCTACTATATGTAGATGACTTATTTGTGACAGGTATGGATGGGTTTATTGTTGATACAAAGATAAATCTTGCCGCCGAGTTAGAAATGAAGGACTTGGGAATGATGCATTATTTCCTAGGTATGGAGGTGTGGTAGAATACGGATGGAATATTCCTTGGACAAGGGAAGTATGTAGTAGAGATCCTGAAGAGATTTGGGATGATGGACTTCAAGGCATTAACCACACCTATGGTATTGAATCTAAAGCTATTGAGTGATGCTTCATCAGAGTCGATTGATGCCACGATGTATCGTCAAATGATTGGGTCCTTGATGTACCTGCGAACATGAGACCAGATATTTGCTTTGCTATGAACACCTTGAGCCAATACTTGACAGATCCAAGACATGTTCACTTGACTGCTGCAAAGCATATTTTGAGGTACCTGAAGGGTACAGTTGATTATGGGATCAAGTATAAGACTGATCAGAAGATTAACATGGAGGGTTATGTTGATTCAGATTGGGCAGGTAGTGCCATCAATAGGAAGAGTACTTTAGGGTGTTGCTTCAATATGGGATTAGGTGTGCTCTCTTGGTTTAGTAGGAAGCAATCCTGTGTGGCACTGAGTACAGCTGAAGCAGAGCATGTTGCAGCTTGTTCAGCTAGTTGTGAGGCAGTATGGCTGAGGAAGCTACTGTTTGATTTATTTGATCTCCAGTTAGATGCTACTTGTATATATTGTGACAACTAGAGCTGCGTAAAGTTGTCATAGAATCCAGTAGTCCATGACAGGTCGAAGCATATTGAGATCAAGTATCACTATATCAGGGATATGGTGCAGAGAGGAGCATTGAAACTCCAGTATGTTGTGATGGAAGAAAAGATAGTTGATTTATTGATGAAGCCATTGGCTAGGGTGAAGTTTGAGTACTTCAGGGAGAAGCTTGGTGTTCTCTAGATCGAGATTCCTCCCAAGAGGAAGTGATGTGTCCATGCTGAGCTCTTCTGACATGGTGAGAGGATTGGTTCCTTCCATGGTTAGATATAAGTGCTATGCCCTTCTGACATGGTAAGAGGATTGGTTCCTTCCATGGTCATATATAAGTGCTGTGCCCTTTCAACATGGTGAGAGGATTGGTTCCTTCCATGGTCGGATGTAAGTATTAATTCTTGCACATGATCTAGGAACTAAGAATCAATCTCACAAAATAATAATCAACAAATACTCATGAAATGGTGTTAATCAGAACTAGAATGGTTTCCTTTCTGTATATTCAATAAACAATGAATGGTTACAATAACAATGTCAAGAAATGCTTAACTCCATGAAGAATTCGAATACCTAAGGAGACAATTCGAATTCAGTGAGTGAATCTAGCTTAACTGACTCTCAACCATTGGTTCACACTCAGTTAACCTCTTGACCAAAACCCTAATTGACTCACCAAACCCTAACTGAAGTTGGAGTGCAATAAATGACTGAATCTCAACTGAAGGAGATCAAACACATGTCATAGCAAGCCAACCATCAAGTGCTAGTGCTCCATGACTTCAATGAACCCCGATGAAGTTAACTGAAGCTGAACTGACCATCAGAAGTTGGTGGAGGTGCACTGTTGACTCCAGATCATTAAATAATAATAAATAATCATTAAATAATATATTTAATGAGAGGAGGCGCCCTAACTAACTGGTTGAACTGATTGTAACCGCCAGTTAGCAATTAGGTGCATTAATATCATTCAGATCACCCTCGGAGTGCTCTAGTTAGCCTCCTTGACTGTAGGAGAAGGCTAAGTTATCCTCCTTGACTGTAGGTAGGCATGGGTGTGACTGGATGATGGCAATTAATGCTGCATTGATGTCAATTAAACTTAGGATAGTGGTTTAACTAGGTCAATTTGACCAAAAGAGTGTGTATGATGGTAAATGTCTCCAACCCCCCCCCTTAAGCTATACTCAGGAAGAGTTAGAAAACATAGATGCATAAAATGATAGGGCCCTGGAAACAAAGGCCATAGGTCACCCTGTACAATAAAGTAACTGCTTAATATAACCAAGGAAACGGGGAAAACCTCATGGGAAAAATACCCCTCCTCAAACTAAGCAGTAAGTCAAGAATTGGTTCTTCTATGCAGCAGTATCCTGAGACTGTGCATGTGAACCTCTGAATCCAAACTAAATTAATATGTCTAGAGGAATCTTCCACTTTGGAAGAATAACACTGCACTCAACTGAATCAGAAATATAAACAGCTGCACGGTGAAAACTGGACCCATGTAGAGCAACTGAAATCATCTGAAGAGAGAGCAAAGGTTCTTGAGGATTCGAACCATGTGTGGAACACTCAAGAAAATGATATGTTGCAGATTTGAACAGAAAACCATGAGTGATAAAATCAGCCCCAAATCTTAGGAGCAAGTGTCCAAGCGGATGCAGAGTGTCTTCCTCTTTACTAGTTCTGTGAGGAGATGAGCTTGTGACCAAAGGTAGAGAATCCTTGGGACTCTGGAGAGCGAATGATTGAGCTCCATAATCTGATATAGATTCAGAAATATCTAATGATTCACAAAATAAAATATCAGCAACCTCATAAGAGGAAACTAACACCAAATCCCTATCAACAGTTTTGAAGAGAAAGTGCGGTACTTGATTTTTCACATCGGAATTGGTGAGAGCAGCTACAAGCATGACTGAAAGCTCTTGGATTTTAAAATATGAACAAAATAATATTAGATCAGAATGTAAATCAGATCTAAATAAGTTCACAACAGATCCAAAACTGTGAAATGAAATCAAATCCCCAGCAGGAGTTTTGTAGGAGACTTGCGGTACTTGTTTCTTCACACCGTTGATGCGAACAGCTACAAGCAGTACTGAAGGTTTATGAACCTGAAATTTTGAATCAAGAAATATCAGATCAGATCCAAATAATATCATATTAGATCCAATATGGTTCATATCAGATCCAAAATTATGGTCAACCGAGACGGTAGATGCACAGTTTTCTTCTTCTTCAAAATTCTAAATTTTGGTGCATGCAATCCTGCAAGAATTTGTTGGAAGATCTAGATCATGGGGAGCGAATGTGTCACTCTTATAATCTGATATTTATTCCAAAATATCCAATTTTTTACATATTTTCACACCAGCAGCAACATTAGAGAGAGAAAAATCAAATTTCTCTTCACTTTTGGAAGCAATTACTGGTAAATTTTGCATAGAATTCAAAGGAAAATCACCAGTGAATGTTTGCGTGGAAGTGCAGCAGTATTTTTATTCAATATCAGAGATTCGAATGTCTTCTTCTATTTCAGCAATATGAGAAGATGAGATATCAGATACTCATGAACTTCCGGAGCATCAGGAGAAGGAGTCACTTCATGGAGACTTTCTTCAATTCGAATTGAATGTGTAGAAGATTCTGCTTCATCTTCATCTTGAACAACTTCATCAGAGAGAGTAGAGGCTGAGAATTTTGAGTGAAGAACTCTTGTGGTGCTGGCTGTGATCTCCAAAGTACTATTATGATCCTCATTGTGCTTGCCAAAGGTTTTGTCCAATATTGTCTAGCCTTCCTTTGGGTATTCAACAGAACCAAGAATAAGGTAGTACAAGCTAGGAGAAAGGGATAGACATATTTCTCCAATAGCTCTATCACCGTCATTTAGCCAGTCATTCTCATTCTCATAAGACTCTTTTCCAAGTCCAATAGACACCTCGTCTCTTCAGAGATGCAAATATCTTCAACTTCCATTCCGAATAGCTTGTGAATGGGGTGAGAAGAGGGATTGATGAGTCCATTCGAAGTTGTACCTGTTAAGACCTGCAAATCAAAACAAAAAGGGAACCGTAAGGTCGGACAACCTGCACATTTTAGGCTTTCATCACACCCAACATAGTCAATCAAGCAAGCTTGATCAACAATTTCCTTACTTGGGGTATTAAGTGGTAAGCCTTGGCTTCTGGTGCAGTGCCGAAATTTTGAGCTATTGCTCACTTTCCATGGAGAAATCTGTCAAAAATATTGTTCTTGAGAGATTGTTCTTCCTCCTGCCATAAGCTCTGATACCATATTAATTCTTGCACATGATCTAGGAACTAAGAATCAATCTCATGAAAGAATAATCAACAAATACTCATGAAATGGTGTTAATCGGAACCAGAATGGTTTCCTTTCTGTATATTCAATAAACAATGAATGGTTACAATAACAATGTCAAGCAATGCTTAAATCCATGAAGAATTCAAATACCTAAGGATACAATTCGAATTCAGTGAGTGAATCTAGCTTAACTGACTCTCAACCATTGGTTCACACTCAGTTAACCACTTGACCAAAACCCTAATTGACTCACCAAACCCTAACTGAAGTTGGAGTGCAATAAATGACTGAATCTCAACTGAAGGAGATCAAACACATGTCATAGCAAGCCAACCATCAAGTGCTAGTGCTCCATGACTTCAATGAACCTCGATGAAGTTAACTGAAGCTGAACTGACCATCAGAAGTTGGTGGAGGTGCCCTGTTAACTCTAGATCATTAAATAATAATAAATAATAATTAAATAATATATTTAATGAGAGGAGGCACCCTAACCGACTGGTTGAACTGATTGTAACCGCCAGTTAGCAATTAGGGGCATTAATATCACTCAGATCACCCCCAGAGTGCTCCAGTTAGCTTCCTTGACTGTAGGAGAAGGCTAAGTGAGCCTCCTTGACTGTAGGTAGGCATGGGTGTGACTGGATGATGGAAATTAATGCTCCACTGATGTCAATTAAACTTAGGATAGTGGTTTAACTAGGCCAATTTGACCAAAAGAGTGTGTATGATGGTAAATGTCTCCAACAGTAAGAGTTGTGACATGGTGAGAGGATTGGTTCCTTCCATTGTTAGATGTATGTGATGATGCCACATCCAACATGAAAAAGGGTTGTCTCTGTGAAGACATATCTAGTATGAAAAAGGACTAGCTCTGTCTGGATTCCACATCCGGTATGAAAAAGGGATGGCTTTGTGAAGAAACGTCTAGTATGAAAAAGGACTAGCTCTATGTAGCTTCCACATCCAACATGAAAAAGGTCTGGCTATGTGAAGACACATCTAGTATGAAAAAGGACTAGCTCTGTGTAGCTACCACATCTAGTATGAAAAAGGACTGTGAAGACACATCTAGTATGAAAAAGGACGAGCTCCCTGTAGGTGCCACATCCAGTATGAAAAAGGATTGGCTCTGTGAAGACTCATCTAGTATGAAAAAGGACTGGCTCTGTGTAGCTGTCACATCTAGTATGAAAAAGGACTAGCTATGTGAAGACACATCTAGTATGAAAAAGGACTAGCTTTGTGTCGCTGCCACATCTAGTATGAAAAAGGAATAGCTCTATGAAGACTCATCCAGTATGAAAAAGGACTGGCTATGTGTAGCTGCCACATATAGTATGAAAAAGGACTAGCTCTATGAAGACTCATCTAGTATGAAAAAGGACTGGCTCTGTGTAGATGATACATCCAGTATGAAAAAGTGCTGGCTCTGTAGATGTACATCTAACATGAAAAAGGGCTGGCTCTGTAGAGATTCCTATGACGAGAAGAATCAAGAGATAACACCTGTGATGATCCAGATTGAGTGATGATGATCCAGATCCAGTGATGATGATCTAGCAGTGATGATCCAGATTGAGTGATGATCCAGATCCAGTGATGATGACCAGTGATGATCCAGATCGAGTGATGATCCAGATCCAGTGATGATGTCCAGTGATGATCCAGATCCGATGATGAAGATGACTTGAAGATAAAGATGAATTGAAGATGAAGATGACTTGAAAATGATGAGGACTCGATGATGATCCATAAGATACAGAGAAGAATACTTGTGCCAAAAATTGTGTCGAAAGAATACCTTTTTTTTAAGAGGGAGTGTTGATGTATATGTAACTTCGGAATGTATTTCACTTGTATTTCTTATATATTGTAACCCGATGTTTATTCTGGGATGTACTTGAGTCATATCATGCCCGATGTTCCTATCGGGAAGGTCTATAATGTAAACAAGTCATGTCAAGTCATTGTGGGCAACCCTCCTATTGGTTAATTGTTAAAGTCCCCACAGTTCCGGGGCACTAGGGTTATTAGACTCTCCTAGTGAGATCGGCCCTAGTAGGATTTTAGTCATGTCAAGATTAGTATAAATAGAGAGTTGGACTCTCTATTTAGCAAACATCACATACACACTCAAGTGTAGCATATAGTTGAGGAAGGAGAAGGAACTAGGGCTAGACAAGAAGAAGGTTATTGCTGTCGAGAGATCACTTACTGTTTTGGGTTCTACTTTTGGTGCTGATTCTATCTCTGAGGAAGTTGTGGGGTTTTCACCATTTATGGTTTTCTTGAGGATAACACTGTGTTCATTGTCTCTTGTGTTTGCTTGCTGTACTTGTTATTCTCTCAGTTAAAGATCCTAATGCATTGTTAGCTTAATGATGAAATTCTAACACAAAGCATAGCATGTATGAATTCCAAACTATTACACACTTATTTTAGAGATGAAAGAAAACATAATGGAAGAGATAAACTAGAAAAACATTCACATGACAAAGGAAGCAACATATTGTAATATAAACAACACATGAATCCATGTATAAAACACCAACCTCGACTTTGCAACTTTATTAAAATACTCTTGAAAGCATAGACAACAAAATTACATCAGTTTCAACCCTTTCTTCTTCTTTAGGAGGTATATTTATAGCATTTTGGACTTCCTAGACCGACATCCAAGAATCAAAATTGGTTACAACTGAAGAACATCTTCTAAAAACTCTTAGGTGGTACATCGGCCGTGATTTACATAAAACGGCTAAAATATGAAATGTGGATTGTAGGAGAAAATATGTACAAGAGTCTTCTATGCTTCCATCTGGTGGGTGACAACAGTACAAAGTTCCGGGAGAGGTGACCATTGGAAAGGGCGTGCAATGCAAAGGAAAATTCCCGCGTATTATCATTGCCACTCCTATGGATGCATTTTGAATTTGGTCAACCCATATTGCTGAATGACTATCCATAGGTCAGGACTAGGTAGAGTCGCAATTGCCATGTCGTATGCTTGTGCCTTGAGCTCCATCGTTTCCGGGTATGAAGTCTCAAGGACCTCAGCGCATGTGGTTTTAAAATCAAACAACAATTCAAATTCACTGGTCTACTTATCGAAAATGATCTTCCCTGACAATGATTTTTGCATGTCCCCAAAATTGTTGTTGTCTAATCGACAGTAAACCAAACACTCCCGATACTCCTTCTGGGACAACAAAGGACCCTTCTATTCCCAGAAGAAAGGGAGCCCTCTGCTTACCAGTGGTTTGAATAGCTTGATGACCTCTAGGACCTTGTGCTCAATAAATTCTATTTTGGCCCATACAGTCTCCAACATCCTATGCTTAGCAACTACCTTTCTATCCCCAGAGATAGATACAACCCTGTTTTGGATACCATATCTATTGGCAGAATCGTCTGACAAAGAGCTTAGGAAATTAATGGCATTTTCTGCTATTTCCATGGGCCTTTTCTATATTTCTCCTAATACTGTCACGGATTTTTTCTTGGCCTCTACCATAGTGCTTTCCTGGCCTTCAATGAAATCCAAATAAGGCTGGAACTTATCAGCCTCTATAATGATCTGATCCCAGATCAAATGCCTAGCGCCCTGCATGGCAAGTTTACCAACCACCTGTTGGCTTAACTTGGTATTTTGTTGAATTAGTCCTTGGCATTTCTCTTCTATATTTTCCCTTCCTTGTCTCTCTTTGACTTGTCCTTTTTCTAGTTCCTCAACCTGCTGTTTTAGTTTAATAAGCTCTATATATTTCAGGCCTATTTGGGAAATTGCTCTAGAGAGAGAACCGGTATCTACCTCTCCAGCTACACCTGTGGACCGAATTTCACTCTCCGCACTTCTTCCTTGAAGCTCCTTTTCCTTCATTGATAATCTGGATTTTAATTCTGCATCGCTCTTCTTCAAAAGCTGGATGTCTGCTTCCCACTGCCTTTCCTTTTCTTCGAGCTTTAGTAGCTTGGATTTGCAGTCGGTAAGCTCAACATTCAAAGTCTCTTTTTTTTTTCAAAATCAGCCAATTCTTTTGTTTGGGTGAGCTGGGTAGCAGGGATTTTCAACTTCTTTTTTAGGGTCTGGATATCCTTCTCTTTATCATCAAGCAATTTCTGAGCCAAAACTCCTTTATGTGCGAGTCCTTCTATTTGCATTGCTTCACTCTGTAAATTGATGATTTGGGCTTTGAGTGCTTTGTTCTCCACTCTTACCTTTCTTAAAAGATTTAAAGTCTTTTCTTTACTTTCCTCCAGCTTGGACATATGTATGGTAGCCTTAAGTAGTTTAGCATTCAATATATCCCCTGTTTCTTTGTTGAGATGTATTATTTCAGTAGTGGGAACCTTTGAAAGGTTCACACTGACCTCTGACACCTTATTCCCCATTTCCAAGGCTAAGCTAAGGGTGTCAGTGGCATGATCTCTTACAGTTTTTAATGCCACATTGGGGTAAGGCAACCTTGCTTCCTCGCTATATAGTTTTGTTGTGTCCTTGAAAGTTTTATCAGCCCTCTCTCGGTAAGATCCTAGCCAATCTTCTTTAGATGCATGCCTGTTTGGAGTCTTCCCATCAAATACATATTCCTATATTTGTAATTCAGCTGTCTTGGGATCTTCTTGTTGCTGTTCTTTCTCTAAATTCTTCTTCTTCATCTGTCCCTTTGCATGGCCCTTTTTAACCAGCACTAAATGTTGCCCCTGTTCTATTTTCTGCCTTTTGGGCATGCTGGCTGTGTCCACCTCTTCAGTATCCATGGTCTCCGGAACCCCTCTTTTTATTGAACTCACTAAATAGCTGACCAATGATGAGACCCCTCTGGCTATTGCAACTACTTTAGCCAATTCTCTTTGGGGATAAGTTATGCCTAGCAGGTGTGAGCCAGTGCTTTGCTTTATGCTGGTATCCATCGAGGCAGGATTAGGGAAATCATCCTAGTTTGCTGCTTCTATGAGGCTGGGTATTTCAGTGTGTTCAAAAGGCCTGGATTTGTGTGCTTTCCTTCTTTTGGAAATTATCTGGTGAGGGTCGTAATTTACCGCTTGTCCCATAGAAAACTCCATGCCTCTGAGCAAGTTGGTAACTAGGGGCAAAGCAGCTCTGCTCCTAACTGTGTATGGTCTCACTTCCCATGGGAAAATAAAATTTGAGCTCTTCTTATAATTCAAGAATTGCTCTTCTTCAACAATGAGTCTTTGCCGGATCAATTCCAGGGAGAAAACCATGGCAGTTAGAAAAGCTGGCAGAATGTAGGGTGGATGCACAAAGCTGTACAACCTTATGGTCCTTTCGAATTCTATGAGGAACCAGTCCCCTATCTTCTTGGTATTTGACAGCTATAGCATTTGCCTCATCTCAGGAAACACCCTAGGTAATCTTTCCTGAAAGAAGAGGTCGTATATTTTGGCCATCAATTGGTTAATGAATTTACAGTAGTCCGTGCCATATCAGCAATGATTTCCAGTTTAGGTACTTGTAGGTCCTCTTCATTATAAGCTATAAACATCCTCAACAAAAAGGACTGGCATCTAAATACTCTAGTGCCGTGGAAATTCGCTAACTGAGAACAGATGTTCTCAGCTAGGAACTCATCAAACTTAAGGCAGCAAGACTGATAAGATTGTCTAGGCAATTCAAGTTCGGTCGGACAAGTACTCAAGACGAACAAAAGACTCAACAATGACTCTGTGACATAAGCGTCGGTATCTAGACCTAGAAACTGACTAGCCAGGGATATGCACCATTGAGTTTCTTCATTGAATTGGTTGAGGTCAATAGGGTATGACAGGTCGATGGGTTCACCATTGGGTTTAGAACAGGCCTTCAGGAAGGTTCCTTTACATTCTTCTGTAGACTCTCTGAAACAACGTATAATATTTTCTTCCTGGTAGTTTTGGGATATGTGGACAAATTCGTCTAGGATATGCAAGGTTTTTCGAACGTCGGAAGCCTAGAATGAACAAAGGATTTTAGACTTTGATTTATTCATAATGACACCTTCAGCGACCGAGAAATTGTCTGCACACCATTCGACAAACTTATGGCAATGGGGGGTTTGGCCAATAGAGAAGAAATGGAAGAAGGATTTAAAAACACCGCAGGTATCTCTACCTCGGTCCTTAAGGATTTCCAATTTGCCTCTGGCGGTTTCAATGGCTTCTCCCACTAGGATGCTATCAAAAATCTCAGCATTCTCATCTACCAAATTTTCTTCAGCCCTCCAACATGTGACCTCAGGTTCTACATCATCTCTCACCCCTACTACTTTTACTGCTCCTATCACATCCATTTTCCAATAGCACTGAGGGGGTATCAGAGGCCTACCTTGTTCTGTAGCACAGTCTCCTGGTTGGTTTGTGTTGGTGCTCTGTATGCAGTTGGATATTCGGTGGCTTTGAGGTTTTAGAAAAGACAAACCTTTCCAACTTCATGTGGACCCCTTTATATCTTTTCACACAACATAACCTTCATGCCCTTCCCAGGCGGCTCGCACCATGGATATTACTCTTTGCGATCTGAACCGTTGGTATGTGAGGTTCTTTATGCTACATCTTTCCTTACCTTGTGTGCGTGCAGCTCAACCGTCAATGTGAATGGACCCTACCAGTCTTCGTGAAGTGAGGTTTTGGTCCCCTCTACACTAGTTTAGATTGAAAAATGAACTACAATCACTGATCTCCCTTTGCTATCGTAGTGACCGTCGATCTGAGCGACCCGTACCACTTTTCGCAATTTGAAATCGCTGCTGTGTCCTTGCTAATATGGGATGCGAAATCGATTACAACCGTGGATCTTCCTGGATCCCAATCTTGGCCATTAGATGCCTCCACCCTTTAACCCATTTCTCAATCTGAAAAAGCGGCTTTGGCTGGGCATGTTCGCTGTGCGAAATGTTTTGATGCCGTTGATCTACCATCTGATCAATCTCAGCCTTCGATTATGACTCCCGTTTAATGCCTTCAGCGCATCTGATGTTCTCTTCTTTACCTTGCATCCTCGATCCATAGACTGTCTTGCCACTTTTGATACTCACCACTCAAAAGCGGGGCTGACAATTTGCACTGTCCTTTCTTCCATTTCCACCACTACTTATTCCAGTGGATGAATGCTATCTCATATATGCCATCAGCACCTCCTGCAAACACTAGGATGCCTTCCCAACACCTCTTGAGAAGGCCAAAATTCCCATGTATCTCTTATAACCAAAACAACTTAATAGAGTGTTAACAACCAGCTCCACGAGGGATGCTATCCTCCCAGTGAGGTAGCAAAGAACCCGTAGATTAGTTGCCTACTCCATTGACAACATCCTTTTATTTTACTTCCTAAAAGAAAACATAATTTGAAAGAATGGTTACCTCTTTTGATCTTAGGGCCTTCTCCACGGGCTTCAAATATTCTAACTCACCATCCGTACTGATTAAAACATAAAGCGTATTTACACTATGATACATGGACCTTAGTCCCTTTACTCCAGGTAGTGTTTCAAAAACCTCCCATTCACTGTGCCTCCTTCATATTATGACCCATCTGGATACTACAGAATAAGGGCGTTGTCTCCTCTGTGTGTAGCAATAAGGTATGGGCCTACCCACAAGTGGTCAAATTTTCCATGTTTACCCTTTTCTTCATGCGGGACATCCCATTTCAACACCAAGTCATCGACCTAGAAAGCATCTTCCTTTATTCTCCTATTGAAGGTATTCTTCATCTTCTCTTGGTGTATTTGTACTTTATCATAAGCCTTGTCCCTTACTTCATTCAGTTCAATAATCTGGTTGATCCTTCTTTGGATGGGATTAGGCTCATCCAATGGGTCCCATAACAACTTCATGAATGGAACGCCCAGAGAGGCAGGGAAAATTACCTCGGCCAACTAAAATGGTGACATACCGATGGCCCTCTTGGTGCTGATTCTGTCGGCCCACAAGGCATATTTAAACTCAGTGTGCCAAGCTTTCTTGTTATCCTCCAACAACTTCTTAATAATCCTCACAAGACTCTTGTTAGAGGATTTTGCTCATCCGTTTCCTTGTGGGTAGTAAGTCGTAGAGTGATTTAAGATTATATGGTATTTATGGAAAAAATTGATCATATTCTTGGACTTAAACGCAGATGCGTTGTCTATCACAATTTGCTTAGGGCAGCCAAATCTCACCAAAATATTATCCTCTAAGAAATCCATTGTTACTTCTTCTTTAGCCCTTCTAGTGGGTATGGCCTTGATCCACTTCGTGAAGTAATTGGTGGCAGTTAGAATCCACTTATGCTGCCCCAAGGAGCTTGGGTTTATCTCTCCGATGAAATCTAACCCCCATTGCTGGAAATGAGCTTCCACAGATATAGGGTTGAGGGGAAGTGAAACCAATTTTCTTTTTCCTTTAAAAATATGACACTGGTGGCATTTAGTCGTTTCCTTATAGACATCTGAGAAATGAAGGCTAATAAAATACTGCCCTCAGGATTTTGTTTGCGGTTACTTTCCAGGAATAATGTCCCCCACAATCTCCTTCGCTATATGTTGAGCTTCGGTCTCCAGAAGACAATTCAGCAGTATTCCCCGGGGGTCTTTCCAATAAAGATATTGTTCTATGATGCACAATTTTGTAGCCTTCAGTTTCACGGATCTAGCTCTGGTTTTGCTTAGCCCAGCAGGAGGTTGTAAATTATGCAATACAAAAATAATGTCAGCATGCCAAGGAGATGCAGAGAAATCAGGCTTCACTTGTGCCTCCACCTCTACCCAGTCAGACTGAAAAGATACAAAATTCAGCTGTAGAGAGTCACAATGGGAATCTATCATCATTTTAGCTAACCCTTGTCCTTTGATCAATTTCGTGGGCTTGATTTCTATGTCGTACTCTAGGAGCACCGCAACACATTTAGCTCTCTTTCCCTCCGGATCCGGCTGTGAAAGTATGATTTTCACCACGCTGTTGGGTACATAGGTGATTATGTGGGAATGGAGGAGGTAGATTCTGAAATGTTTCAAGGCCTTAACCAAAGTGTAGGATTGTTTTTCCATTATACTATATTTCAATTCTCCATCCCTTAATATTTTACTGAAGAAAGCCATAGGATGTTCTTCACCCCGATCATTTTTCTGCAGCAACACTGCCGCTACAGTATGTTTTGAAGCATACGAGAACACTAAGAAATATTTCTCAAAATCTAGACTAATCAGTACAGGAGCCTCTGAAATGGATTGTTTTATATTTTTGAAAGCATTCTTGGATTCCACCGTCCATTTGATTTCGTGAACTTTCCTCAGCATGTAAGTAATATCCATCAGGATTTCAGTGAAGCTAGGGATGAATCTCCTCAAGAAGTTGACTTGACTGATGAAAGACTATATTTCTTTCTTGCTCCTTGGTTCCTCTACTCTCAAGATGGCCTTTACCCTGTCTGGATCAATCCTGATTCCTTCCTTCGAAATGATGTGCCCCAACAACTTTCCTTCTTCTAGAGCGAAGTTCAACTTTCTAGGGTTTAATGAGATGCCATACTTCCGGCACTTAATGAAAACTCTTTCTAAATGACTGATATGATCTTTAGCCCACCTGGACTATACAGTAATGTCATCCATGTATATCACCACACATTTTTCTTTCTCATCTGCAAAAGCAATATCTATGGCACGTTGGAAAGTTGCTCCAGCATTCATTAACCTGAACGACATCTTTGCGTACATGAATGTACCCCAAGGTGTGGTGAAAGAGGTTTTTTCTTGGTCTTCGGGTAACACCTTCACCTGATTGTAACCGAAAAAAACCATCCATAGTGGATATCCTTTCTGATCCTACCACCCTCTACAGAATTTTGTCCATCTTCGGAAACAAGAATTGTCTTTCAAAGAAACTTTATTTAAGTTTTTGAAATCTACACATAACCTTATCTCCCCATTCTTTTTCCAAACAGGAACCAAATTGGCTACCCATTTTGAAAACCTCAAAGTCACAATTATCTTTGCATCAAACAACCTTTTCACTTTCTTTTCAACAATGGGTACTAGCTTCGGATTGATCCTCCTAAGTTTCTGCCGGAATGGCTTCTCTTTGGGTTTAATTGGGATGGTATGCTGTATGATGGAAGTTTCATACTCTTTGAGATCTTCATAACTCCACACAAACACATCCATGTATTTCTTCATCAGATTCACATACCCTTGTTTTTCTTTAGCGGGTAATTTCTTGGAAAACTTTATAATTTTTGGGTCACTTTCAGTGCCGATATTTATAGCTTCGATGGTATTTGTGGAAAGATCGACCTTCGGATCTATGGCTACATCATTTTGGTCAAAAAGAGACTCTAAAGGGATCAAACCTCATGGAATATGATTTCTTTTCAACTAGACTATATCTCTGCCTCCCAAAGAGTCTTTCAGTTTTCCCGACCCGGTGGCCTCTTCCCCTTCCTCTTCAACTTTTAGGAAATTCTTGGAGTCAGCGCCATCTTCATCTATGCAGGTATTTACAAACTCACCAGACGACTCCAGAAATCTTTTGATCTGCATTCGTCTTTGAAAACTTGACAATATCTAGTGTTGTCTGGTATGGAAGGTCTATTCACACTATCTACTTTGTATTTCCTTTTGCCCATCGTAGGGGCCTCGAATCTTCCGGCTGTAGTCGCAAGAGAGTTTGCCACCATATTATCATATCTGGGGATCACTTGGACTGTATGTTTAGTGAATAAATTTTTGAACATGTCCCACACCTCATTCCGGTAAGCTCTCATTCTTGAATGTCTAGTTTGATAGTTGTCATTCACCTGATTCACTACAAGCTCTGAATCTCCAAAAATTTGGACCCTTTTAGCTCCTAAATGCTTTAGCACATGTAGGCCTAGCAACAAGGCCTCATACTTTGCTACATTGTTAGAGCATTCAAAAACCAACTTATAAGAGTAAGCTTTGGTATCCCTAATGGGGGAGATTATGCACACACCTGCGCCAGCACCCACTTTAGTCACCGAGCCATCAAAATACATCTTCCACAGTCCTTCATCCTTCTGCTTTCTTTCCAAAGCTTCCAGTTCACTGGTCTCTTCTTTATCCTGTTTACCTTTCCATGGCACAACGACTTTTGAGTTGCAAGGAGATATATCATTGAATAAAATAGATGACCCCAAGTCTGTGTCGATAGCATAAACATGATGGATGTCAGGCTAATCTTGACTGCTCACGACTTAAGGCAATCTTTTCTCACTGTATAACCTTTTGTTTTCATTCCGAACAGGAATTGTTGCATAGGTCATGTCCATTTACAAGCTACACTTCAGCTTTTAAGTCCAAGATCTTGATAGAAAAATACCAAACTTGGGAGGAATATTGGCCACAACAACATCCATGACCACAATTTTAGACGACAATTTATTTAAAGATACCACCATGTCTTTGATCAATCCTAGACATTTTACTCTCTTAGAGTCAAAGGAATACATGTCTTTATAAGGCCTTGTAATCTCCAATACCAGGTTTTCCACCACTCCCTTTGGCATCAGATTATGTGAGGCTCCTGAATCCAACATAGCATTGTGTAACACCATATCATGTGCATTCAAGCTCATGTAAAAGGGTAGAACTTCCTCGTCTTTGCAGTCCATGCTGTCAATCTTAGACTCCAGAATAATAGTAGGGTTGTCTTCAGTCAGTTCTAATATATATGGGTGAGCCTCTCCTTGATTTGCAATCATCTTTGTTATAGTGTTCATGTATTCCCAATTCCTAAATAATTCATTGAAAGGAATCAAAACCTTTTGCTTAGCTAGCTCATTTTGGAGGTTAAGCATGGGAGGGGTTTTACCCAGCTCGATAGGCACCATTGGCTCCAACTCCCTCACATTACCAGTCTCTTTTTCCACTTCTCTAGATGTTACCGACTCCTTTTGTTTTTCATTTCCTTTCCTTGGGCTGGTCTGACTACTATATGAAGGCTAGTTTGGGTTTAATCCCCCTTTGTTTATGGAAACATCCCTACTTCTTAACTTGATCTTCCTGACATCATCTATAGCATGCATATATCCCTTATGATATTTCTTCAATTCATCTGTTAGGGTCTTATCATCCACTTGTGCGAACATATCATGTTCCTCCTTAGTCAAGTAGATCTCAGAGTCTAAATCATCGAAATGATGGATACGATATTCGATAGACTCTGCCTCATCTTTGGCAACCACATAGTTTTCAGGGAAAGGAGGCCTAATTGGCTACTCTTCTTGGTTTCTTGGATTCCTCGCATCCCTTGGTGTATTTGGTTGGAGTGGGGGAGGAACCGGCCTCCTGAAATTAGGATTCCTTATCTGAGGTTCATTCTACTCCCGGTTTGTTGGCTTGGTCTCCACTGTTAGCCTACCCATCAATTTTTCCATAGTTTTGAGCATCATCTTGAATTTTATATCACTGGATGAAGAGGTAGAAGCAATGGGGTGTGTGTCTTCTCTACCTTTTCTTTTGTCAACCTCCGCCCTCGGTTTTATTTTCCCACATGCCATCATATTGGCCTCTACTTCTAGGGCATCAGTGAACATGGCTGGGAGGGTGTTTGAATTTCTTTCTCTTAATAACAAAGCAAAATCATTGTCAAATGCATCAGCGTAATGAAGTTTAGCCACCTTGGGTGAAGGTTTGATATCAGCAGGTATCGAGTTGTAGACCTGCAAGAATTTGCTTGAAAACTCATGGACCGAATCAAAACTTCCTTTCTTGAGATTGTTGTATTGAGTTAAGACCTGTAACGGGCTTTGTTTATCATCCCACCTTTCTAGAAATATAGTTTGAAAACCAGCGAAACTGTAGATAGACCTAGGTGGAAAATCTTTGCACCACTTCTTGGCTTCCCCAGACAAACTCTGAGCGAACAATTGCATTTTGACATCTTCATCATCTACCTCTTCCAAGTCAATGAAATCATCGAATTTACCTACATGGTATCTTACTGACACATTCCCCTCCCCGTCGTAGAGTGCAATTATTTGGGTGTAGTCAAAGGGAGGTCTTGTAGAACTGGAGGTAGGGCTAATGGGACAAATCTAGTAGCAGCCATTGGGGTTGGTCTATTAGGAGCAGACTGGGGGTTAAGCAACTGGGTGTTTTGAAAAATAGGGGCTATCTCTTCAACTTTCGCTGAGGTCTATAGGTTCAGCCACAAAGAATCAGGCAGATAGGATTGCAGTATATTAGGGCTAACCCCAGTTTTCCTTAGGTTGGATTCAGATTTAGATTTGGTTAGTAGTCTTTCAGCTCTGACTCCCCATTTGGGTTGCTTTATGCCATACAAATCTTGAGATGATGACGTACCAAACAACGGAAAATCCACTTTCTCTTTACTTCTACTTCTAAGTATTTTTTCTGGATTATCCACCCTTTGCAAAGTTTCGGGATCAGGGTTACCTCTCATGTGGATCCTTCTGGAAGCTAGGATACCTAGTGTGATACTGGTCGAAGTGGGTGTGGAATCGCCATGACAAATATGCAACCTTCTCGTGAATGCAGAAATTTTTGTTTCCCCCCAGAAATATATTTCCTGAAATTGTGCAGTTCTTGTCGTTCTAATCCAGGGAATATTTGAGATCTCTCCCCGTCTCTTTCTTTCTGACCACCAGTCTCCTGAGTGGAGTCACCTTCCAGAATATTTTAGTGGAGCCACCAGGGAAAATGATACAACCTTTTTCACATGTGAGAATCTTTGTTTTCCCACAAAAACTCTTTATCCTTTGAATCTGTGTTGTTCTTCCCAGGGATGATATTCAATCTTGTCCCCGGCAATGGCGCCAGTTTGTTAACGACGGGATTGAGACAAAGGTTGCGGAAGGCCTGCTCCTAGGTAATAGCAGAACCACTTTTGAAGAGAGAACTGGCCTTTCGCTCTTCCGAGAGGGATCTCTCACCAAATATTAACAATGCCAGATATGTACAAGTGAAACTATAAATTGTTTGTAAAATTGGTTGAAACAAGACATAGANACTTAACAGAAATAAATAGAACTTATGCAGGTGATTTCAACACAGAGGCAAGATAACCATTCAATCACAATCAAATTATAATTGTCTGGTGGAAAAGAAGAACATGAACAGACCATCAAAACAGAGCATTGGAAAATGAATTCTATATCAACTTTAGAGGAAAGCTTTCGTGGATATCTGAAACAACAGATGGAGCATAGCATGTATTAATTCCAAACTGTTACACACTTATTTCAGACATGAAATAAAACATAATGGAAGAGATAAACTGGAAAAACATTCACATGATAAAGGAAGCAACATACTGTAATAGAAACAACACATGAATCCCTGTATAAAATTCCGACTTCGGCTCTGCAAATTTATTAAAATACTCTTGAAAGCATACACAACAAAATTACATCAGTTTCAACCCTTTCTCCTTCTTCAGGAGGTATATTTATAGCATTTTGGACTTCCTAGACCGACATCTGGGAATCAAAATTTGTTACAACTGAAGAACATCTTCTAACAAGCTCTTAGGTGGCACATCGAACGCGATTTACATAAAACGGATAAAATATGAAACGTGGATTGCAGGAGAAAATATGTACGAGAGCCTTCTATGCTTCCATATAGCGGGTGAGAACTGTACAAAGTTTTGGGAGAGGTGACCATTCGAAAGGGCGTGCAATGCAGAGGAAACTTCCCGCGTATTATCATTGCCACTCCTATGGATGCATTTTGAATTTGGTTGACCCGTATTGCTGAATGACTCTCCATAGGTCAGGACCAGGAAGAGTCACAACTGCCATGTCGTATGCTTATTCCTTGAGCTCCATCATTTCCAGGTATGAAGTCTCAGGGACCTCGGTGCATGTGGCTTTAAAATCAAACAACAATTCAAATTCACTGGTCAACTTATCGAAAATGATCTTCCTTGACAATGATTGTTGCATGTCCCCAAACTTGCTGTTGTCTAATCAGAAGTGAACCAAACACTCCTGATATTCCTTCTGGGGCAATAAAGGACCCTTCTCTTCCCAGAAGAAAGGGAGCCCTCTGCTTACCAGTGGTTTGAATAGCATGATGATCTCCAAGACCTTGTGCTCAATAACTTCTATTTTGGCCTGTACAGTCTCCAAAATCTAGTGCTTAGCAACTTCATTTCTAGCCCCAGAGACAACAACAACCCTATTTTGGATACCGTATCGATTGGCAAAATCATCTGACAAAGAGATTAGGTAGGTAATGGCATTTTCTGCTGTTGCCACGGGCCTTTTTTGTATTTCTCCTAATACTGTCAAGACTTTTTTCTTGGCCTCTACCATAGCGCTTTCCTAGTCTTCAATGAAATCCAAATAATGTTGGAACTTATCAGCCTCTATAATTATTTGATCCCAGATCAAATGCCTAGTGCCCTGCAAGGCAAGTTTACCAACCACCTATTGGCTTAACTTGATATTTTGTTGGATCAGTCCTTGGCATTTCTCTTCTATCTTTTCCCTTCCTTGTCTCTCTTTGACTTTTTCTTTTTCTAGTTCCTCAACTTGCTGTTTTAGTTTAATAAGCTCTGTATCTTTCAGGCCTATCTGGGACATTGCTCTAGAGAGAGAACTAGTATCTATCTCTCCAGCTACACCTGTGGACTGAATTTCACTCTCCGCACTTCTTCCTTGAAGCTCCTTTTCCTTCATTGCTAATCTGGCTTTTAATTCTGCGTCTCTCTTCTTCAAAAGCTGGATGTCTGCTTCCCACTGCCTTTCCTTTTCTTCGAGCTTTGGTAGCTTGGATTTGTAGTTGGTAAGGTCAACATTCAATGTCTCTTTTTCTCTTTCAAAATCAGCCAATTATTTTGTCTGGGCGAGCTGGGTAGCAGGGATTTTCAACTTCTTTTTTAGGGTCTGGATCTCCTTCTCTTTATCATCGAGCAATTTTTGAGCCAAAAATACTTTATGTGCCGGTCCTTCTATTTGCATTGCTTCACTCTATAAATTGCTGATTTGGGCTTTGAGTGCTTTGTTCTCCACTCTTACCTTCCTTAAAAGATTTAAAGTCTTTGCTTTACTTTCCTCCAGCTTGGACATCTGTATGGTATCCTTAAGCAGTCTAGCATTCAATAAATCCCTTGTTTCTTTGTTGAGGTGTATTATGTCAATGGTGGGAATCTTTGAGAGGTTCACACTGACCTCTGACACCTTATTCCCCATTGCCAAGGCTAAGCTAAGGGTGTCAGTGGCATGATTTCTGACAGTTTTTAGTGCCACATTGGGGTAAGGCAACCGCGCTGCCTCTCTATATAGTTTTGCTGTCTCCTTGAAAGATTTATTAGCCCTCTCTCGATAAGATCCTATCCAGTGTTCTTTGGACGCATGCCTGTTTTGAGTCTGCCCGTCAAATACATATTCTTGTATTTGCAATTCAGCTGTCTTGGTCTCTTCTTGTTGCTATTCTTTCTCTAATTTCTTCTTCTTCATCTGTCCCTTTGCATGGCCCTTTTTAACCCGCACTAACTATTGCCCTCGTTCTATTTTCTGCGTTTTGGGCATGTTGGCCGTGTCCACCTCTTCAGTATCCATGGTCTCTGGACCCCCTCTTTTTATTGAATTCACTGAATAGCTGACCAATGATGAGACCCCTTCGGCTATTGCAACTACTTTAGCCAATTCTCTTTGGGGAAAATTTATCCCTGACAGCTGTGAGCTAGTGCTTTGCTCTATGCTGGTATCCATCAGGGCAGGATTAGGGAAACCATCCCAGTTTGCTGCTTCTTTGAGTCCAGGTATTTCAGTGTGTTCAAAAGGATTGCATTTGTGAGCTTTCCTTCTTTTGGAAATTATCTGGTGAGAGTCATAATTTACTACTTGTCCCAGAGAAAACTCCATGCCTCTGAGCAAGTTGGTAACTAGGGGAAAACCAGCTCGACTCCTAATTGTGGATGGTCTCACTTCCCATGGGAAAATCAAATTTGAGCTCTTCTTATAATTCAAGAAGTGCTCTTCTTCAACAATGAGTCTTTTTCGGATCAATTCCAGGGAGAAAACCCTGGCAGTTAGAAAAGCTGGAAGAATGTAGGGTGGATGCACAAAGACATACAACCTTATGGTCATTCCAAATTCTGTGAGGAACCAGTCCCCTATCTTCTTGCTATTTGACAGCTGCAACATTTGCCTCATCTCAGGAAACACCCTAGGTAACCTTTCCTAAAAGAAGAGGTCGTATATTTCCGCCATCAATTGGTTCATGAATTCACAGTAATCCGTGGAAATATCAGCAGTGATTTCTAGTTCAGGTACTTGTAGGTCCTCTTCATTATAAGCTATAAACATCCTCATCAAAAAAGACTGGAATCTGAACACTCTAGTGGCGTGGAAATTCGCTAACTGAGAATGGATGTTGTCGGCTAGGAACTCATCAAACTTAAGGCAACAAGATTGATAAGATTGTCTAGGAAATTTAGGTTCAGCCGGACAAGTACTCAAGATGAACAAAAGACTCAACAATGACTTTGTGACATAAGCGTCGGTAGCTAGACCTAGAAACTGACTAGCCATGGATATGCACCACTATGTTTCTTCATTGAATTGGTTGAGGTTAATAGGGTATGACATGTTGATGGGTTCACCATTGGGTTTAGAACAGGCCTTCAGGAAGGTTCCTTTACTTTCATATGTAGACTATTTGAAACAACATATAATATTTTCTTCCTGGTAGTTTTGGGATATGTGGACAAATTCGTCTGGGATATGCAGTGTTTTGCGGACGACGAAATCCTGGACTGAACAAAGGATTTTAGACTTTGATTTATTCATAATGACACCTTTGGTGATAGAGAAATTATCTGCACACCATTCAAAAAACTCATGGCAATGGGGGGTTTGACCAATAGAGAAGAAATGGAAGAAGGATTTAAAAACACCGCAGGTATCTCTACCTCAGTCCTTAAGGATTTCCAATTTGTCTTTGGCAGTTTCAATGGCTTCTCCCACCAGGATGGTATCGAAAATCTCACATTCTCATCTACCAGACTTTCTTTTTCCCTCCAACATGTGACCTCAGGTTCTACATCATCTCTCACCTCTACTACTTCTACTGCTCCTATCACATCCATTTTCCAATAGCACTGAGGGGGTATTTGGGGCCTACCTTGTTTTGTAGCATAGTCTCCTGGTTGGTCCATGCTGGCACTCTGTATGCGGTTGGATATTCAGTGGCTTCGAGGTTTCAAAAAAGATAGACCTTTCCAACTTCACGTGGACCCCTTTATAGCTTTTCACACAACATAACCTTCACGCCCTTCCCAGGCGGCTCGCATTGTGGATATTACTCTTTGCAATCTGAACCGTTGGTATGTGAGGTTCTTTCTGCTACTTCTTTCCTTACCTCATGGGCGTGTAGCTCAACCGTCGATCAAGATCGACTTTCTTCACAATCGTTGATTTGAATGGAGCCTACCATTCTTCGCGAAGTGAGGTTCTAGTCCCCTCTGCGCTAGTTTAGATTGCGAAATGAACTACAACCGCTGATTTCCCTCCACTCTCGTAGTTACCGTCGACCTGAGCGACCTGTACCACTTTTCACAATCTGAAATTGCTGCTGTGTCCTTGCTAATATAGGATGCGAAATCACTTAAAACTGTGGATCTTCTTGCATCCCAATCTCGGCCGTTAGATGCCTCCACCCTTTAACCCATTTCGCAATCTGAAAAAGCGGCTTTGGCCGGGCATGTTTGCCGTGTGAAATGTTTTGATGCCGTTGATCTGCCATCCGATCAATCTCAGCCTTCGATTATGACTCCTGTTTAATGCCTTTAGTGCATCCGATGTTCTCTTCTTTACCTTGCATCCCCGATCCATAGACTGTCTTTCCACTTTTGATACTCACCACTCGAGAGCGGGGCTACCAATTTACGTTGTCCTTTCTTCCATTTCAACCATGGCTTATTCCAGTGGTTGAATGCTATCTCGTATATGCTATCAGCCCCTCTTGCAAACACTAGGCTTCCTTCCCAACACCTCTTGACAAGGCCAAAATTCCCATGTATCTCTTTAACCAAAACAACTTAATAGAGTGTTAACACAACATAATGCAGGGGTCTTGATGTGGAGGTTAGGTAGGTCCCTCACTTTGCATGCTCTTGCTTCAAATTTTGCAGAGTGTGGAGTGCAGGGGTAAGCTCCTCTTCACATGGTCCAAAATTTCACTTCAAATACAGGGCATGCCCAAAACCTTTTCTTGTTGTGACTCTTTAGTTCTATCCATTTCAGATCACACTTCTTTAGTGGGAGGCTTTTGGTCCCCAAAAGCTTATTGATGGAGAAGATCGAAGCACATAACCTCCACTTGTTTCTCCAAGTCCACAACTCCATTAGATATGAAGGTTGCATGTTTGTGACATGTATTAATAAATCTTCCTGTATACCCTTGTTTCATTACTATTATAGATATTCTGCTTCTCCCTTTTTTGGCCTTTCGTGCTTTCATGAAGTAGGCCTTACCACCTTTTCCCAAGTAATAATGGTTTCTTTTCTCTAGAAAGTTGCATCCCTATCCCATAAATAGGCACTGCTGAACATCCCTTTACGTGTATCAAAAGGTGCTACATCACATTCTATTTTTCTTGTAAACATCTCAACAACATCATTGTACTATATTATAAGTTTATAGATCAAGCTCATCAACAAAGGTTTAACAAATCAAATTACATTGAGAATCACTATCAAATAGACCATTTACCTTTCGGTTCTTCATTTCAACTTTGATTTGGATAGTAAATGCTTTCTCCACTTACCCTTGGTTGTTTTAATGTAGTGCAGAGTCCAGACTATGGTTTCATCCACATCAGAGACATTGTCTACCATTGCTTCTTCCATTTTGGTAGTTGTCCTTTCTCCTTTCTAGGATTTGTACCATTTTTTATGCATTTTCAGATGAAGCTTCCAACACTTATCGTCTGTATGCCCATCACAGTCTTTGCAATGCCTCTTGGATATTTCCCTCACTCACATGTGGATGGAATATTTTTGCTGATTTCTTCATGGCCCTTTTGCTATTACCCCTTTTTGAAGTCCAACTTGATGTAAAAAGATTTCTTGCTTGCCTCATCTATACATTTTAGATTCAATAGCTATAATAATATAATTGACTTTGGATATTGCAAAATAGGCCTCCAAAGTATTTCACTACTGCCAAGGTTCATTCAGAGAGATACCCAGCATGATGGCCTACTTTCAGAATTCATGTGTATTCTTGAACACTTTGTCCTTGTTCTTGTTGAACATATTTCCATTTCCTTAGTTGTTCATCTTCATAGCCATTTGGATAGAACTATTATTTCAACACATAGACAAGGTCCCATCTCCAACATGTCATCATAATTATGAGTTATATCAAGTTAACTGTAGTGCTCTGAACCCATTAGACAACATAATCATGCTGGGTTGCAAGGCATGAACCTATAATTCTGCTCTAACCTCCATCCTCTGGGATTCACCCCCTCAACAAATAGTTTGAATGAGTCATGAGGGTAATGCTAGGAATGGATCATGTGTCCATAAAATGGCCGCATCTGAAATCACTTATTGGATCATGTAGGACATCAGAAGTTAACATCCAAATGTGACTAGATCATGATGAAAAAGGGTCCTCATACACATGAGGGGTAACAAAGAACAATGACTAAATATGTAGACTCAAAGCATCCTTATTATATATGTTCTCTGATCCCCACCTTTATATTATTCTTGACTTTAGTTGCCATAATGGGTGTTCTAAATGAAATAGGGAAAACAACTCGTCAATTCCTATGGAAAGATGGAAAGTGGATAGGAAATACCTTTTTTTCATTGGTAGCATGTGGTAAAAATGCCTCTTTCTAGGGGGGGATTTAGAGTTAGATATCCCGCAATCTTCAAAATAGGCATGGGATACAAATTTCTTTGGATTCTAATAAATGGATATATAACCTCATGGAAGGATTCTCTCAAGCAAAAATACTTCAACAACATTAAAATGAATAAGATATTATCCAAACCCACTTCAATAGGAGGATCTCAAACCTCTAAAAGTATTCATTAAGCATTCCAGCTAATCTAGAAACATGCATATTTGAATGCCAATAAATGGACAATCATCAAGGATTTGGAATAATGTTATGATGGGCAAGTCACCTTTGCCTCATATGGAAAATATGTCTTCCCTAATGGACTAGCCCTCCAATATAAACCTTCATACTGATAATCAGAGAACTGGAATAAGCATAACTGATTTAATCGCTTATTACCCAAGAGATTGTTTGCATCATAATGGATCATAGGTGACAGGATGCCAAAGATATCCTTGCTAGCAATGGTGGTAATGGTTGAGGTGTGGTGGATGAGATAGTGAAGAGTTGTTCTGCTGCTACAATCAATGCTCCAAAGTGAATTGTGTGACCCTCATTTTGCTTCTCAACTCTGCATATATAGAACCTCAAATCTCGTCAAGCAGTTTTCCTTGTCTGCTGTTTTAGAAAGAGGAAATAAGGCCTAAAACAGAAAATCCTTCCTTCATCAAGACTGCTGTCCCTGCTTTCTAGGCTTTTTGTACGGTTGCATTCAAAGTGGAATTGGTCCCTTTCACACAATACCATCCCCAAAACAAGCAAATCAACCTCATTGATTGCTAACAACCTTTCCTATGATTTCCTTTTTAGTTGTTTTAATTGCTTTTAAAGGACAAAGAAAACTACTATTTTGACCAAGGTGCTTTTACCAAAAGGGAAAGTTCTTTCAAGAATGTTTTTTTGCATCTTTTAGTTTCATACATCCTCATTATATGTTTCCATGGAAATTCTTCTATTGGTACTAGATAGGTGCCATCCCACACTGGGCATAGTATAGTACTAGAAAGTGCTGGAAATGACAAGTTAGCTACAGTAAACTCATTGCCACAAAGGAAAGGCCAGCCATCAGTAAGCATATTATCTACATATTGAAATATCCGACAAATCTTATCAAGAGAGCGATCTTTTGCTGCAGGCGTGCTACAACCAACTGATTTATATATTAGAGGATTTAACAATGGCATTATACACCAAGTTAACAACCTTTCCCCATATGGCGGTTCCTGACATAAAATCTTAAAACTGTTCTTGTCATAGAACATATGACAATATGCAAATTGCCTGGGATGCAAGGCCAATATCTCATTTGAATTTTGTATTGCTATGCAGATTCGTACTGATACTAATTGGTTTGTTTACCTGCAACTCACAAGATCAACTTTTCGTCAACGATAATTTTAGGGGCGAATTTTATCCCATGGGCTACTTTTCCATGGTTTTTTCCAAAAAAAGGTTTGCCAATTTACATTTTTTGAACCCTATTTCACCCAATTTTGATGGGGTAAGATTTTTCACTCTAAAAATCACCAAATTATTTTATAAATGATATAAATACTTAGAAATTGAAATATTTTTAGAAAGATACCGCCAAATATTTTATATTTGACATTTTAGGAATTGGTAATATTCTCCAACATTTATACACTTTTAAATAAGTATGGTTCCTTAAAGTTACCCCTGCTTTTCATATAGATGGCTGCCAAGGGACACTCTATTAAACTCAAATTTGCCTTTTGTTGAGCATTAAACCTATTGTTTGTTGGTGTATTTCTGGTTCCCATGTGCATCAAATCCGTAGCTTGTTATATTTATCATACAAATGCTCAAAGTACTAAAATTCCTTTAGGATGGAAGCATGGGATATTTTCTATGTTAAGTTTTTTAATTGATTTCCTAACATCATTCCAACAACAAGACACCTCCAGATAATTTGTTATCACATAGTCAGCATAAGAATTCGACACCTTGTTCTTTATTATGGGAGAAATATATGCATACCTATCCTTTAGCATGCTTCCCTTTTGACAAGTGCGACCGACATTCCTTCTATTGATCTCACTCACTTCCAATGTGATAGATTCTGGATCTAGTTGTACGAAAAAGAGACTGAAATGAGGCTGAATCCAAGCATTTCAATGAATTCAACCTAGCCTCTAGATTTAACATGTTAGCCACGCTAAAGAAATCAATTCAGATATCTTGTAACATAGATATATTTTGTTGGGACCCTCTATGTGTGTGCTAACCCCATCCTTCAATTTGCTGACCCAACATCAACAATTTATCTCAAATGAAGTTGAACTTATCAGTAATCCATGCAACCAGAATTGAGATATTTAGCAAGCTTTAAATGGGAATTTGGAAAAGCAATCAGCCTTAAATCCCTTAACTTCATACTAAATTTGGCATGTTAAAACTATGGTACCTTGAAAATCAAACCAGCCAGCTTAGCAAGTGGACTAGGTATGGAAAATTGACAAGTTTGCATTGGAGTTTGACCTTCCTATTCAGCATGCGACCTTCCTTCCTTCTACTGATCTTGCTCACTTCCAATGTGATAGATCTTGGAGCTAGTTATGCAAATAAGGGGTTGAAATGAGGCTGAATCCAAGCATTTCAAGGAAGTTAACCTAGCCTCTAGGCTTAACATGTTAGAAACATTATGATTATGCTAAATAAATCAAACCAGCTATCCTGTAACACAGATGTATTTTGTGGGGAACCTCTATGTGCATGTTGATCCCATCCTCCAATTTGCTAAGGCAACATAAATTATAGTGAAATCAACAATTTTGTCAAATGAAGTCGAACTTATCACCAATCCATGCAACCAGAACTAAGATAATTGGCAAGATTTAAATGGGAAAGTCTTTAACCTCGTACCAAAATGATTTCAAGCTATAGAGATAATGTACTGCACACAACATACTTAGTAGAAGACAAAAATATCGAAATAGAAAACGGAAAATTAGAAAGACATAGACGTTAAATAATCTATCTGCACTGAAAAGCCTACAGATAAAAGAAGAAACTAACCTGTAAAGTCTGTAGGTAGAAATAAACTTGAACAAAAGTAGAGATCTTTCACCCAACAGTCAGTCACTGTGAAATAGTTTTTTGCGAATCCACTGTAAAAACACAATTCGCTTGAAATCAAGCTTGATGCTGAGTCCTGACTCTTGCGGCAAGGTAAAAAACGTCCCCAAATATGGATTCTGGACCAATCGATTACAAAAATGACTAAATCTCCACGTTTTGCTCAAATGTGGACCAAATCAAGCTTGATGTTGAGCCCTGACTCTTGCGGCAAGGTAAAAAATGTCCCCAAATATGGAGTCTGGACGAAATTGAGTACAAAAATGACTAAACCCAAAGATCCATAAATCGGAAGTGAAATACCATATTTTTTAACCTATCAACCATAAATCTGGGCGAACCATCTCAGTTTCTTCTCCAAAACTGAAAATTTCTGGCTATTTGACCTCCATTACAGAAGAAATATGGGCAAATGTCAAGATTTTCCCCATCTAACGAGTGGGATAAATTCCATTTTGAGAATTTTCACAATTTCACCGTGCAGGCTATTTGATTTGGGGAAATTATATATATAATAAAAATGGGATAATTTATTAGATAAAAAAAACCATTTT
Source organism: Pseudotsuga menziesii (assembly GCA_001517045.1). NCBI lineage: Eukaryota > Viridiplantae > Streptophyta > Pinopsida > Pinales > Pinaceae > Pseudotsuga > Pseudotsuga menziesii. The sequence goes on from LPNX010572716.1 coordinate 126,254, forward strand.
AATATTAAAAATTCGCCCACCTTTTTTTGGCCACCCCTTAAAATTCGCCTATGGACTATAATTCGCCCCTAAAATCATCCTTGGTATATATGCGGGGTAGTGTTGGGGGATGGCACAATTTTCAGATTTGTTGGGTGTGGGACCATTACTTTTCATAGAGAGTCCATGAGTCCCATGACTCTGAGGGACGTGTTGTTTGTACCTGGGTTGAAAAAGAATTTGATTTTAGTTTCCATGATTGAGGACACGAGACTTGGGGTGTATTTTATAGATGGACATGTCACATGTGCGTGTTTTGCCCAAGACTGTAGGACCATATTCCTCTTACACCATTGGAGTCATACGTGGGAACCTGTAAAAACTCTTATTTCAGCCCCAACATACACATAGCATCAACAATGAGCTTTGTGAGCTATGGCATATGAGGATGGATCATTTGCCTCATCCAACTTTGAGGATGTTGAGGGACACAGTTATAGGATTTCCTAAGTCCATCACTGAGCACAATGATGTATGTAGAGGGTGTGCTTAGGGAAAGTAGACCAAGATTGCGTTTTTGAGCAGTGATAATAGGTCATCTGGAGTTCTTGATTTGATACATTCTGTTTTATGTGGTCCTATGTCATCTGTTTCTCTTAGAGGTTTAGAGTATTATGTGACATTCATCGATGATCATTCCAGGAAGACCTAGATCTACTTCTTGAGGAGCAAAAAATATGAGGAGTTCTTGCAAAGGGTCCAAGAGTTCAAAGCTCTTGAGGATAACCAGACTGGGAGGATGATTCAAGCACTCAAATTAGACAACGAGGGTGAGTTAACCTCCAAGGAGTTCAATGAGTATTGAATATAGAAGGGCATACATAGACAGTTGAAAGTACCATACACTCTTGAAAAAAATGGAGTGGTAGAAAGGAAGAACTAATATATTGTTGGAGCAACAAGAGCCATGTTGCATGATCAGTCACTTCCTTTCTTTCTTTGGGCCGAGATATGTAGTACAAATGTATACCTTCAAAACATGATTCCCCATCATGCCTTGGGGAGCAAGAGTCATGAGGATATGTGCACAGGAAAGAAGCTCGAGGTTAGTCATTTTTGCATATTTGGTTTCCTGACTTTTTCACATGTCCCTTCTGAGAAGAGGACAAAGCTTGAGCCCACTGCAGAGAGAGACGTCTTTGTGGGATATGATGAGACTTCGAAGGCCTTCCAAATTTATATTCCTGCCTATTTTAAAGGTTTTTGTGAGGTGTGAAGTGATATTTAAGGGGAAGCGAGACTTCAGGAAGTCCATAGAGTTAGTGTAGGAGGAGCAGTAGGTTCCCACACCTCAGGAAGCTTCACAGGTACCTTTGGTATGGAGTACAGGTTCATATGTTTGGGTGACCGGACCATAGGTTCTTCAGGTTCAGTGGTTCACCCAGTAGGTACTTCGGGGACATGTTTTAGTTCTCAAGTCACATGTACACCATTACAGCTACTAGATCACATGTTTCACCAGTGGCTAGTTAACCAGCTCCTGGTCTAGAGGTTTTTGGGCCATTTTGGGATTTCATCAGATGGTAATAGACTAGTTTGGGAGCAACCTTTATGGAAGAGGAAGCCTAAATGGATTTGAGAGACCTTGAAGAAAGCAAAGGATTTTGGAGCACCCAAGGAACCAGTGAGGACTATAGTGATGCTATATAGGTTGGGTATGGCCTTGGTTTCTAGTCTTCGTGATTCAGAGCCATATAATTTTGAGTAGGCATCCCAACATCATGTTTGGAGAGATGGCATGATGGAAGAGTACCATTCCATCATGAAAATGATGTTTTGGATATTGTTCCAAGACCTGAGAGGAAGTCAATGGTGACTTCTCGATGTCTTTACAAGGTAAAGCATGCTGCAAATGGCAATGTGGAGAAATAAAAAGCTTAGTTTATGGAGCGAGGTTTTTTATTAATCTTGTCTATTGATGTAAGAGTAAAGCATCAATATCATCAAGAGTTAATCAACAAATAACTCATGCAATGGTGTAATCGGTCTACAGGAATAGTAGCCGCTCTGTATTCACATAGAGAACGAATAGTTACAATAACAATGTCAAGCAATAGCTTGAATCAATGAGGAATTTGAATACCTAAGGAGGTCATTCGAATTCAATGAGTGAGTCTAGCTTAACCAACTATAAGCAATTGGTTCACACTCAATTAAACACTTGACCAAAACCCTAATTGACTCACCAAACCCTAACTGAAGTTGGAGTGCAATAAATGATTGAATCTCAACTGAAAGAGATCAAACACATGTAATAGCAAGCCAACCATCAAGTGCTAGTGCTTCAATGACTTCAATGAACCCTGATGAGGTTAACTGAAGCTGAACTGATCATCAGAAGTTGGTGGAGGCGCCCCTGTTGACTTCAGATCATTAAATAATAATAAAATAATCATTAAATAATATATTTAATGAGAGGAGGTGCCTTAACTGACTGGTTGAACTGATTGTAACCACCAGTTAGCAATTAGGTGCATTAATATCACTCAGATCACCCCCAGAGTGCTCCAGTTAGCCTCCTTGACTGTAGGAGAAGGATAATTTAACCTCCTTGACTGTAGGTAGGCGTGGGTGTGACTGGATGATGTCAATTAATGTCAATTATACTTAGGATAGTGGTTTAACTAGGCCAATTTGAACAAAAAGAGTATGTATGGTGGTAAATTTCTCCAACACCCCCCCTTAAGCTATACTCAGGAGGAGTTAGAAAACAAAAAATCATAAAAATGCTAGGGCCCCGACAACTAAGGCCATAGGTCACCCTGTACAATGCTGAAATTGAAACAATGCTCAAAACAAACTAAGTGAGGAAAAGAGGGAAAACCTAGTGGGAAAACCCCCCCTCAAGCTGAACACTGAAAGTAGTCTGAATCACCCTGATGAACTCACCCCCAACAGTGAACGGAGGTAAGTGAACTTATTTTTTGAAAATCTCTTGGTGAAGATGTCCGCAATCTGCTCATCAGTCGGGTAGTATTGCAGAATGATGGTCCTGTCATGCACTAGCTCCTTGATGTAGTGCATGTGAATCTCTACATGCTTGGTCCTCTGCCTGGTAACTGTATCCATGGATATCTTAATATCACTCTGGTTGTCACAAAAGAGGACAGTGGAAAAATTACTACCAAGATCAAACTCTGAAAGAATGCCTTGCAACCAAACTGCTTGGATGCAAGCATTCACCGCTCCTCGATACTCGGCCTCTGTTGAAGATAGTGCTATGGAAGCCTGATTTTTGATTTACCAACAAATGGGGCCACCACCAAGCATGAATACATATCTGGAAGTTGACTTTCGATCAATAGAATCACCCACCCAATCGGAATCTGTGTATCCAACCAGCTCTAGCTCGGAGTCTGCAGCATAGTGAATGCCGTAGGTCTTGGTTCCCTGAATATACTAGAGGATCCTCTTGGCTACCTTCCAATGAATATCATGAGGCTGCTGCATGTATCTTTATACATCATTCATGGCATAACAAATATTAGGCCTAGAATTTGTCAAGTACAACTATCTACCAATCAGCTGTCGATAGATAGTGTAGTCCATGGGAGGTGTGTGTTTTTCTTCTTCAAGGATGATCCCTGAAAGGAAAGGGAATGGTGAAGGCCTACATTCAGCCATGATAAACTTGAATAACATGTATGAAGTGTATTTGGACTGAGTGACCATAATCCCATCAGGATTTTGCTCGATTTCGAGCCCCAAAAATTGTTTTAGAAGCCCCAAATCACTCATTTCAAAGGCATTGTGGAGAGCAGTTTTGATGGCTGAAATGGAGGCAACTGTGCTACCTGTGATCAGTAAGTCATCAAAATATAAAAAAATGATAATTATATGACCATCATGCTACTGTAAATACACATTTGGATATGAATTACATCTCTGAAAGTTTTGCGAGAGAAGAAAGGCATCTATCTTCGAATACCACTCTCTTGGGGCCTGTTTTAACCCGTATAGTGACTTCTTTAGCTTGAAAAACAAAGATGGATCAGTGATTTAGCCCTCAAGATGCTTCATGTATATCTCCTCATGAATATATCCATGTATAAAGGCTGACTTAACATCCATGGGATGCACCTCCCAGTGCTTGGATGCTGAAATTGCCAAAACAAGGCGGATGGATTCCATTTTTGCACCCGGTGCGAAGGTCTCATGGTAGTCCACTCCTTGGACCTGAGAGAAACATTTTGATACCAGCCTTGCCTTATATTTTAAGGTGCTTCCATCAGCAATGACCTTTTTCTGAAACACCCACTTGCATTGAACCAATTTCCTTCCCGAAGGAAGAGAAACTAGCTCCCAAGTAGTGTTTTTCTGAAGAGAATTCATCTCTTCATCCATGGTAACTTGCCATCTCGGATAATTCCGAGCATGGTAGTCTCGGATAATTCCGAGCATGGTAGTAGGATTTTGTATCTGAAATAATCATAAAATAGCAATTTTTGGACAGCAAATTATCAAAACAAGAGAGCGCAATACCTGCTCTTTGGAAATCAGACCGGGTTCTCCTTGGATAATCCAGATTTCCAATGTTGTCTCCTGCGGAGGAAAGTGTCTGTTGGGACCATGTAGGAAGATGATTTTGCACTTCAGGTTCTGATTCAGCATCTGATGATTGCTGCACACTGATATCAGAAATCAGAGGATCCAAATCAGGGTCATCACCCCCAATTTCATCATCCAAATATTCAGTAGAATAGGAAGGAAATTCAGCAGTTTTCTCCTTCACTAGTTCCATCTCCTGAAGAGGCTCATCGAACTTGACACTTCTCTCGATGATGATATTTTTGGTCTTGATATCTAGAATCTTGAATCCTTTGGATTCATCAGGATACCCAATAAACAGACATTCTATGCTTTGCGGTTTCAAAGCCCTTCTTTTATCAAGCGGAATCCGGGCCCATGCAGTGGACCCAAACACCCGTAGGTTCGACACATCCGGCTTGTGTCCGAAGTATGCTTTGAAATGAGTCTTTCCTTTCACAGATGAGTGTGGAACCCTATTCTAAATGTATGCTGCAGCATGCATGGCTCCAGCCCACAAATTTGCAGCAAGCTTCTTTGACTCCAACATACAGGTGGTCATCTCCTTGAGAGATCAGCTCTTCCTTTCCGCTACTCTGTTCTACTGGGGAGTCTAGGGAATTGAATGATGGACCTGAATACCACTTTGGGAACATATGTACAGAAACTCATTACTGACATACTCCCCTCCATTATCAGATATCAAGATCTTGATCTTAATCCCAGAGGCATTTTCGATCAAGGCCTTCAATTTAGAAAATTTTTCACATACTTTTGATTTCTTTTTGAGAAACAAAACCCATGTATACCTTGAAAAATCATCAATAAAAGTAAGGAGGTACCTTGATCCATTTATGGATGTGACAGGAATTGGACCGCTGTTATCAAAATGTATCAGCCCTAACATGCTTGTAGCTCGGTTTGGCTTCCCCCGACCGAACTTGTGCTCAGGGTGTTTTCTAATCACACAGCCCTTGCAAATTCCCGTGGTTGCCATGATGACCGGGAGGCCTTCAACCATGGAGTTTTTCTGTAATTGCTGCAAATATTTGAAATTAATATGGTCAAACCTCTCATGCCACAACCTACGAACCTCATTTCCATGATTTAGCAGAGCAGTGGGCTTTGCATCCACAACAAAGTGAGAGAACTCATAGGATTTTGCATGATGATTTGCAAGGCCTTTTGCAATGAGTTTCCCATATGAAATTTCTATTATCTCAACATCATTTGGGCTGAAAGAGACTCTCTTAGGCATTCCTGTATGTGTCATCTGATAGACACTAAGGAGATTTGCTGCTAGAGATGGTACATACAAAACATTAGAGAAAAAACCATTTTCAAGATCTACAGTACCTTGTCCTTCAGAAATGATGGTGGAGTCATCTCCCATGTGGATGGGGATGGATTTGCCAGTATCCAAGGATGAAAAGGAGTCTTTTTCAGCCATCATGTGATTCAAAGCTCCAGAGTCAATCAACAGTGCTTTGGACTTCGAAGTGCTTGCCATGAGGGCATGACCTTTCTCATGCTGTGGTTCCCGATCTTGGTGATCTCTCCCCCGAAAGCTCTCTGGAAGATTGATGTGATTCCTTTCAAGGAGAGAGGTTGATTCATCAATATTTTTCTTCATGCAGGCATGTTCAGGGTGAAAAACCTTCCCACAGTAAGAACACTTGAATTTTTCTTTCCCATTGTGCCCTTTTCCTTTGTTCTTCCTTGAGCCAGAAGATTCATCATGCTGCTGGTTTTCAACTCTAGGCTTGGGAGCATCAAATTTAGTTTTCTAATTTTTCTGCTGCTTTCCTTTACCCTTCAGATCTTTGAGCCCCGAGACATGGAGGGCTTGATCATGGGAATATTGGATGATCCCCATCTGGACAATCTTGTCATGTTCATTTGTTAGGGACTCAAAGAAGGCATTGAGTGTAGGCATCTTCCATCAAGGGGTTGTAAGCTTCCCCGCATGGAATGTAGAAACAAAAACTGAATAATCAGCCCCGAGTTTGGAGAGCATGGCAAGGAAGAGCTGATCATCCTCCTTCTCCACATTGCATTGCTTCAAGAGTAAAACAGTATGCTTGAACTTTTTAAAGAAATCATTCAGAGTCTTGAAATTGGAAGGTTGGAGAGATACGAGTTCATTTTCAAGCTGGTAAACCCTCAAGTCATCATGCTTTCCATATAAAGATTCCAATTTTTCCCATATTTCTTTCGGTGTCTTCAAATCCGTAAGATGGAAGAGAAGGTCTCGGGAAATAGAGAGGCACAAGAAACCGAAGCTTTCATCCTTCTTGTTCAAGAATCTTGATTTTTCTATGGTGGATCCAGGCTCAACTTCAGTGTCCATGGTGACTCTAAAAAGTCCTTTGGAGTGCAGTTGAATCTGCATATCACTTTTCCATGAGTGGAAATTGTATGGAGTCAAGAGATCTACTGAGGAGGCCATCTAGATGTGCTGGAGCAAATGCTTCACCTGTAGAAACCTGAAAATCAAAACAGAAAGGGGAAAATAAGGTCAGACAGCCTGCACATTCTAGGCTTTCATCACATCGAGCATAGTCAATCAAGGAAGCTTGATCAATAAGTTATTTACTTAAGGTATTGAGTGGTAATCCTTGGCTTCTGGTGCAGTGCTGGGTTTTTGAGCTATTGCTCACTTTTCATGGAGAAATATGTCAAAAAGCTTGTTTTTAAAAGATAGATCTTCGTCCTGTCGTAAGCTCTGATACCATATTAATCTTGTCTATTTATATGGGAGCAAAGCATCAATATCATCAAGAATTAATCAACAAATAACTCATGAAATGGGCTAATCATTCTATATTAATAGTAGTCGCTCTGTATTCACATAAAGAATGAATAGTTACAATAACAACGTCAAACAATAGCTTGAATCAATGAGGAATTCTAATACCTAAGGAGGTCATTCGAATTCAATGAGTGAGTCTAGGTTAACTAACTATAAGCCATTGGTTCACACTCAATTAACCTCTTGACCAAAACTGTAATTGACTCACCAAACCCTAACTGAAGTTGGAGTGCAATAAATGACTGAATCTCAACTGAAAGAGATCAAACACATGTCATAGCAAGCCAACTATCAAGTGCTAGTGCTTCAATGACTTCAATGAACCTCGATGAGGTTAACTAAAGCTAAATTGATCATCAAAAGTTGGTGGAGGTGCCCCTGTTGACTCCAGATCATTAAATAATAATAAATAATAATTAAATAATATATTTAATGAGAGGAGGTGCCTTAACTAACTGGTTGAACTGATTGTAACCACCAGTTAGCAATTAGGTGCATTAATATCACTCATATCACCCCCGGAGTGCTCCAGTTAGCCTCCTTGACTGTAGGAGAAGGCTAAGTTAGCCTCCTTTACTTTAGGTAGGCATGGGTGTGACTGGATGATGTCAATTAATTCTCCACTGATGTCAATTAATGTCAATTATACTTAGGATAGTGGTTTAACTAGGCAACTTTGACCAAAAAGAGTGCGTATGGTGGTAAATGTCTCCAACATTTTTCACAGATAGATGGAGTTGATTATGATGAGACATTTTCATCGGCTACTCATTACACTTATATTAGATCATTGATTTCCATTGCTGCGGAAATGGTTTGGAAGGTCCATCAAATGGATGTGAAGACTACATTTCTCAATGCAATCATACAGGAGGAGGTTTATGTGGAGAATCCATAGGGATTTGAGATTCATGGAAGAGAGTCTCATGTTTGGAGGATGAAGAAAGCCTTGTATGGGATGAAGCAAGCTCCTCGAGCTTGGTATTTGAGAATAAACTCTTACTTGTTGTCAATGGGTTTTCAGAAGAGTGAGGCTGATCCGAATCTCTACTTCATCATGGCACTAGTACATAATGAGAGATAAGCGACAAAAAATAACCAAAATCTGCCTATAAATGACCACTTTTGATTTGACGATTGTTGGTGGCTAATTTTTGGTCTCTTATCATGCGACAAAAAAGTGGTCATTTATAGTTTGGTCATTTATAGCTTGTCAGCAGGTCATTAATTTGGTTGCATATTTTGATAATTAATTTGGTCATATGTTTGGTCATTAATCTGGTCATTCGTTTGGTGATAAGAGACCAAAAATTAGCCACCAAAACTGTCATTTGGTCATTTGTTTGGTCACTTATCTCTCATTTTTTGGCCACTAATTTATTCATTTTATATGAAAATATTCACTGATTTCTGTAGATAGGGTATGGAGGAATCAAACCACTAATATCTTGCCTATAAAGCAGGTGCTCTTTCATTGAGCTAGTACCCTTGAAGTATCTACAATGCTTGCAGAAGTACTAAGCTTATTCATGTACTTCAAACATCATATATATATTATAAAAGGCAACAAGAATTAGAAATAAAATATACTATAGTTTGATCATGCACTCCATAAATCCAAGTTCTACAAAAAAATATTGTCCTTTTGTATATTCATTAAAAAAAAACATGCATTAACACATTCAAATTTCAATTAGCTTATGTGCCTTTGCACCTAGGTAGGAGGTCTATACTTATCAAGATGTACACGATAATACCAAAAAAACAATGTTCAACTTGATACATACGGTGTGAAACAGATGACATCTTTGAGAATGACCATGGTTAAGTGCAAATTTACCTGGAGAAGAGTAGTCATAACAAACTTATCAAAATAAAAAACATGTGCATGTGTAGACAAGAAGGAGACAATAGAGAAGCAAAGTAAATTATTAATCATAATTCTTGAGCACACATTTTTTTATAGCAGGGTTATTGATAGCATTCCAAGGGTATTAATTAAACTTACAATCAAAGGGATAAAAGCTATCCAGAAATATGTATGCCAACTTGCAATCAACAACAAAAGCTCGTATTAGCAGAAAATTAATTTACTTTCATAGGTTTTTTTATGCAAGGGATTAATAGGATAGCTATAATGAATAATTGAGTAGTGACTCAAGTTAATTTTCATATTCTCTTTTCATGTGGAACCAATGAATCAACATAAATCATCTTCAAACATTAGAATATTCGAAGCAGACCTTTATTCATTTTACATAACTTATGAATGGAAAACACTTTCAAGCATAAATAGAAAAGTAAGACATTAAGCTAAAACATGAGAGACCACATTATCATATAATTGTGGCAATAGTATTTGACTTAAAAAAATAATGTTTGAATAATGATCTATAGTCACAAGCTACAGTTTAAAACCGTCCTCATTAATCACTATAAATTCTCCCTAACCCTATATGAGAATATCATCTCCACAAAAATTAGTGTCATGGGTAGTCCTACCCAATCCTTCATGAGAATCAAGTAGCAACCAACGAGAAAGACAAAACTTTCCTGTGAGCTAAGGTTGATATATGACTGGACTAGGGGTAAGAAAAGCTAATAAAGTAATGGCTATCCTCATGTAGCACTGGAGTGTGTCATAACAATCCTAAAACTCTAATGAGAAACTATTAAAATATAGGCCTTGGGTCCATTGATATGCACTAGTGGATATCAACTAGTGTCCATTGTCTAGTACCCTAAATATATCTTGCAGATCCAAGCTCCACTTCCATCTCATGGTAGAAATAGATGCGTGGACAATGTAATAAGATGGAATCTTGACGGAATGTTTGTCTAAATGTTGTCCATGTATAATAAATTCCCTACAAGGATAAGCAAATATTATCCTTGTATCCAATGAAGGTAATAAGTGGCTTGCTTGAAAATCCAAACAAACAGTAATACCAAACCCAAATCTCATAATAAACTCAACAAAGAAGGATAAAATACTCCTCTGCTTTAACCTATAGAGTAAAAAAAAACATGTAGTCAGGTATCCATTGAATTCACACAAGGAGATTGATCTCTAGGTATGTGAAAATCCTTATCAATACATAGTGTGAAGTTGAAAAACTATAAGTTTTCCTAAAGGAGATCAGGATCTATGAGAGCAAGGTCATAATACGTAGCTAGGGAGGATGATGACTTTATCCAATATTTGGAAGTAGGAATGGAACATTAAAGCATCATTGATCTACAACACCTATCATTGATCTTGCACCATCTTGGCCCAATAGTTCGTAAAATGGAAATTTGGGAGAGTATTAGATCATTAAAGCATGTTACACTCTAAATAGTTGTTTAGGAAAAGAAACTAGAGACTAGACACCTTACCAGATAATCAGAACAAAAGATGATAGACAAATGATAATTCTCTTTGCTGAATGAAAGGGAGGATGGAGTGTTTTTAATGTCACAACTTACAATTGATGTGAGAGGTAAACCTTTAAAATAAAATATATATCATATGTTGAAGCACAATAATATAACAACACATTAAAAAAACAGGTGGTAATATTTCTTAGAATCCCAATGCAAGCAAAGAAAAAACTTACACTTCTAAAATCTATAGATCTACAATAATTAGTTAGATCAAACAACAAATGAAAATATGAATCACGGATTCACAAGAAACTGCGAAAGTACAATCATGAAGTTAAAAAAACCCTCATGTTCCTCGTAGAAGCAAATGAAAGTGGTTAAAGTGGTTGGTGAGGTGGGGATGGTCGAGAAATAACGAAAGAGTGCAAAGACTCAAATATATGGGACTTTAGTAATTTGAAGGGGAAATACTAGCATATAAAAGTGGATAAATACCATAAAATAAAACTGTAAAAAGTTTTCAAATGATACAGGTAACATGGAATACAAAAATACTCAAGGATAAAACAATTGATGCACAAAAACGAAAGAAAAAATATTCATCCAACCTCTACAGTTAAACAATAAGATAAAATTCCCAACATTTTGACACTTGAGAAGGAATAGGCCTCACTAATCAAATAATGATGAAATAACATTAATTTAAGTTGAATAAAACATACAAAATTCTGCACATAAGCATCAATCCAAGCATGCTTTAAGCCATACACATCATGTAAGTATGTTGAAGAGCCTGTGAAACAAAGCAACATGTTGAAGGGTACTAAACAGAGAGTAAGGTGAACCTATGAATTCCTCATGAAAATGTATGGATTTATATGGTTTGAGACTCACAAAGACACCAATTGTAAGGCGACATAAAGGCACATTATTTATGAAAGGGCACAAGAACAATAATACCGCTTGCAAATTTGTAAGCAAAGTCTGACATCAAAACTATGAAGAATGGATCAGATGCACGATATTGACTCTGAACATGTAAGAAAAGAAACTATTTAAAACAACACAATTAATTTCATGTATCCATTATATGTGCACTACTTCACACTCATTGTCAATGTCATCTGGGCCTGCAAAAAGAGATCTTGCCCACAAAAAATCTAACCAACGACCAACATTTCAGGATCTTACAGAGAAAATGAAATAATTGCATTACGTGCATGTTACTCCATGCTTATTGAGTATTGGATCTTTAAATCAGTAATCATCTAAGGATTTTGTAGCTGATATCGGAGAAGAGGTATCTAGAAAGAGGTTACTACAAAATTTTCAATAAAACAACAACCTCTCTCTGACCCCTCACCTAGTTATGATTCCAGCTGCCATGTTTAGGACATCGAGCAATAGAGATATCCTTGGTGATATGTATGGAATCTTGTTTCCATTACTCCCCCATAATCAATCGAGCACTCACCTGTGGATGAGCATTCCTAAGTTGTTCCTTATTCTATTATCCAGATCTAAAAATGGTGAGTTCTATTGTGTGAACACTATAGCATGAATAGAGATGAGGATTTGTTGAGGAAGCTTTTGAGGCTTTAAAAATTACCATAACCAAAGGAATGGATATGTTAAGACAAGTCGTCCCTACCTAAATGGTGATAATAATCAATTTTCTAAGGGTCTACCCTATGCTAATATGGCTAAATGGATATAAATTAACAATCGAGATGATGGAAAAGGATCAATAATGATGCACCCAGGTGGAGTAGAAGTACAACTGAGGATGTCATGGGCTTGTTGGTACATTTCTGATCTTCTCTTCTAGGCTATTTCAATAATTTTACAACTGAACCAAGTTTTTATTGGGAAGGAAATTCTTGCTTAGTTTGGTCCAGTGTGGAGATGCAAAGGGATTGAAGGATGCAAAATAATATGGATGGTAAGATATGGAACTTGAGATATAGAACAAATATGAGAAAAAAACATTCATTTATCAGAATAGTCATTTGATTCCTTTGCAGTAAGGTGATTTATGAGGTTTGGGTCTTTGTCACCATTCATTTCTAGGCTGAATATAGGACTGTCTCAGACTTGTTTATCACACAAAACAATCACCATCATTGACTATTTTTTGTTCCAAATCAATGGTACTTATAACAGTCGCTTTGTATGGTTATCTTGGACATCAAAACCCTAATTCATGTTAACATACTAGGGTGTTGTTGTTGGGATTCAATGTCTAATTGGAATGAAGCAATGAATACTGTCTATGGAAACAATGAGCTGCTCATTGGATGGTCTTCATATGGATGAGGTCAACTCCAAGAAACATCAGACCTAAAAAGGATTGTAGACAACTAACCTGTTGAAGAGGCCAACACATAAGGTTGACATGCAACACTATGGGGTTGTTCTGTGCACATAAATGAAGGAGAATGGTACAACAAAGTAACCTCATATTTGATCTTTGTGTCAGCTGCACCCCTATTTTCATTTGTCTCAGAGGTAAAGAAAAGAGACGTTGTATCAAAGTTGTCCCTTTAGGCTGATCTTTTACTATATATGTTTCACATCAGTTCAAAAAAAGCAAGGCCCCAAACCCATCAATTGAAAGCATTACTCAAAATGAGCCAATCATATAAATATTGATGTACTTTCAATCTTAATAATAATGATATAGTAGCACATATTTTCTATCTCCATAGAGAAAAAATACATGCAACACCTATAAATCATAACAACATCTCGATATGCTTGATACTATATTTAAGTAATAGAGTTTGCATACTTATCGATTCCTAGAGAAGGGGCCGCCTTATCATCATGAGAAGTTAACCTAGACCATTAAGAAACCTGATCTAGAAGCAATAAAGGAGTCGTCCCATAAGAAAGAAATGATAAGTAATGTATTCTTCCCACCGATCGACTTCTATTGACATGCCTATTCCAATTTCTATAATTGGAAACCATTTTATATTGTGAATTGATCATACACGAAAATTAATGAGTTTTAGTATCCCAATATTTTAAAATGGAAAGGTCATAAGCTATGGCTGTAACTTCCTCCTTGTCATAGGTACCTGGATTTTTCATGTAGTATAGTTAGAACCATGAAAATTCCAATTTGAGAATACCATGCAATCAAACATAAATATCATATGAAGAGGCCTCTTAATAATCAAACTAGCATTAAAATAGTAGTCATATCTGAGGCATGTTGTTTCTAATTCAAGAGGAAAGGTTGCAAGATGTTCTGCAGGGGTCTGGGAGGCATGTTGATTCTTTAATAAACTAGGTAAAATACCTGATAGAACACCAAGAATAGATAATGAAAGTGAAATTTCCACTTCCAAAGGCACTATCATGGGAGACAACAAATTTAAGGTATGAAATGACTCTCAGAACTGCATCAGATGAGGATGTAGTGGCTAATGCGAAATTCAATATTTCTAGTTTTTCAGAGAGTGAATGTAGAAATATACAATCCCATTGATTCATAATATAATGGTCCCTATAATTTTATTCCCACTTTGTATTTTCAGTACTGTTGACTGTTCCTATATCACATTTTAAGCAAAATACAGACCTGTAGTGTTCAGTGTGTATCTCATAAAAAGAGATGTGCCTTAATGAATTATATAGATTGATGAATAGGTTGCTATACAAAGGGAATCAAATATTAGATGAACATCATCAGAGGACACAGACTCATGTCGCAGACTTTGATCAGTGTGAATTTGACAATGAATTTCCAGTCCACCGGTAGCAGATCAGAGAAAGGTAGTGTTATGAAATTTCCAGAAGGAATAATACTATCATCTTTGGCACTAGGACCTTCTAAGTCTGAACTGTGACCTCCTAAGTTGGGCTGTGACCTTCTTTGTTCTTCCTAAATTGAACAATGACCTTCTTGGGTCTACTTGAATTGAACCGTGACCTTCTTGGGGATGCTTAGACTGAACCGTGACATTCTTGGGGCTACTTGAACTAAACCGTGACCTTCTTGGGGCTGCTTGGACTAAATTGTGAGCATCCACGCTTGGGCCCAAGTGGAGCATATACCATATAAGAGTCAAATATATGGCACAAAGTGTATTGTGCAATACATATCTAGAACAAAATAAATCATCAATGAGGCCTATATGGCCCATAGAGTCCAAAAATCAACATGCTATGAATGCAAATACAAAATGTCATGATCATACATCATACATCATACATCATACATCAATGATCATACTACATAGTCAAATTCCATACATCATCAAACTCATCACCACTGCTAGAACAAGACACAAGTTTTTCAAGGGTGTAGAAGTGCATTGTTTTCGAGGTTTTGTCCTATGCATTAATTGCTATTATTTATCTCTGTTGTACTGAAAATTTTCTTTCTCATGCTCAATAAAATATCTTGCAACTGGTTTTCTCCTTAGGAAAGGGTTTTTCTAGGGTCTGATTGACCAAAATGACTATGTTAATGTGATATTACAGTCTACTGTTTATGTGTTTTTCCGCCACTAAATGTACTTTATGAGCAGTATTTCAGTCCTAGTACTTGTCTATTTAATTCTTGTGAAGAGTACAATTGATTTAGCTTAGTGTTAATGAATGATATCAGTGGTTCATGAAGTATTTGACAAAAATCCAAAGCGACTGTGTATGGCAGAGGTCTTATTTTCGCCATGTTTTCAACATATATGAACTAATGTTCATTTGATTGATATTAGAGCTTGAATCATTTTGGTTCAATCCAGTAAAATTTTGTCTATCTTTATAGGAACTGTTTTTTCCAAAAGAAATAGGTGTTTATGGTTTCTTATTTATGCCATCAACCAGTAATGACCAAAATACATAAAATCAGGCATACCAAATTATGTATAACCAAGTTCAAAAAAATTGTGAAATAGTATTCAATCTTCTTCAAACAAAAGGAGACATTTGATACTTAAAACTTGAATCATTAAAAATCTACTATGAAATGGCAGGAGATAAGAATATCCTCGAGAACATCACTAACTTTGCACTTCCCCAAACTTCAGTATTTTAAAAGGCCATTCCAAACAAAATGATGAAATCTTAACCATCTCAGGACTTGCTTATAATTTTCTAGATCTAAGGCAGAAATATTAGCTATCAATGACAATATAAAATATACAAAACAAATGAGCACAAATGCAATGAAATGCAGATCAAAACATATATGTAATTTGTTAGTTTAAGATTACACGGTTGAATGTGAAAACTTTGCTTCCCTTATCCATTGACATATCTATGTTGTATACAATGGTTTATGCATTCCACCGACTATCCCTAGTCCCCTTGATGTGACACTTTAATTAGCACAAGATCCAACTAAAACTATTGCAGTTGTACTATTCTATAATATATGTAAAAGGGAAGGCTGCATTTAGACATTTTAAGGCTGTAACAATTAAACTTAAAAAGCATGCTGTTAATGCCATGTCTGAATACAAAATCTTTTCTGATTATAAAAATGAAAATAAAGCTAATATAAAAAATAGTTTTGCAGTAAAGCACATTTATATCCTAGATTATTGATCATATAACATGGATTTTATGCTTTAACATTTCATGCCCCCTATAATATAGCTAGACCATCATAGATACAAATGCAAAAAACATGGTCTTGCAAGTAAACTAGATGAATAATTGAAGAAAAACAACGGAACAAAACCAAAAAAAAAAGTTAGGTCAAAATCCTACCAGGAACAACATTTAAAACAAATGGTCAAAGACTTCCATGGAAGAATTGAGCGATATAAGAAAGAAAGAAATTGCCCTAAAAAAATTAGAACAATCTTTGCTTTGCATAAGGGGATTAAGTTACACAGAAACAATAAGACATACTTTGAGCACTGAACTCGTTCTAATCGTTTCCTTTTCTTCCTTGAAGAGTATTTTGAAATTGATATTTTTTCCTTTTGACTTTCACCTCCATCTCTAGAGTTGGTTCCATAGTCTTCACACTCACTTTGATAGCCTCCAACTTCTTTCTCAAATTCTTCTATTGCAAGAAGCTTCACAGCACCAGATCCTGACAGTTTCTCTCCACCTATTTCAGAGACTCTAATACTATCAATGCCCTTATCAATTAAGATATATTTCTCAGATGCATCCTTGTTCTTATTCACACTGCATAGAAGAAAACATAGTTTCATTGCCAATTCTATGTTCCAACTTATTCTTCAAAATTTAAATTATGCAACTAAAAAACACAAACATCACTACAGACTTGTGATATACAACATCTTATCTAAGTAATAAAATCCACATTTCTGCAAACCAATGTTGCAACTATCGCTATTAACAATTTATCGGCTGGGGTCATGAACTCATGTTATCATAAAATTGGAAAAATATCAGCAAATATCGACAAGTTTTAAAAGAGACAGTATATTCATTCTTTTCATTCTTTTAAATTTAAAGTAACAACATCAAATAATCATGTTTCCTCATAAATATTGAAAGAAGACATATATATAAGATGTATTATATGTCAAATGACACATCCCGCATTAATTGTTTGGCATTGTCAAGTCAAAAATCAAAACTAAATAAAGAATTTAAACTTACATCAAATGTATCTCACGATCCATCTACAATATACTCTGACCCTTCTATAAACAAAGGTAATGGGTCTTCCCCTAGTAGTGGAATATCTTGGGGTGGTTGTTGATACTGAGGTTGGAAGCCGATTTTACTCAATCTCCTCCTCCACGAATGGTTTCTCTACAATATCCAATGTTGGAACCTGCTCTTCCTCATTCGCCATGACATGGCCAATCAACCATGAGATCCATGCCATCCCAAGCAAATGGTAACCACATAAACTAGCCTCTAAAACTACTTCACTGACACAGTCAAATATTATTCCAACATGTTGTAATTCTTTAGTGTAATTTTTCAAATAAAATCCAATTGCACTCACAACCTGGCGTGCAACATATCGAACTCGACAAACAAGAGACAAATTTATGTAATTTGGTGATTTCCCAACAAACAACTACAACAAATAAGAAAAATAAACATATTACACCATCATCCACTACCAAATAGGATAAAAACAACCAAAACAAAAAACATCATCAAAACTTTCTATTAAAATTTAATTCCCACCTAACAATGTAGTTTCCCTTTCCTGGACTGCCATGTCTAATCCAAATAGTCTGATAGCTCTCCTATCTAATTTTATATGAATACATTATCTGACCCAAACCTATGAATAAGTATTAGGACTCATTCATGAACCTCACCAACGAGATGAAAGTCAAAGGATAGGAAAAAGCAGGGTGGTACAATCCTACTACATGAATGGAACAATGGCACATAGTTTTAAAAATTGGACCTGGACTTTGAATAAGTCAAGGGTCAACTTAAACTCATACTCCGAATCAACAATGACTCGGTAATGAATTGACCGATTTGAATTTAATGATTTGGTTTACTCTAAAATACATAAAATATTTAAATTTGAGAGAGAAACAATATTTTAAAGATTCTAATCCATGATTCCAAAGCATTAGAGGAAAAATATCCAAAGCATGCTCATGTATATACCATATAAGAGTCAAATATATGGCACAAAGTGTATTGTGCAATACATATCTAGAACAAAATAAATCAACAATGAGGCCTATATGGCCTGTAGAATCCAAAAATCAACATGCTATGAATCATGATGCAACTTCAAAATGCCATGATCATACATTATACATCAATGATCATACTACATAGTCAACTTCCATACATCTTCAAAATCATCACCACTTCTAGAACAAGAAGCATAAATTGGGCCCAAGTGGAGCATCCACGCTTGAATGAGCCAATGAGGATGTAGTCATGGTAATAGTAATTATAGATAGATTAATTATATACATAGATGACTTTAGTTACTCCCGTTCAATGTGATTTCTCTAGATATAAATGCCTATAGGAGTAAATACCATAAAAATTGTTTTATGAAACTTGAGAATACTTACATATATTTAGCATAGTATTGTGAATAATATACAATATAGTTCCATATCTTCACCAAATACTTCACCAAAAAGTTAACAGATCTGTCAATGGTGATTTTCCCAGGAAATGAAAGCAGGGCATTGTCCCCAACCAGCCAACCAAGATTCAAGACTCTATAATAACGTTTGTGCTGCTTATGGTTGTCCTTGTGGTTGCTGTGTGGCAATTCACAACATTCAATTGCAGCTTAAGAAAATAAGAGGACTATGTATTAGACTCTTATGTAGTTTTCAAGAGAGCTCTCAAGATTTCAATTAGTTCCTATGAGATGACAAATATGGTCAGTAACTAATGTAGTGGAATGTTTGAGAAACATGCATCTGAAGTAGAAAGGGCTAGAAATATTTCATATCTCAAGGCAATGATATGATCCACATCATTTAGGAAAGGAATTAAACATATGGTTATATGTTAAAGAAAAAGTTGGAATGTAAGATGGATTGAAATTAGAACTGGGAGTTGAAATAATTACCATCAACATAATATTCATCAATAGTTATGGTTTTTAGAATTTAAATGACATTAAGGAATTTCTGCTAGAAGAGTGTAAAGAGAATAGAACTGGCCAATTTAACAGAGTTGTTTCGGACTGTGATGAAGTGTAATTGGATGAGATAGATCAGATCTACCAATACCTTAATAAAAATATGTATCATCTTAATATATTAGTAATTTTGAACCCCTAAACATAGTATGACTTTGTTATCAGTTTATGCTTAATTTCCAGGGGTAGAACCAAACAGTGTTGTAGACACATCATCATTCAAGTATCTTGTAGCATACTAAAACTGATTTTAGGAGGAAAGGAAAAACAAAGAAAGATCAAAATCCAAGAATCTTGACAAGATAGCAAGGAAGAGGCGCATGATATAGCAAAGATAGTCTGTAACAAATACAACCAAATGCTTCAGTAACATGTATCTAAAGAAAAAAGGGACAAAAGACTTAATATTTCAAGGTAAGCTCAATCTCTATGGATCCACGCAATTTGGGAAAAATGATATGCCAAGGCCCAACATAGGAACAGATTCATGTTAAAGAAAAATACATAATTGAAGATGGATTCAAAGTAGAACTGGGAGTTGAAATCATTTACCACCAACGCAGAAATATACATCAATAGTTACTATTTATAGAAATTAAATGACATGCGGCATTTCCTCTAGAAGAGCATGCAAATAATAGAACTGACTAGTTAATAGTGTTGTTCTAGTCTGTGATGAAGTGTAATTGGATAACCTAGATCATGTTCTAACACTACATCTTTAACAATATAAATGCATCCTCTTAAAATATTAATAACCTTGAACCCCCAAAAATTGTAGAAATGTGCTAGCAGTTTCACTTTTTAAATTCTAGTGATCGACCCTCAATAATTTTGTAGACATGCCATAAGTCATGTATCGCGTAACTTGTTAAAAACACTTTCAAGAAGAAAAGAAAAAACAAAGCAAGATCAAAATATAGGATTTTTGACAAGCTAATATGGTGAGGTGTACCTCCACAAACTTTGCCAATCCTGAATATTGATATGAAACATCCAAGCGTTGCGGCTTTCTCTTAATTTTTGCTGAACCTAAATCCAGTTTGTCTTGAAATCCACAACTATACTTTGAATTTTCTTTGAATTTTATTAATCTCTATGCTGTAGCTTTGGAGGCTCCCCATGTTCATATTATATACTTATTTGATGTGCCAATTATTTCTTTTCTGGACATGTTTTTAACCTTACAATTCCAATTTACCTCGCTGCATTCAAGTTTCTTAGATGGGGTAACAACAATGAGATCTGATATCAAGCGCTTCTTCAGTGTCTTCCCTTTACAAAATTGGTGCTAGAATTTGAAGGAGATGGATACATGTTTTTAGGTGATTTGTTCATCCATAATATGTGAAAATATGCATAAACCCAACCAAAATATAAAGCTCTTTCCTTTTCACCAAATGAAAAACGTTTATGCCCAATCACATAACTTTCATCATTATTATTTATGCATGTAGTCATGTGGGATTAGTTGCAGAAGGATGGAAGTTATTCAATCCCATAAGCCTTGAGATGCACATCGTACCAAAGATGGAAAAATATTCCTGCATGGTTGATCTCCTCCATCGTGATGGATTCCTAGATGAGGCATATAAACTTATTGGTCCCTGCTAGTCAACAATTTATCTTTAAATTGGTTATGTTGAATTCTCTCTTCTTCTCATTCTAAGATGGTAGGGAAAAAGAACATCCACAAATAGAAATAAATTTAATAACCTCACACTCATGAACACTCCAATCCTGACTAATTAAGAAGTTTCCTGGAGCTTCTTTAAGGAACAAGATCCGGTGGATTTACTCTTTTGCTTTTGTCTTGCTTTGCCCGGACCTGTAGAGCATTTGTGAGGAGCCTTGCTACGAAGGAATTTTATTACTTTTGATTAATTGAGTGAGTTGGTTGTCACACTCCCATGGTGGATAAGGGCATTCAAACTTTAAGTCTTGACTGTATGGGATAATATTAGGGCAAGAAGAAGACAATGCCATGCTCCTATCCCTTCAAAGGTTGTGCGATAGAGGTTTATGTAGTAGAGATGGACCTCAACCTCCTAGTTTGGAAGATAAAGTAGGATTTCCTAAAGAGAATAAGTCTAATGATGGTGCCTTCCCTATAGGGTTGATAGTTCAATTATTATTAAACGGTAGTGTGGTAGCAATTTGGGTGCAGAAAGAAGAGGTTGTTGGAGTAGTCTCCTGGATGTGGGATTAAAAATTTATGGCGTTGAATTGGAGGTCAATACCATGAAGGTGATGAAAAATATGTTTAATCCATAGATTCAAATCGA
Source organism: Pseudotsuga menziesii (assembly GCA_001517045.1). NCBI lineage: Eukaryota > Viridiplantae > Streptophyta > Pinopsida > Pinales > Pinaceae > Pseudotsuga > Pseudotsuga menziesii. The sequence goes on from LPNX010572716.1 coordinate 147,870, forward strand.
GAGGCTACAGATATGATGTACAAGGCATCGTAGAGATGTTTGTTTGTTTGAGAAATTGTGATACTATTGACCTATGTCTACAAATAATGGAAAAGACAATAAACCTAGCTCACCGCTCCACAACTATTGAGGAGCATTGGATATGTCTATCAAATACCTTGAAAATGGGTTAGATTTGATATATATTTAGCCTTAGTTATGAAAATATATTCTTACCAGTGTTAAAGAAATATTTTAATACCTTTTATGCATGTGTAATAGAATTTATTTATTGCCTGCACCAAGATTTGGTCTCATGAAGAAACAATGCTTAGTGAAAATAGAAACAATTACCTTTCGAGGAGAGTCCGCATTGAGGCTTTTCCACCTTTTGTTGGTTAGGAGAGGAGTGCCACTTTATGAAGGGCCCATGAAGCCACAGTCAAGGGGATATCCAAGTCCTCAACCGTTTCTTCAGCATCAACCTCAGCCAGTATAGAAGGGAAAATTTCATCATCCTTAGATCAACAAATTGTGCAAATGAAATAAAACTAGTTGATTTAATGTTTAAATGAAATGATCAGTCTTAATGGCAGAGACTATGAGCATCATATATCAATTTTTCTGAGAAAAAATCATGTGGCTCTGTGTATTTTGTTAATAAAAAAAAATTACTTACAAAAAATATAGAAATCACAAATATTGGGAATTTTAGGTAACCTTCTAGTTCGATTGCTTTGTAAAATTGTCTTCATAGTCTCTGAGATTAGCTAAAGTTCCAAGTCTTTCAGATCGAGGAAAGAATCCATTTCCTTCACCCATTCATCTAGAGACACATAAACACGCATCCATGACCTCATTTTCCTTTGCTGTAACAAACTTGTGTCTCCCCATATATGTAGTAGCACAAGAAGTTCTCTCATTGCACGGATGCAAGGGGGTTTGATTGGTTAGGAGAAATGCATTTGAACTTTTAGCTTGAACCTATCCCTCTTCTATCCAAAAGGGATATCATTATTTGAATTTCCTTAGGGTTCAACCCCATTAGGGATTGAATGGGGAAGGGATCCCAATGGTCTATGTTGGTGTGGATACGAAAACAATTTTCCCTAGTTGAACCCTGCAACTGAGATGTGAGTTAGGGGCAACTGGCCACTACTACTGTACACTCGAACTTGAAATCATTTTTAAACCTATAAATTATTTCCACAACCACATGTACAATTTCAAAATCCTATTGGGGAAAATCCAGTAAAACCCTGTTTTTTGAGGTTGCCTAGATGGGAACTTGTTACAATCAATGGGTAAATAAACCCCTATTTTTCAAGGTTTCTCGAGATGGAACTTGTGATGTGATGAGATAGAAAATTTATGATGAATATGCTCTGTCAAACATTTAGCGGTGAGAGTTTTTTTTCAAGAGCAAATCGACTCCCATTTAGATGATAGTAGTTTCCATTACGAAGTTCTAAAAACTGCAACATAATTCATTTGGATAAAATATTCTTCATATATTAATTCTTCAAAATAAATATTAAAAAACAATAACACTCAAAATAAATATTGAAAAACATTACACTCAAATATTTTACAAATAGAAAAGCCACATTAAACATTTTTCTGGACCTAACTTTCTTCCATTAAATCTAGTTGAAGATATATTTTATGAAATTAATAGCCAACATAATGGAAAATTTTCTTTTGCTAAATTCTTATGACATTTGTGAGTTTGTTAAATGCATATGACATGGTAAAGAATACATTTTCAATATTGTTATGGTAAATGACAATAATAAGGAGTTATTATCCATCAATGGTTACCTTTGAGCATGCATATGGATTTTCAATATGTTATTGAATCCGGCGGTGATAATAAAGATAGAAATACATGGATTATTAATAGGATTGTCGTTGCTTATTTGATAGAATTTCTAGTATATTTTGGTCTATATGATGCTTCAACAATTTGATATATGATGTTTTGTATCTGATATTATGTTCTACATTGGACAATATCTTTATTTGATGCATATACTCTCAAACTATATGAGGGATCCTATGTACTGTTTGTATCTGACTATAAGTTTGACCAGATGGACATATACTTTTATTAATAAAAAGTATGGCTTTTAATTTAGTTGTGAAAAAAATGACAATAATGAGTTTGTGTGAATCAAGTGAGCTTACTTATCCCCCAGAATAGACTCCGAGTCACTAATCCTACCATTTTCATCGATGCACTATTCTGAGCCGACGATGAGCAAGTTATTTAGTATAGCAGTATAACATCATAATTAATAGTTCCTACTAAACTAAATTCTATAGTTCCAGATAAGGATATCCCTTTTCACACGTACCACCATCTCTTGTTATGTATAATACCCTTTGATAGAGTGCTATCCTTGTGCATATTACCCCAATACCTTAGAGGTTTTAACCTTCATGGCATTGGATCAACCTTCACTCCCAAATACCTCTAAAAATTGGATGGATGGAAAAATAAACCAAATATGGCTCAAAATGCACTAATCTAAGCCCAAAATATTTGAACCTTCGTGTCTAAAGAACGACAACTAGACTAAACATAACATGATAAATTCTTCTAAATTTTCAAACTTTGACTAAATTTTATGGTTTATTGATTTCCCTCCTTTTGTTATCCCTTTTGAGATAGGTGGTTTGAAAATTATTATTATTTATTAAAAATAAATGATTAAACAATAAAAAACAATTGTTGTACACCTTCACAATTACATGACAACCTACATGGTCCCTATTACATAGGAAACCTTAGTTGTTTACATGGAATCTAACAATTTTGCAACATTTCATATAGTGGAATGATGTACAACCACCAATTTTGCACCATCTCATTGAATGGAATGATGTATAAAATTAAAAAGGAAAAAGTAACCTTGATAATTCTTGAGATTTCTAATGAAGAGATGTAACAACTAATAAATTGTATATAATTTTTTTCCAATTGTCACATCAAAACATAGGCCTAACTAACTAACTATGATTGCAACTAGTTATTCATATTCAATTAAAAAAGTCAAAATTAAATATCAATCCCCATATCTTCATATGTAGGAACCATACATTAAATTTTCAATAGTCACATCATAGCACGGGCCTTATGGTTATAATTGGCACATTACAATCCCACCTTGAAATTTCTAAACAGTTTTTAAGTGTTCACAATGAAACAATTCCATATTATGCACATTTCGTTCTGGACTTGAATTTTTTGATTTGATTTAATTGATTAGGGATTTCACAACTCGAGGGGAAATTTATAATTTTCCAAACTCAAGCGCGACAAGAACCGTAATGAATGGATACATATGGAGAATTAGTGAAATTGACCAGAGGGGAACTTTATAAATTTCCAAACTTAGGTGCAAGAATAACCGTAATGAATGGATGCATATGGAGAATTAGTGAAATTGACAATTTTAAGCTAACATGATGATGCAAAATACTTGAACTTGTCGAAACTTTAACAAACTGCCGAGAGGGTCAAACGTAATGGTTTTTTTCAAACAAAATATGAACGTGACCAACATGACGAGCCAAACATAATAACACCAACTTCACGACATGAAAATGCTGAGAGGGAGCTCATGTCTCTGAATCCATCTCCAATGTTACGATTTACTAAATTTTAATACTGCAGATGGATTGACCCCTTCTAGGGGTCTCCGAATCCATCTGCAGTGTTAAAATATAGTAAATTGTACAAATTTATTGTCAAATTTGTAATTTTCCATCGTCGGAGTGGCACAACTAAAAATGACCAAATAAATGACCAATTGTTATGTGGTCATTTTTAGTTTAAATCTTATCCTGTGACCAAATTGGTAATTTATCTTGGTCATTTTTAGTTTAGTTCTTATCCCATGACCAAATTGATCATTTATCTTGGTCATTTTTAGTTATATCATTTAAAAATTCTCAATTTTGGTCATTTATCACTTGAAAAAATCATGGTGGCCAAATGTTTTCGTCTCTTGGTCACTTATTTATTAATTTTTACGAGTGTGGTTGGACATGATCCACTCATTTTTCTATTGTATGTGGATGATTTATTTATCACAGGTGATGAGAGACCTATTGCATTTTGCAAGAGAGATATTGCTTTAGAGTATGAGACGACTTACATTGGGTTGATGCATTATTTTTTGGGATTGGAGGTTTGGCAGGAGATTGGTTATATTTTCCTGGGATAGGAAAAACATGTAGTGGATATTTTGAGGTGATTTTGGATGGAGGATTGCAAGATGATGTATACACATATGGCCACCAATTGGAAGAAGCTTCATGCTTCTAAGGGAGAGTTGGTGGATCCTACATTATATCATCAGCTCATAGGTTCGTAATCAACTCTAGGCCAAATTTGTGTTTTACAGTGAACACTCATTGTTAGTTCAACGGTGGAGCCTAGGAGAGTGGAGCTGTAAAAACATGTGTTGAGATACCTTGCAGGTACTATGGATTATGGTCTGTATTATAGGAGATATGATGGGGATAGTTTGATTGTCTTTATGGATTCATATTGGGCAAGCAATGTGTCAAATTGGAAGAAGAATTCCACATGTTGCTTCAGTTTGGGCTCGACAACAGTGTTGTGGTTTAGTTGAAAGAAAAAGCTTGTTACTTTGATTTCTGTAGAGGCTGAGAGTGGAAGCTAGTCAGGCTAGTTGTGAGGCACTATGGGTTCATAAGTTGTTGGTGGATTTATTTGATTAGGAGTTGAGGCCTACAGTGATTTATTGTGACAATCAAAGTTGCATCCAACTCTATGAGAATCTGGTATTTCACGACAGGTCAAAGCATATTGAGATCAGGTACCATTTCATTTGTGATTATGTTTAGAGAGGAGTTATGAAATTGTAGTACATTTCCACTAATGAGCAAGTTACAAATATCTTGAAGAAGTCTCTTGGAATATGCAAATTCATTCATTTCAAGGTGTGGTGCAAAACACCTTTCTCAGTAGGAGGGAGCGTTGATTTTTGTACCTAGGAAAGTGTTCCCCTAGTGATTTTTTTTCCTAAGTCACTTGAAAAGGGAAAATAACATGACCTTGCAATCAATGACTTGAGATGAGATTTTAATTTTCACTTTAGTTATTAATGTGACTTTTTGGAAAAAATTAATTTTAAGTTTAGTGAAACTAATTTTGGAGAGAAATAAAATGCACACTATTTCTCATCCATTGATTTAAGAAAATTTGTGCCCTTCGATTAGATGACCATTCAGATTCCTCATTAGACATTGAAAAGGTAAGGGAAGGAAAATGAGTCTCATTCTTTTTTTCTCCATGAGAGTTGGAGAGCTGAGAAGGAGAAAAATCACAGACTGAGAGAGAGCAAAAATGGGCATGATTCCTAATGACCATACAACATAATTAAATACATTTTTGTACAACACTAATATTGAGGAATTTTCCAATTCATGAAAATTTATGGCTATAAATCAACATTTATTGTTGAGTCCATACAACAGAGGCACAAATTTCAAGACTGTTATGGGCATGAAAATCGATACTGTTCCGTATAACGATGGGCACATTTTTTCGAGGCAGTCCGAAAAATTCAGGGGCACAAAAATCGAGGTGATTTTGTACAGTAGTGAGCAAAAAAATCAAGGTCCATAGATGTCGTATGGTACAATAGTGGGCATGAAAATCAAAGACTGTACAATCAAGTTGTGGCACAGTTTTTGAGGCAGCTTGTTGGCAGAAAATTTCAGATTGTTAAATTTCTGAATTTAGTCATTTTTATTGAGAACCATGGAAGAGATAAGTTCATCTATTTTTTTAAATTGTTGTACTTTAATTTATAAAATAAGTAAAATTCTCTCTCAAGAACAGGTTTTTCTCGGAGGTTGGGCTTTCTCCTAGGTCAATTTGACCAAAAATAAGTGTGTTTGATTTTTATGTCTGACTGTGTTTTATTTATGCTCATTGAATTTGTAAAGATTCTTCATGTGTTTCTGTCAAAATTGTTTTGAGAAATATCAACTAATTTGCACCTGAAAGTAAATTGGGTTGAGCATTAAACAATGAGGAAAATGTTGGCATGAAACCGAGTTGGGGAATGAGCTGAAAGTTTACATTTAGCTGAACACAAGAGTGTAACACATGTACATCAATTTGCATAGATATTAAAGCCAAAATTCACCAAAATGACTTAAATATAGCTCAATGATATAAATTATAATATATAACAATTCTACATGTTCAAACTCTAAGCAAAGAAATGTTCATTGACTTGATGTCTTCCATTCATACAAAATATGTTATTGACACATTCTCAATAATAGTTTGATGATCTTTTAGCAATAATTTCCATTGTTATTTCTTGGAAATTTTACCACTTTTTCCTTGTTTCAAACACAATCGAGCTGTTGTGATCAAATGTCTATTATGGGAACATATAACATCTAATTGGTTGTCGTGAACTAGAGTGATATGTATTTGGCGGAGCGACTCCTCCCACGGCTAGGGTTTCCCTAGCCGCCCTCACTTGCTGCGCAGATCGCTGCTGCTGTCCTCAGCGTGGGGGTTGGCTGCCAAGCGTGGAGTTCAGGTTGCCGGCTTCCTGGTTTGGCTGCCGGTGTGGAGTTCCTTTAGGTTTGGCTGCCGTTTCTTTTAGCGTGGAGTTTTCAGGAAATGGGCACCCACGCCCAGCTCGCCGCCTTTAAGGCTCTTGGTCAAGCTGCCGTTCCTTAGGCAGCTTCTCATTCCTCTTCCAATTTCGTGAAAAATATGGACGATATCCCTTCTCTGGAGCTCTCTCCTTCGGATCCATGCCAGAAAGCTCTCATCCTCTCTGAGCAAGCCCTCATTGGTAAGTTCACAGGTTTGTGGCCCAGCCCTAAGGCAGTTGAGATTTGGATTGCAGAACATTGGAACCCTCTTCTGTCAGGACATGTTTCTCTCTTTGCAGCTGGTTGAGGGTTTTTTGTTTTCTTGTTCTCAAATAAAGAAGAAATAGACCTTGTCTTTCGTTCGGGCCCTTTCTTCATGGGATCGAGAGGTCTATTCTTAGCCCCTTGGTCTCTAGGGTTTAATCCAAAAGCAGAGATCACTGCCGCTCCAGTCTGGGTAAGAATTCCTAACCTCCCTCTTCATCTTTGGGGGAAAAGCACTCTGATTGACATTGGTAATAAGCTAGGTCGCTATTTAGACACCGCAGAGCCAAAAGGGGGTCAGTACAGATGTGCCCGTATCTGCGTAGAGGTGAATCTTGAGAAAGGGCTCCCTGAAGCCCTAAAGCTTACTTTAGGAGAATGGAGCCACATTCAAGAACTGGACTATGAGCAGATCCCTTTTAAATGCAACTTCTGTCATGTATACGGCCACTTCGCTAAAAGCTGCCCCAAGCTTGCAGAACCACAGAAACTAGCAAATCTCCCAGCTTCCAAAGATACAGAGTTCCAGACGGTCTCCAACTGACGCCGTCCTCCCAGGTGAAAGGAACCTCAAGTGTCTCAGCATAAGGCCTCCTAATATCCTCTTGCAGACTCTCCACGGCCAGAAAACAAAAATAGTTTTGCAGTTCTCTAGGAAGATGAATTTCAAGAACCTGAAGTAGCAGCTGTCCAGGAGCAGGGAAGCCTTGATCCCATTAGCGCCGTGGAGGCAGTTTCTCCAAAACCTACTTCCCTTGGCTCGAAGAAAGATCCCATCGATTTGGGTGGTGAGACCTCAGCCCAGGGACTGGAATCCTTGGTCCCTTCAACAGAGGAAACCTCTGATTCTGAAGACTTTTCAGCTCCTTCTCCTCCCCTCACTAGAGGACGCAAGATGAATAAAGAACGTAGGGAAAAGGAAGCAGCCTCAAACATTAGCACGGGTTCTCAGAAGAAATTGGATCCTTTCATTAAGGGACACTCCTCTCCGCCTGTTTAATGCTTTGCTTCTGTATTCTTCTCTGCTCACAATTTGTGAGAGTCTACACTTGTAAGCAGTACTTTTCTCAAAAATAGCCTCAGGAACATTTGGGATTCATTTCTCAAAGCACTTTTAAGAAGGCTGACTGTTTTAATTGAGGCCATCAGCCTTCTTTCTCAGAATTCTTCCTTGTACGCCTGGCTGGGCTACAGCCTTTTTTAAAATTTATAAAAATTTCTCAGTTTCTGTTAAAAAAAAAACATCTAATTGGTTGTCTTGAAAATAATGTGGTCATTAAATTTATTGATTTATTTAAAGAAAAATTACAATAAAACTATTGAAGCGATTGCATACATAATTTGAGGGATCCTTTAAACTCTTGCATCAATGTGCTTTTTGACCTGGTGCATTACATTAAATAGTAAAGCAATTTTATGGATTATTTTCCAATGCAAGGACAACAAATACATCACATTCTCTAACCATATCATAAACACAATTACAGTCCTTGTTGATCACTTCATATTCATTTTCCATCTTTGCATCAGTGGCATTTCCAAATGGCGACAATGGTCTTTGATCTTTTTGTTTCCATGGTTTGACAAATTTGTTAATTTGGTTTTGAAACTCATAAGTGGATTCTACATCATTAATACAAACAATACAAAAGTAAAATCACTTTCATTTCTCAACTGAATATGCATTTGTCATTTTTTCACTCGTAATGAAAGTACTTTCATTCCCTTTTCATAAATTGGTTTGAGTAATTATTTCCTTTACATTGTCAACTTTCAAAGGTAGGGGCATTCCTTATTGCATTAAAAATGCACCAATGCCTTTCCCTAATGCATCACATTCCACAATAAAGGTTTTTGTGATGTCATGCATGGCTAATATAGGAGTTGTTCACATAAACACTTTAAGTTTTTCAAAATATTTGGTTGTTTATTGAGTCCAAGAGATTGCCTCATTTTTCAATAACTTTGTTATAGGTTTTTCTATTTGACCATAATTATTGACAAACTTATAGTAGTAGCCTGTAAATCCTAAGAATCCTCTAAGATTATTCAAGGTTTTAAGAATTTTCCATTCTGTTATAGCCTTAATTTTGTTAGGGTCCACTTTGACACCTTCATGAGATACAATATGACACAAATATTCCACTTCTTGAAACCCAAAGGAACACTTAGAAGGATTGGAATATTATTGGCGCTCCTTTAATATTTTTAAGGCCTCGTCAACATGTTGTACATGCTTTTCCTAAAATTTTCTATATTTAATTATATCATCAAAAAATAGTAACAAAAATTTTCTAAGGGTTCAAAACTAAAATTCATTAAGCTTTGAAATGTGGAAGGTGCATTAGTAAGGACAAATATAATCATTAAAAAATCATAATCACCTCCATGTGTTATGAAGGTTGTTTTTGAAATATCTTCTTCCATTATTTTGATTTCATGATATCCATAATGGAGATCCAACTTGGTAAAGAAAATTCTTCCTTGTAATTTATCTAATAATGAATCAATGAAAGGAATATGAAAATTATATTTAATGGTCATGTTATTGAGCTCTATAATATGGATACATACACCATGAACCTTCTTTGTTATGAACCATAAACAATGGTGTAGAGAAAACAATTTTTCTAGGTTGTATGATCCTTGCATATAACATTTCTCGAACCATATTTTCAATCTCAGTATTTTGTGAATATGGGTACTTGTAGGGTCTGATGTTAGGTGGTACACTTATTGGTTGCATTAAGTGAATAGCATGGTCATGATATTGAGTAGGTGGAATAAATTTAGGCATATCTCCAAATACCTTTGAATGATTTTCAATAACTTGTTGGATATTCACTAGAATAGAGGGTATAGATGCTTGAAAATCTACTGAGAAAACATGTGCAATACTCCATGATGTCCATTTTTAGCAATTTTGTAATGTTGTTTGAGCTTATCACTTTAGAAGGTGTCCTTGGAATACCTCTGTTAGGATTAAACAATCCTGCCTTGTCCATATATATTCTATTTGATCATCTTGACTAACTTAGGTGTCATTTGGGTGAGTTTGGTTCCCCCATGATATTGGTGCCACAGGTGCCACTAGTTCCATTGGTGCCACTAATTCCAATACCTACATTCTAGAAGCCACTCTGAGTGCCACTATCAACCTCCATTAGTTGGTTTTGATAGGTAGGCAGTTATGCTGAGTCAACCTCTAGTTACAATCAATTAGTTCACTCTTAGTTAGTCTAGCGCTAGTTTTGCATGGATGCATAGGGAAGTGGTGCCTTTTTCCACCTACCTCATTAGCTTAACTGGTTTAACTGATTTTAAATTGATTTAGACATAGGGAGTTAGACTAGTGGATCCCATGCAATTATTTATACACAATGAGTTAGCCAATCAGTCATGTTTAATTGGCAGATTCGAATCTTATTCCATATCCCACAGTGCCATGTAAGTATCTGAGAACATGTTTTGCAGTAACCTAGTGAATCTGCCTTGGATCACTCATAAACTGGCTGAGAGTGTTCACATCAAAACATATAACTAGTATGGTGTCTGTAGGATACATCAAATATCCAATCAACTGGCGATACATGGTGGGATCAATCAAATCAAAATATGAAGCAAATTCCCTCAACTTCTTCAAGTTTGCATGCATCAAAGTAGCCATGGAATTGCAGTCCAACATCCCGAATCTCTTCAAAATATCAATGGTGTATTTTCCTTGACTTTGTAAAATTTCCTTCTTCCTTTTCCATACTTCTAGTCCCAAGAAATAATGCATGAATCCAAGGTCCTTCATTTCAAGCTCAGAGGACAACTTCTTCTTACACCATTCAATAAGTTTATCATTATCTATGAGAAACAAGTTGTCCAAATACAGAACCAAAATCAATTGCTCATTATCCTCAATATTGTAGTAAATATTGGGATCTGTATTGCTCTTGGTGAATCCCAAGTTTACCAGGTATATGTATATTCATCTATACCAAGCACGAGGTGCTTGCTTGATTCCATATAAGGCCCTTTTTAGTTTACATACGTGAGAATCTTTTCCATGGACAATAAAACCTTTTGGTAGTTCAATGTAAACTTCTTACTTGATAATACCATTGAGGAATCCGATATTTACATCCATCTGGTGCAGCTTCATCCCATAGTTGAAGTAATAGCAATGATGGTTCTGATGGAAGTATATTGAGCCACATGAGTAAACTTTTAAGTATTGGCATACTTTGAGTGGCATGGACCTGTGGACAAAAAATATGATTTAAAATAACCTGGAGTTACTTACCAACCATATTCCCCAAGAAACAATGAGTAGTAAGTCTTTGAAATGATTTTCTAATGTGTTTCACACTAATCTCCCTTCTTTATTAATTTCTCAAGCCTATTTGAACCTCAGTTTCCCTCCAAATTGAGTAAGAATATGAGAATTATATTAGTAGGAGTAAGGTTTTACTATGTGTTCTGACACAGTGGACATGTTCCCTGTCCACTCCCAAGTTTTCCTGGTGTATATTCTAACTTTGTTGTATATCATCCCCCTACAAGGCTCCTATATTAGACAAGTTCATTTTTTTCCTCCTTTATTCTAACAGGGTTATTTTTGAGTGCATGAGAATAGTTATCCCACCACTATCCTTCTTCACCAAGAAATCCCAAGGTGTCAGTTGAGAGCTACTCCTGGTTAAAGATAGTAGAAGTTAAAGTATTAAGTACTTGATGAAAATAAAAAATATTTCTATCTCTTAGGGATTCCACCATGTTCCTCAGAAGCTTGAATTTCTCTCACCACAACCCACCCAAGGGTCATCACCTAAACACATTTTGTTACTTGTCCCCACTCACCAAACAAGTCACTTAGCTACTAGTGGGAATGCCAAAACCATTGCATTCAAAATTACTGATGCATTATGATAAGATCTCATCCAGGTCCTTATCCAATCTTCCACAATAAGAGGAGCAATCTTCCTACATGATCAAGGCTTCTTTAGATAAAAAAATTGCTTGAGTGTTGAAATCACGCTAAACATGAGTAAATGAAATAGACCCAAAAGGGTCTTTTACCTCCTTTGCTTGATTTATAATAGCATTTAGACCTAGGTTTCCAATGTTGCACTATTGATTTTCCCAATATCTCATGACTCATGAGTTTTGAGTCACCAAAGACTTGGAAGTGCTCCAAACCTCTCTCCTCTGCAGCTTTTAACAAAACCCATAAAGCATAAAGTTCTGCCTTGTTTTCTTGCCCAACAGTGCACTTTAAATGAAAATAATGTTTTGAATCTAAGCAAAAGGATAGCCCCAACATCACATATACCTGGGACCCTTTAAGTTGTTCCATTAAAAAATCCCCAAGGTTTTTCATGATCTATACCTGACATCAATAAGATTTTGTCAAGTTGCTTTTTTGGGATAATCTTGTTGGTATCCATTGCCAATTTGATCATGTGGGCTATTTGGATAGGGGTAAAGGTCAAATATTGGAAGGCCATCTGGCCCCCCATTCACCAAATTCTATATATGAATAGAGGAGGAAGTACCTAGAAGTCAATAACTGCCTTTATCTGTTAGCCAGTCTAGGAGACAGTGAACCAAAGATATCTTGTTCCATTTGGTTAAACCCACTAGAGCTTGGGTAATCTCCTTCTAAACAATCAAAGAAAATGTGTAGTTCACAAACAATGGTATACAGACTTAGCACTAGTCTTACAAAGAATGCACCTATCAAGCCCTTCCTAATTTCTCTGCTGGCCATTGTCCCGTGTTAGAGTTTTTTTTGCTAAAGTGAGTTGTAAAATAGTTTTAGTTTTAAAAAGGCATGCCAATTTCCATAGCTCTCCACAACCAAACTCTTTCTTCCACCAAATCTTCTTCAATTCTGGATGCATAACCTAACTTGACGGTGTAATCCCCTATACCACTATTCTTTGTCCATTTGATTTGATCTTCATCTTCGGATAATGTGATAGCACTATGATTCAGAATATTTACAAAGGAAGTTCACTCTTCCACCAAATTCTCTTGAAGATTTAAGGTTTCCATAGACAACCAATGCCGCGACCAAGCATTTCCGCATACAACCAATGCTATGAGGCCACATACCCAGATAATATTATGTTCTATGCATAGCTTGGGCACTATTTCTCACTTCTTCCTGCATTTTCATATTCTCCAGCTTATTGCATATATTTAAAGGGAGCCATTTTTTATGGATAAGAGTTTAGCCCTAGAAAATGTAAGCTTTGATTAAGTTAATAATAAGCTGATTTGAAGGAGAAATTCCCTATGTGTGTAATTTTTTTACACATCTACTATTTACTTTCTAGATATTGTGTGATTTATGCTATGAAAAAAATAACATTTTGTTTGATTGAGAACATAAGGATAGTATTCACCTAGGGATTGGATTTTTTTATAGCAACTTCCCTAGAGCCACAGACACCCACATATCTTAGTTTGTCTTTTTAAAAGTCAAGTATTCATGGTATCTAGAGTTAATGAAAGCATTATTTCATGGATTTCATGTGTATTTTTGAGGAAAATAAGATCATTCTTAGAATTAACATATTGAAAAGCACATGGAAATGATAAAATTGTGAAAGTCATCATTTAGCCATCCAAGGGTGTGACAACCCTAAAGGTAGAGAAGCACAAATCACTGCCTTGGGTGTGACAACCCCAAAACTGGAGAAGCACAAATCACTGCCTTAAAGTATTGAATAACCGCCTATTCGTTGTCCTCTTTAGTGGCCACTACTTGTGCTTGATCATGCTTAAAATCAAATTGGAGCCTTGTAAGATCCTTGTCTAGATAGATCTTGTAAAAAGATTGCTTGATTCCAATGGGTATCACTACTGAAAATGTTGCTGAGCGATATGGGGTATCACGAGAGAGCCAAGATGAGGTTGCGGTAATTTTTTTGTCCTGAAAACCTAGCTCCCAATGACACATTACTATATATTCTTTTTTGGGGAACCTCTAACACATAGGCTTGCCCATCTTGTCATGCGTCATTTCATGTGAATGAAAATGAGTTATTTTTCGTGAAAGGGATTTATTTATAATGGTTCAAGTCTATCACAGGTACGGTCTCATAAAAATGCAACAGCAACAACAACAACAGGAAGGTTTAAAGATGAAATCATCCCAGTACAGACTCAGGTAAATGGAACATAATACACTAAATCAAGTTTGCAATCAAGATTCTAAGGGAAATGATGGAAATTATGCAATTCCAACAGACGTGATATAAGAAGACCAACTTGCATGATTACTTGTCTTTTGATTTGATGTGTAGTTTGTTGATGCTAAAACTGGGCAAAGAAAACCTGTGACTATATCTGTTGATGATGGGATTCGACCAAATACATCCACGTTTGATCTTGCAAAGCTCAAGCCTGCTTTTAATAAGGGTGGCAACACCACTGCAGGTAGGGCGCTTAATTTTAGGATTCCTTTTTAGCTTGTTAGTGGGAAGTATTTGGACACACTAATGTAGCCAAAGATATTAGTAGAACTGTTTCTTTCTTTTAGGCCTAATGGTCACATGTATTTGATCCCTTCCAGGGAATTCAAGCCAAGAAGTTACTGATGGAGCTGGTATAGTAGTGCTTATGAAGAGGACTTTGGCAATGCAGAAAGGCTTGCCCATTCTTGGAGTTTTCAGGTACGAAGCTTTTGGTTAATTCTTTGTAACGGTACTTATATTTTTATTACCTAAAATTTCATTTTAACTCTATGCAGGAATTTTGCGGCTGTTGGATGTGATCCAACTATAATGGGAACTGGTCTAGCTGTAGCAATCCCAACAGCAGTCAAAGCAGCTGGACTACACATTGGAGATATTGATATTTTTGAAATAAATGAGGTATTATAGCTGATCCATATTAACCAATGTCCAATTCTGGTGTTCTTATCCAATTTAGTTAGAAGCCATGCGAAATACAAGGAAAGGCTTGAAATAATGTAAACTCATTAGCTCGTAAAAGGATTAAAATTGTGGTGCATATACTCCATAGCTTGGCCTCCAAAACTGGTTCATTTGTTCTTGAAGCTATTTGTGGTTATTTTCACTATTGGTTATTTGTTTAGTGATTTCTAGTGTCTTCTTTGTGGGAATATTCCATCTCATATTTGAACACTTTTCCTTAACTCTCTTCATTAATAAAACATTTATCACTTGGAAATTTCTGAAACTATCTGCCTCCATGATCATCTTGATGATCAAAACTCCTTCACTTCATTATTTAGTTGGGATAGGACTATTATTTGTATTTTGGATGTATTACTTTGAAAACAAGTTTACAAAAATTTCTAGTTTTCTTAATTCCTTTAAGTTGAACCTTGTAATTAAGGAACATGTCTGGGTTTGGTAATTTTGTTATCTGGCAGTTGTCATCTAATTTGAAGAACCACAATATTGTTCTTGATTGGTTTTTTTTGTTTTGTTCTGTTAGAGCTATCTAAGTGCAATTTCACTTTTGTTGGCAATGCTTGGTAATAAGTTAAGGACGAAAGAGAGATTTTGCTAATTGGTTGCTATTCTTACCTAGCTGAAATTTGAAGGTAACAAAAATATGCAAGTGTTAAAATGTGGCTTCTTTGCATGCGTAGTGAATCAAATATGTAACTAATGTGATTTTCTTGTTCTCTTTTTGATGGCCAATCATTAGTGGACCTTGGAATTTTCAATGATATAAGGGTCTTTCTCTTGGAGAGCTAATTGTTAAGACTGCAAATTCATGGAATTCTTATTCCTTTTGGAACACATACATTTATATAATATCTACATTGTTGACAGATAAGTTTCTAATTTTTATCATGATTTTATTTTAAATGAGAAATTATAAGAGCTAATGCTCTCCACAAGTGATAGACACTTACACTTCATGTTTTGGATTTTTAGTGTTAAGACCTTGTTTTCCACAACATAGTAGATTGTTCTTGGAATGCTTTCTGCATTGTCGATGTTTTTACACTTCCTTAAGGAATATTTAAATCTGGTAGAGATGGATCATTAAAGCTTCCTTTTCATAGTGGTTTAAATGGTCCTGTTAATTCTCAATTCAGAGGAAATATATATACAAGAGAAAAGTAGGTTAAATGGGCAAGCTAAAGAAAAGCAAAGAAGCAAAGAGCTTATTGCCTATATAACTAATACATAGGAAATATCTGGTAGTAGAACTTCCCAGGTAATCAGCTATCACATTGTATGGGGACACGTGATTTTCTACATCCTATCTAAGCCTGTCTTTCTCATGCATGTGGGATACTTGAACCTCTGTTTATATGCAGCATACTTGGAATGCAATTCAAGTCTATAAAGGTATTTGTTGTTAAAAATGCATCCTACATTACTGGTCCTATATATTCAATATGACTACAGAAAATTTGTTAGAAAGAAAGTGAAAAATGAATACCACATTTGATTATAACCATGGATATATTATTGGAATATTATTGCAGGAATTAACCCAGGTAGGAATTTCTACCAGCCAAAGTGAGAGAGACTTTCTGCTCATTTTCTTTGAAGGGCATTCAACTCAGAGATTCTTCCTTCATTCAATTAGAAAAGCTTTCAGTTTAGGGCATAGTTTGAGAACTTAGATGACTTACAATATAGATAGGAATAAGTGAATGATAAGACCTCTTTCATGTCCAACAAAATATTTGCATATTTATCATTAGTAGTATACTGTGCTTTATATAGACTAAGACACTGAATATTGTAGTGAAATGCATAGGTTGTTGTCTGTGGCTCTGTTTGTCTTATGTTGATTGCTGCAGGTAGCAAGCATGCTACTAGTTCTAAGTTAAACGAGGATTTTTTTATTTTTTATTTTTCATGACCATAGCCAGATCAATCCAAAATTTTGCTTAGAATTCATACACCATTTATTGTCTTATCCTGCCATGATTAGCACATAACACCCTTTGCAGATTGCAGTGCTCAGTCACTGACAATGGATGCAACTCTTCTTTTAGAGATTTCCTTTAAATAAGGCAATGCCACTCACCATTATCATTTATGTACACGTTTATGCATGTCGTTGTTGCCTTGCTGAATTCCTCTTCAGATCATGAACCCATTCCTATGTGACTCCTGCTAGCATTGTTCATATTTTTAACATTATTGATTGAGTCTTAAAAGCATAACAACAGATGAAATAAAAGCAGAGTACTAGATAGATAACATCAACTGTGTGATGGTAGCTGTTATGATAAAGGTCTATAATATGAAACATGGTGTTTTTCTCTAACAAGATCTTACATCTTCATGTTTAGTGTACAATCCAAAACTTATATAAGGTTACTTTCTTATGAATCTATTTTTTGGTGCACAAAATGAGAAATCCCTCTATTTGGAAATTTTAGGTTGCCTTGTCAATTTAAGTATTTTAGATTCTTTGTTTTTGGCATGTCAAGGGACCTTTTATTACCCAGTTATAGCTTGTTATGTAATATGATGTTTCTTTTATTGAAACAAGTGCTGGATTACAACTTGCGTGGTGCATTTATTAATATGCAATTAGAACTTTTCTTGAGAATTGCATGTAAAATGATATTTATGTGCTTTCTGTATTAGGCATTTGACTCCCAGTATGTATACTGTTGTCAAAAATTGCAGTTGGATCTAGAAAAGGTCAATGCAAATGGTGGAGCTATTGCCCTTGGTCACCCACTTGGAGCAACAGGTATATCAAGTCTGCACATTTGCAATGGTAGTAGTGAAAATTTGAATTCCGTATCCTAGGGATGCTGCATATAGAGTCTTAGTAATGTTTTGGATTCAATGAAATGAAATAAGATATTTAATATGACTTTATTGTTCAGTATGAAAGTGAGAAACAATAGAAAGTTGTGTTTAAAATTTTGACATTATTATAATGTTCCCCTCTGTGTTCAAGTTTATTGGCAAGGAAAACATAATATGTGTTCAAATTCTTCTAACTTCTAGTCCAACCATAGACATCAGAAAATATCCATTTGTTTTTTCATTGTGTTCCATTTGAAGCATGTCTTCAATAATCATAAACATGTACTGCTGGCGCAATTTTTCTGTTAAGTTATTTCAATAAATTTATATAATATCTCTTTAAGCCATTTAATATTGAAGGCATTTAGGATCTCAGTTACATGTGAGGAATTTGGATTGCATGACCCATCTAATTTTTTTGAAATTGTAGTTCCTCATATTCATGGGTTTAAATTGGTGGCTTTCCAATCATGACATAAAATGTATGCTACTTGTCAAAAGAATTCTAATCTCATATGCATTAAGAATAGTAGAAACCATGCATCTTTCTCCAACATTCAACCATTGTAACATCAATTTTATGAGCTCCTAGATGGATGAATGCCATTTGTATGTAATGCACATTCATCTGTTTAGCTCAAGAGTCTTTCTTATATTGTTATCTTTCCTTGATAATTTATTTTGTAACTCAGTGGTTTATAAGCGATGCCCCATATTAACAATCAATTCATGTAAAATTAATGAAATACCCAATTATAAAGGAAAAAATTGCAGCTTGCAAGGAACTTTGAGTAGGGTAGGTGCAGACTTTAAGGCATTAAGTTATTAATTGTTTTCTAAGTGAAATAATTAAAAATATTCACACTGCAATTTCCTTTTTTGCCTGGATTTCCTCCCCATATGGGAGAGATAGGCCACCCTCCTATGTTCTGCTCTAGATCTAGCCTTGCGACTGTAGAGATTAGGTTGTCTGCTTGGAGATCCTACTCAGTTTCTCAGCATCCTTGGGGCTCTCTATTGTTGGATTGTATGCTTTGGGATGGTTCCTTTGTATGGCTTGCACAACAGAAAATATTAGAATATGTAACCATGCTTTTTGATTGAAAGAATATTTTTATGGTGATTCAGGATGTATTGTAACAGCATATTATTTGTGACAGCCTTTAGATGGTATTTTTGATTAGTTTTATGTCATTCCTCCTTGACAACATCATTTTGGAACAATGTACATGACTTGCATTGCATTGAAGTTATAGGATGGCTTCCTTGAATTGCTATTACCAATAGCTTTCTCTTCTTACACCAGCCAGGGAGCTTGTCTCTCCTGTATTCCATTCATAAACCTATGGGGGCGAGCTCAGTAAAAGCTAGTGTACTGACTTCCTTTACTCGTTGGCTATAAATCCCAAGGATTACTTGCTTCTGTTTTGACCGTTTTAGGGAAGATGGGTGATTTTGAGCGTGGAATAACTCAAAATTTTCATCGAACAATTACAACTGTCGAGATATTATATTGGTGTCATATTTTTTTTGTGGTATATAGGTACTTGGAATTTTATATTGCTGTAGAAATTTGTAGTTAGAATAGTGTTGTAGGACACATTGGACCATTCTATGTATAAGGTTTTATTTAGACTTGCATAAATCAATATAGACTCTAGATTGAGTTCTCCATTCCCAAATAACAAAAAATGGCTTCTTGTTTCAGTCCGTGTCTGTCATTCATTCCCTCGTCATTGCTGCCAAACAAATTCAGTAGCTTGATTATGTTGAAGAGGATAAATTTGTGTCACATTGTCACGTCCCGGTCTTGACCCCGTTACATTAGATGTATATGATGTATATATTGTAATGATCATGGTGTGGAGCTAAAGGCCAAGGCCCCACCATTGATTGGCTATGCTATGTTTTGGGATTTAAATCGTCACCGATTGAATATCGGGGCGTGCGGCACACATTAAGTTTCAGCATCATGTAAATATGCATCTATAATTAATTAAAATGAACACAACCAGCTACAGCCGCGGCAACTAAATCGAATGGGGCATGATCTTCCAAGGGTAAGGATGTGGGGAAAATTGTCCAGCTTTAGCCATAAGGGAAAATACCCATGTGAATTCTTCTTGTTTTTACCCAACCATTTTCATTGAAGAAAGACTGCTGGTGGTTGAGGCAGTTATTGCATGGAAGGGGAAGAGTATGGGCAACCAATTTGGAATTGGGCAGAGACCCATTTTTGGAAAAATGTGTTCTGACTTCCTGGGCAAGGAAAAGGCCCAAAATCGTATGCCATTCTGCTATGCAATCACGTTTTTTAGTTTTTTCACGTTTTGGGGAGCAGCCGGAGTTTCCTGTGTGTTTTTCCTTCCACGTTTTTGGCTGTGGCTTCATTCTTCCCATGGATTGGAGGTCGTTTTTGTAATGCCAGGGCCTGGGTTGTCTTCCTCACGTTTTTGGAGCTGCTGGTGCATTTTCCATTCACGTTTTTTTTTCTGTGATTTCATGTGTTTTATCATAGCTGTGAAGAGCCATTCACGTTTTTGGCTGTCTCACTGACTTTTGGGTCTCACGCACTGGCTATTTGGGACGTTTTTCCCTGCTGTGAGTTGGTTTCCCTGATAAGCTTTAGGACTGTGTGTTTTCCCCCATGTTGTGAGCCGTTTTTGCTGTTACGTATGGGGCTGTGTAATTCATTTTTACTGTTCAAGCTGTGTTAGCTAAATTGGTTGCCTGAGTGCAATGGTTGGTCCTTGGACTGTGTGAGGAGTGAGGATTTCGGCTTGGTTGCTTGATAAACCTGGTGCTAGAAACCACACAGACAAAACTAGAGGGCTGGCCTTCTTCTCCATCAACCCTGAATAGCACTGGAAGGGAATGCAGGGCCTGAGGGACTGTGTAGCAGAGAAGGGACTGATTCCTTGTGTTGGGTGTGGATGGGTGTGATAGAGGTCAGGCTAGTTTTGGTGTGGGTGTTCTTGGCTCTGTAGTGAGCTCACCAGCTTAGCAAATCGCCTTCTTCAGCTCCTTAATGTCCTGATAAACCCAACTTGGTTGGCTTGGCTGTGTTTTGGTTACCTTTGGCTATGTGTCAGTCTGCTAGTTCCCTTATTCCTTGGAGAATCATGCCCAGCTCGGGGGTGGAAGCGCTGCTGAGAGATTAAGGAGCACACTGGCCTATGGTTGGGTGGAACGTTGCAGCGACGTAGCTGGTTGCGGAGGAAATCTTTCATAAGATAAGTGATCTTGTGCATTTTACCTCTGCAATTCTTAATTTACTGATAATGAAAATGAAATGAACATGATGAAGAACGCTTGTTTAAATGCATGTTGTTTCCGATGTGCAAGATGAATTAATTAGGTGATGTATGTTAACTGTATGCTTGTAGGAATGCAATTGTTTCTGTTGTGTATGATGATTAAAACGCACTGTGCATGACAAATATTCCTGTATGCATATTCTAGTTCAATTCCATTCCAGCATTCTGTTTAGGCAATTTTATTTCCTGTACTTGTTCATGGGCAGTTAGCCCGGTCTGTTAAAGATCTTAGTCGCGCCCTCCTTGCCGGTCGGAGGCATGGGGACGTGACACACATGATCCCTGGCATGACGTGAGGGCATCAAGAAAGAGTTCGATCACATTTATTGTAACAATAATTGCAGCAGCCTCATCTTTTGTTATTAGTGAGCATGCCGTCAGACTTTTATCAACACTTACAATGATGCAGCAGTCTAGAGAGATAAACAAAATCTTTTTATTTGTGTTGATTGGTTTTCTGATGTATAATGTGTTCATAAAATTGTTGGTCTTTGG
The DNA here is from genome assembly GCA_001517045.1 of Pseudotsuga menziesii. NCBI lineage: Eukaryota > Viridiplantae > Streptophyta > Pinopsida > Pinales > Pinaceae > Pseudotsuga > Pseudotsuga menziesii. The sequence continues at coordinate 169,342 of LPNX010572716.1, forward strand.
GATTCTTTGGAATTTTTTTTTTGCAGCCATAAAATCTAATTCATAATACTTTATTTTTACAGGTTGATAAGTGCAGTTGAGTAGAAATTAGACTCACTTCTTCCTCCCTATCAAAAGAAAAATTAGACTCACTTCTTCCTCCAATTTTTTTAAGAGTTCTTAAGGAAAGGGTGACCCCTCTCTCCCTTATTATTCTTGTTAGTCATTGATGGTTTAAGCATATTGTTGGTTGCTACCAGAAAACTAGGGAGACTTTCAGGCTTTAAAATTTCTTTTATCCCACTGTTGACGTGCGTATTTGACTATGTACGCAATAGGGGAAAACGACCCAGACCGACATCCTTAGATCAGGCTCCAAGCTGTTTGGGATAGTCGTTCCCGACAGGTTTAAAGGCTCTGTTGGCCTGAAAGTCTAAAAGACTTATGATGAAAGTTAACGCTACTGATTGTTAGTCGAACCTATCTTTATGATTTACAAATGTTAATTCAGGTTATATGTTACAGGATGACAGACTATTAGATTTAATTGACTTAAATCAATGAATTATAAATACAGGAGCTGAAAATTAAATATAAACACAGTTAATATTTTACACAAGCATGTTATATACACCTTGTACAATAATTACAAAAGAAATAAACTGAATGTAATTCATAGAGAGGGATCAGGTTCAAATAGATTTTTTCAAATAATATAATTGGCAGAAAATAAACAACATATTATCCTAACCTACTTCCTATCCTGATCAGGAGCGATGAGACAATTAACCTGTAATCGATTTATGCCAATAAGAATACTGCATGAACAGACTTGATAATATTTAAAAAAGTTTAAACATTAACATACCATACAGTAACCATTACATATTATATAAATAACAATATCGATCATCAATTACATAATATGACATATCAGCAAGATCGAAAACATTAAATTCGATAATCATATAAAAGATGTATATTTGCAAAATTCTTTAGAGAATTGTAACAAACATATCTAAAGTAGAAAAGAAATGACAAGACTAATAGATATCGAAAATATATGCTAAGTATACAAACTAAAACATATATTTAAAAATATCACCAGTTCAAAATGTCATGGCCGTAGACAGGTAGCTGTCCAAAGTCGCAGGTAAATTAAACCCCAGTCTTGTTTTCCCCCTTTCCATAAACTATTGACCCCTATTCCCATCAACTTTCAAACCTTAAATACATGTTTTTTAAAAATAAACATCCCTGAAAGCTTGAGATAGTCCAAATCGTATCCAACTAATTTTCCATTATAAATGACAAGTAGCACATGTCATTTTTCAATCTAAGCGAAACACCATAAAATGATAAAGATTCGATCCATGAAAATCGAAACTCCAACGATAAAACAACACCTGGGAAGTCTGGTAATGGATCTGCTCCGATCGATGGGGAATGTCATCCAAAAATAAACAGTCATCAAAATCTGGGCATAAACAGCAACCATATCACCTGCAGTAAATATAATAAAATCAAAACACAATATAAATCCAAATATCAAATGCTATAAAATAACAGAAATAAAACGTGTGATTACCTGTACAGAGATACCTTAATCGCAAACCCATCAAAACTTCCAAACTAGAAACTAACAGCAAAAGACACTACAAATTTACGGGCGCATTGAACACTTGAATGTTCACCCCACTTGAATGACTCGGCGAGGGAGCCCTAAACTGCATGAGTTCAATCTGAGCGTTAAGCTCACGAACCTTTTCTTCATTCTTGTCATTTTCATCCTGAAGTTTGAGAACCCTCCTGATCAACTTGTTCTTATGATTTCTCAATCGGAGGATCTGTTGATCATTCACATCAACTTTCTCCTTTAACCTAGCATTATCAGATTTTATCAATTCACGATTTGCTGCCATCTCATTAACCCTATCCTCCATCCTACGAATTTTGTCCAACAAACAACTAATAAACAAAGGGTGAGCCATGTCTTTAACACAATACACACCAGTTGAATTTGTGTGCACAGGCTTTTCTTTAATCGAAGAATTAACAAAAGAGTCCACTTGGACCTCTTTGTCGAGCACAGGGATGTCCTTATCAACCACGGGAAGAGTCTCATCGACGAGGTTTGAACTAGCTTCAGGCTGAACAACCTTATCATTAATAGGCGAAGGGAAATCCAATTCCTCATCATCTAAAACAACAGTCTCCACCTGAACCTTGTCAACCACAGGGGTTTTGACAAAATTAGTTTTTGCCATGCTTCTAGTGAATCTGCCAACCAACTTAGCCTTGGGTCGGTCTCTTCCATGATTACCAATTTTATCAATACTGTTTTGGGGCATAATTGGTGACAAAGATGAAACTCTCCTCACGCGCTTAGAACTTACAGGAGTATCAGCGCTTTTCACTGGGTTGGCCATGTGATTTTTGCAGGGTTCAGGGCTCATACGGCCAGGAATTGACAGAGGTTTGCACAGAGAAGGGACTGAGACAGAACTCGGATCTTTGTGCTTGTTGCAATCATCAGGGTTATCAAACATGCAGTGACAGAACGAGGAAAAACCATTGGACTCTACAAACTCATCCCAGGACCTGTTTGACCTCGACAACTCTTTATCTATTAACATGCAAACTAAACCATGGTGAAAGAGACTGTGACTGACGTGCTTTGGACCTTTCTTGATTGCATTAGACATCTTAAACAGACTATGCAAAAGATAATAAGGTAAATTCAGTGGAAACCCTATAAAAGCAGACATAATCCTGAGATGATAAACATATGCTGATGATAAACGGCCTTCGCATGTTAGATACCTGTGAATTAGGTCGAGAACAGGACGCCACTCTTTCTTGAAATATTTTCGAGCTACCCTAGTTCAAAACGAGACCTCTTGAGCAGGGTTCTTAAGTAACTGCCGCCACTCTGTTATATCCATCCTTTTATATTTGAACCATCTTTCGTCGGTCAGTGACAAACCAGTAGAAACGGCCACAGATTGTTCATCTACCCGAAAACAAAGATCACCCACTTCTGCTTGAAAATCAACCAGGGAGAGAGCAAAAACCCTAGTGACTTCAGGGTTCGAGTCAGAGAATTTCCTCATGAATGGCATCCACCCTATAGCCTCAACCTTTTCTAGCAGCTCGGGGTTTGAATTCAACAAGGTCATTTCACAAGGCTCAACCCTTACTACTGGTGCCATTACTGGGTGAGTCCAGGTGCGTAACCACACACAAAATAAGTACCACAGCTCGACAAGAGACAGAACACGAGATCGTGAGCACTCGAAATAAAGGCTAAGCAAAACCAGGTGACGAACAGAATCAGCCATGCATAGACGCAGACTATACCCTTGCGAGTCTGGCATGAATGAAAACATCAGCGCTCAGAGAGGTAATCGATTGTTGAAGAATGACGGTCGAAGACCCTAGATGGCTGATATTATCATAATTTACCCTGACTTAAATGATGGGAGGACCTTCGCTGTACGCAGAACAGGTGTTCCATCGACAGGCATCCACGACGGAGGATACGTACCAAGACTTAAACGTGATGGACAGGTTGAGTACCAGTGTCATGATAGTATACTGGCTTCACAATAGGTGAATCAGGATATAGGCTGTGACATAAATCAACCTGACGATAACTATAATACATGCACCCCTACCATGGATTCGACCTACCTTTTAAAGGTGGCGAACAATAGAATGTAATCACAAACCATGCAATCGAAAATGAACTTTGAAAGATCACCATATGAAAATCAATCAATATCAATGATGGTTTGCAAACTTAGGATATGGCACATAAGAGATATGTCTAGGTTTCATCGGAGTTACAAAGATCTGACCTTTGATAACCATTACTCGGACTGCGCATGAAAACCATAGTAATGTGACCTTATAAATAATCATGGTAACAAAACCAATAAAATAAATTTCTAATGCTTTGGATAATATGCAAGACTAGGATGACAATAACAGGTGTAAGGATCATTAACACTCATGCTTTAACTTTCCTAGTATAAATCCATCCAAAACAATAACTTTAAAGTAGTGATTTCGTTAATCCAATGTAATTTACAAAGGTTATTTAAAATGTGAAATTTCAGTGAATTAGTAGCCCAAGAAAAACCACCCTTTCAGTAGCTGGAAATTGATTGAATTTATCCCTTTAAAACTTTAAACATTTCATCAAAACAAAATAGGATTTTGTTTGATGAAATATGTTTTTTTAAAGGCTGTTGAGCAGAGGGACAACACCCACATATAACTCGCTTTTTGTGGATGATGTTGTATTTTTTGGTAAAGGGGATATTGAGGAGTGGAACTCTTTTTAAGCGGTCATTTTCTATTTCTGTTCAGATTTAGGAATGGAGGTGATCTCTAAGAATTCAAGTTCACAAAAGTTAATTTCCCATTTATCTCTTCTCTTTTATTGTAAAGTGGTAGAGCAAAATTCTTGTATGAAATACTTGGGATATGTGCTCAAGCCTAGTAGTTACTCCTTCGAAGATTTGTTATGGCTGGTTAGAAAAGTAGAAAAAGAATTGGGAACTGACCTTTAAATTTCTCTCTGTTGGAGGGGGGATTACCTTAATTAGATCAGTATCAGTACCAATTCATGTTTATTGGTTCTCGTTGGCTTTAGTGCTCCAGTCCATATTGAGGGTGTTAAGACATAAAATATGTAACTTCTTATGGGTAGGAAATTACAAAGGAGATAAAATTCATTTGGTAAGTTGGCCTAGACTCTCTCAGCTGAAAGCTATGGGGGTGTGACATTAAAAATCCCAATTGGTTTAATAAGGCTCTTTGTTTGAAGAACCATTGGAGTGCTTTATTTGGTGATGGTATGTGGCATGAAGTGATTAGGTTAAAGTATTCAAAAAGAGCTTATTTTTAATCTCAAAGAGTAGCACTGCACTACAACTGACCTAAAGTATTAGACAGCACAAGCTTTCCTAGCCCACGAAGATCTTGAAGGTCCAATAGGAAAGGGCCATGTATTTAAGATAGGTTTTCAATGGTGTCTTCTTTATTTTACACACAATTCTGTAGCCCTTCTTTAATCAAGTGATCTTGATTAAATTTTGTAAAAATTTTTGCACCATTAACTGTAAGTACATCCCAACTTTCTTTAAATTGTATTTTTTGAAAGAACTTTTTAAATTCAAAGAGAAGCATTAGAACTGGTTGGAAAGGTTGCGACGCAAAAGCTCACCCAAACCTGGAGGGGCAAACCACTTAACATGATCACTTCCATTTCATTATGATGCATTAGAATTGGCTGAAAATATTGGGTAGTACAAGCTCACCCGACCCTGGAGGGGAAAACCACCAAACATGAGCACTATCATTTGACTAATCTGTAACAACCAACATGTGCTCTTCCATCAAAATCCGCAAGAACGTGCACATAGCTTAACATGCTGCCATCTTCACCACTGGAACACAACATTCTGTCAACGACAACTTTCAAATAATTTATTTGTAATTAAAAACATGTTGTCAAAAATGAGTCTAGTTTATTCTAACATATTATTAAGTGCCAAAAAGCCTAGATGCAAAATATTAATTAAAAAAAAAAGGTTTCAATAAAAATGGTTGTGTATGGCATTCTTTAAGTTTAAAGTGTCTTCTAAACAACTTTTGTGTTTTGTACTACACAATGCTTATTTGGGTGCCTTGCAATTCTTTACTCTGATGTATGGATGGTTTATGCATTGTCATGAATTTAGGATCCTTGAAGTCCTTTATAGAAACTATACTCAGTACTCCTAGTTATTATATGTGAAATTTTCCAATTCAAAAGTAAGGTAAAAGCAATTCCGAACCTTGGCGGTCTATGATGAAGAAGCTATTGGTCTGTTCTTTTTACTTCTTTTTAAAGGTTTATCTGCTTATAAATATTAAAAACACTTCATTTTGGAGTTTTTGCAGCTGGTACTAATTTTTCAAAGCATCTGTTTTCTACATAATTTTTGGTTTTTTTTGTGCATTGTAATGGTATGATTTTCATTCTATCCCTGTTGTTCCTCAGGATGGAGAATCTGGGTGGAGTAGTTTGCACATGGCCCTACATTTTGGGCATATTGCAGTGGTTGGAGTGCTCATTGAATCTGGTGCTTCTCTCACATTGGAAGACTCTAAATCTCAAACACCAATTGATATGCTTTCTGGTCCAGTGCAACAGGTTGTTTCTAAAGAAAACAATGCAAGTAGGCTTTTCGCGACTTTGTTGACAAGTAGACGATGAATTGGAACTTTTTGACATGTAGAAAAGTGTTGCTTTATAATATGAAATTAAATTCCATGCGACTAAACAAGAACTCATCAACAATGTTTAGTATTGAGTCTTGATGCATTACTTTTTGATGTTTTTCCCTTTTCTATTCATAGGAACTACAGATCTCCTCAACTTGGGAAATGGTGCCAACTATCAACTTGGAAGTGGAAATACTGACATACAGAAGTTACCATACAAGGTGGATGCACTTCAAGGCCTCCTTACAAGGGAGATTGCTGCTGCAAAGTTCCATAGTGTAGTTGTGACTGCCTCAAGAGAATTATACTCCTGGGGATTTGGGAGGGGAGGTAGACTAGGCCACCCTGATTTTGATATTCACTAGGTATGGGATGTATATTGTACAGGTATGTGATGTATATTGTACAAGAAACTGCAATTGACTTTAGTAGAGAATAAAAACTAGAGACAGTTCTATATTGTACAGTTGGTCAATGTACATAGCTTGACAGGACCAAGTGGGCAGAAACTACATTGCAACATGAATGCAGATCAAACAAAATTGCACTAGGCATGTGGAGGATGCCAAATTAAACGTTTAATTATGTGGAAAGCAATTGGAACAATCTTATCATTGATTGATATTAACATATGTAGTGCACTACATAACGAATATGTTCTAGGCTTGAGTTTCATTTTATATTCAAATAAAAATTTTAGTCATTTTTTAAAACTTATTTGTTTTGTCATTGTTAAGTGTTTTTAGTGTATGCTTGATAATAATTATTTGGTATGTTTGAATGATTCAAACTTTGTTTGAATATCATCATTATCAAGTAATAACGACTTCTTGAAGGGTTCTAGCTCAATGGTAGAGCACCTGCCTAATCATAGGCAGGAGGTTGGTGGTTTGATTCCTCTGTACCCTATCATAAATTTGTGACTACAAAAATGACTAAATTCACATATATAAGACTATTAGTAGCTAATTTCCCGTATCTATTCGTATTTATCTTAGTCATTAATATGTTATCATCTAGTAGTTTATTTAGTCGTATATTTGGTCATTAATTGCTGCAATCAGTGACTAAATCAATGACTAAATCTATGATTAAATCCATGACTAAATCAATGTCTAAATCATTGACTATCAATTACTAAATCAATGACTAAATCATTGACTATCAATGACCAAATCAATTACTAAATCAATGACTAATAAGTCAAGCTATTGATGACTAAGTGAAATACGACTAACTATAAGATAGTGGAAATTAGCTACTATTAGTCACCGACTCAAAAATAGTCGTTTATAGCCCGATTTTAGTCATTAATTTCTCATTTTGTACTAGTGATTGATTCCATTGCAGGATACCCTTTAGATCCTTGCATATCACATTTATTAGTTTGAAAAGATGCATTTATTTACATCCATATTTGGAGAAGTACTCACTGGTAAAGACAACTACCTAGAAAGGGTGAGGAATATCAAAGACACATTCAATTACAATGATATATGGCATGGCATATGTGAAGGAACCATCATTAAAACAAAAGTTGGCCTGACCTTGAAATATTACCCAAACCCACCAAAAATAGAGAAATAAATTGCTACATGGAAGACAAGAGATGATAAGGAATTCACAATCATCATTGTAAGAGAAGAGGAGGTGAGTGAACACATATTTCCCATGACTTGTTTTTTTCAATCCTTGAAAAGAATGAAGGATCTATTTGACTCACATTTGAAAATGGAGGTAATTTAGATGATGTTGAAAATTTTCAATTCAGAAGTGAAAGATAATGATCCCATGATTGGTGCATATGAGATCAGAGAAAACATGCATAATATTCAATCCATTGGCATGCAACAAGACCGTCCACTTTTTTCCTTTAACAAGTTCCTCTATCCTACTCATTCACACTGCCTTGAATCATTTCGAGCTAGTGAAAAGTTAAAGGACCTCACCTTCAACACCTTGGTAGAGAATATTTTAGACATAGAGAAATCCTTTGGAAAGAGGACTAGTGAGCCCACTGGAGAGACCCTTTTCTTTGCTCATAAAGCAAAGAATCGGCCAAATGACTCTTCCAAGGGAGAAAGAAACATAGGAGGACATGGAAGAAGAAATTTAAGAGGCATGGAAAGAATGAACTAGAAATACAATGTAAGTGTAGTGGAAAGAATGAACATGAAGTAGGTCAATGCTGGGCCTCTTCTGACTCCATCAAAGAAAGAAGACAAAAAATAATATCCAAGAGGCTAGTAAAGATCTCAAATCTACTAATTTTTTTTTTAACAGAGACTATAAAAGGTTTTATATAAAAAAGTATATACACAACCATACATTACAAAAAATAAGTGGATACTAAGAGTTCTTGTAGTTCAAAAAAGGAGGAAACAAAACTGGTCCAAAAGGATCACCAAAGAACTCCACATAGAGTTTTTACATAACTTCTAAGGCACGAGGTAGTGTGTACCCTAATAAACTGCTGACTAAGAAATAGACAAAAAATCATGAAATATTAAAACCATTAAATATTGCCTGGGTGCTTCATGGGTTGGACAACTGATTCCTCCTCCATAGGGTGGGCTACTACTGCTAGAGTTTCAAGAGCCTTACTACCTTGATTCATGCTTACCAAATGCTGGAGGTCTTCTTGAATTCTGTCCACCTTTCCCATGATCTCCCTGAGGTTGCTTTCAGTATCATCGATCCTGGAGTCATGATTACTTATCTGATATGAGGTGTAGCTGACCACTTCCCCCATATTTTTTACCTCTTGGGGAATTTCCTTGTTGTCCATAATGCCAATAGCCATCATTTCATACAAACACCTGGGATTTTTCTTCAAGTCTACTAGCCTAACATTCTCATTTTCCTGATCCATTCTGCCTTGTCCGGGAGAGATTGCTATTCTGGAGAAATTGCTGTGGAGAGCTTGAACTACGCCTACAAACTCTTGGGCCTGTTCATCAACAGAGAAACCACCAAGAACCGATTTAAGAGTGTTGAGTTCCTGCAGGAGGGAGTCACGATATTTCTTGCTTTGACAGGAGAGAGTGCCGTCTGCACCTTCTTTCCACCCCGAACAATTGCAACCCAGTATCAATTTGTTGCCCACTATAAAGGACTATTCGTCAATGTAGAGGCTAAGCCCAGAACCAGAGTTCGAGAACCACAGAGAAACACCAGCTTGTGTAGAGCATAAGCAAGTGAAGAAAGTGGCGAGAGCCAGCCTTTCTTTTACAAAAAACCTGGTGAGAGGTAGAGACTCCCACGGATCTCCTACAAAATTCCCTCGTCAACCCCTGTAATAATATCCAGCAAAATCCTCTCCGAAGAAATCACATAACGAACGAAGTGCACACCATTTCCAAGAGGAGAATGAGGGTGAGGAAGGATTTGGGGGGAAGACATATTGAGGAGGACAAAAAGACCTGGAGCGTGCGAGTTGTAGGAGAAATTAAGCCGAGGGAGATGGATAATAAAACCTTCAAGGATCAAGGAATGGCCGGTGCAGAGGGGGAGCCACGTGGCAGAAGAGTGAGGAGGAATAGGACGACGCGTTAAGGTAGGAGATCCTTCACAAAGATCCATAGAATTGAGGCCAGTGGTGAAAGGGGGGCACGCGGCGGCAAGGTGAGGAGGAGTAGAATGGTAAGATTTAGAGCCTTCACATAAATTCTTAGAGCCTTCACATAAAACATTAGAGCCTTCAAATAAATCCTTGGAGGTGAGTTCAATGTGGTGGGGTCTAGATTTACATCCCACAAATTAATTAAGGTATGGGTTTGGGGTGTCAGTTTTGACCGTTTAGACAATAGTGACCTTGGGGTAAGGAGGCCCCCATATTATCCAAGGCGTCATCAACAACATTATTTATGTGAAGAATGTGATATAATTCATAGTGCTTAGATAAGAGAGGAGTGATTTTGTCATGCAGACGGCAACACTTTATAGAGCCTGTGGTATATCCATTGATCATTTTATATATGACGTGTCAAGAATCTCCAAGTATCGCAATCTTGGTGAGATATTTTTTAGCTAGGATTTTCATTCCCTGAAGGAGAGCCAACCACTCGGTCTCATTATTGGTCCTATAGCCAAGACCCCAAGCGAAGGTTTTTTCAACATGTCCTCTAGGATCCAAAAGGATCCCCCCCCCACCTGCCACCCCTAATCTACTCATTTTATTGTTACACATTGTAATATTGGAATAAATGAAATCACATCATTTTAATATTATAAAAATGCTTGGATACTTGATACTTTTTAAACATCCCACATGACATTTAGAAAAGAATGTTTTGAAGAAATTAATGAAAATGTAGATGTGATAGTATATTTTGTAGACAAATTCAACCTTGAAGGGAATTTGATCCATTTGGCTCAAACTTCTTGGATTCCTTGAATTTCTATTGCATAATGTTCTTTATCTTTCATACTTGCAGATAAACCTATTTTCCGTAGTGTAGATTCGAAAGCAAGGTCATTCCATACACATGTTCAATGGAATAGTATATATAAGAAATTCCTTTGAAAACTAGCTCATCATGACTAAATATGAATATGGAAAATTGTTAAATCTTAAGGGATCATCTATAGGAGCTCAGAACTTTTCCTGCCTCTCTCAACATGAAGAAGGTAATATTCCACTCAGTATTTTATGGATTTCTAGACATGGTCATCTAAATTATAAAAGTCTTTGCTTGTTTATAAATAATGGTGTTTCTTGTTTGCCCAACATTCCTAATAATATGAATAAATGTGATGCATGCATAATTGGAAAACATAGTAAACATGAATTTCAAGAGTCAAAATTCAGAGCATGTATAAAGTTATAGTTGATTCACTCTGACTTATGTGGCCCCATTCTTGTTCCTTCTACCAATGGTAATCAATATCCCATTACCTTTATCAATGGCTACACCTGAATGTGTTGGGTATACTTGTTAAAGACAAAATCTGAAGCTTTTCAAACATTCAAAAAATTCCATGCATGGATAGAAAATTAAGAACAATCTCACATTGGAACACTTCATACCGATAATGGAAAAGAGTAAACTTCTGATGATTTTGAAGGCTATATTCATTAACATGGGATTTCACATCAAACTGTATTTCCCTAAAACCCACGACAAAATGGTGTGGCAAAAAGAATGAATAGAGCCATCATGAATATGGTACACTTAATGATGTTTTTCATGAATTCCAAACTCATTTTTTTGGGTGATACAATGTTATGTGGAGTCTATTTGAGAAATATAATTCCATCTCATGCTCTTGAAAACAAGATTCCACATGAAATGTGGTAAGGCCACATCCCTTTGGTGAGGCATATCAAGGGTTTTGGTTTCACTTTCTATGCCTTGATACCAAAAGAGAAAAGAGACAAGCTTGGTGCTCAAGTTCAAAAATTCATTTTATTGGGGAATTCAAACACCTTCAAGGCATATTGCATTTATGATGAGGTAAACAAAAAGTTTATTCATTCTAGAGATGTCATTTTTCTTGAAATTAATAAAAATGATGAGTCTATTGATAGATAACTTGTTCATCCAAATAAATTTTCCTATCTAAGGACATGATGATGGAGTTTCTAATGAAATTTCACATCTTGAAGGGGGGATCCCTATCTTGGATCTATATTTGGAATTTCCTTTTGAAGCACCAATACCCCCTCATGAATAAAATCATGAAGACGTAGTTCCTCCCACATAACCTAAATAGGGGTTCAATTAGATGATATCAGTGAGAGGATTGGAAGATTGAGTTCTGAGGAAAATGAAGATTCACTAGCTAATAAACCTGTTCCATCACAAAAATTTCCAAAATGGGCCACAAAGACACTTGAAAGTGTCCACCCATGTGAATTTATAAATATGGGAACACAAAGTTTAACCAGGAAAGAAGATGGAGGATATGCATATAACTCAAGTGATGACATGGATGTCTCATTTGATTGTGAATTGAATTTATATGCTAACTTTGAACCAAATAATTTGAATAGGGTTCTACTCATTATGATTGGAAATAAGACATGCAAAATGATTATGATTTGCTCATAAATAATGAACCTAGAAGCTAGTTGATCCTCTAGTTGGAACCAAACCAATTGGATGAAAGTGGGTATACAAGAACAAATATAGATTAGATGGATCACTATATAAGCACAAAAAATTCTTGTGGTGATATGTTATTCATATAAGGAAGGAATTGACTATGCAGATAATTTATCCCCCATATAAAAAAGGGCTACCATTTGCACCTTATTGTCTATGGCTGCACAAAATGGGTGGAGATTTCATCAAATGGAGGTAAAACAACTTTCTTGGATGGATACTTGAAAGAGAACGCCTTTGTGTCTCGTCCAAAAGGATTTGTTGTGAAATGGAAAGAACATAAGGTAGGTAAGCTCATCAAGTCATTGTACAACCTTAAACAAGAACCTCATGCATGGTATGAAAATCTAACCAAACATATTATGAAGTTAAATTTCAAACATTATAATCTTGATGGAACAACATTGTTTGTAAATAAAGTTGGAAGATTTGTTGTGTATCTTGTGGTGTATGTAGATGATATTTTGATGACAAGGAACAATGAAAGTTATATTTGATCCATAAATAATGATTTGAAGAAGGGTTTTAAAATGAAATATCTAGGACACCTTCACCACTACTTAAGAATTGAAGTGACTCAACATCCTAAGTACATATTCATCTCCTCAAAAAATTATGTTGGATAAATCTTGAACATATTTTATATGAAATATTCCAACCCTCTCTCAAATCCAATGGAACAAAAGTTGAATCTCACAATAAATGAAGGAAAATAATTCAAGGATGTGACCAAGTAGCCACAACTTATGGGAAGCCTTATCTACCTTACCACTAATAGACTAGATATTTCATATGTTGTTGGAAACATTTCAAGGCTCATGCAAAAACCTTGTGAAGGAAATTGGTCTATTGATAAAAGTGTTCTAAGATACTCAAAGGGGACTTAAGACGTTGGACTCAAGTACTCTAAGGTGGATGACTTCAAACTCATTCGGTATTCTGATTGATACTTTGATGGCAACAAAGAGATAAGATTGTCTAGAACTAGATATATAATGAGTCTTGGATAAACAATTGTTTCAATGGAGATCATGCAAACATCCAGTTCTAGTATATTCAACAATATAGGAATAATATGTGTCTACTTTTGAAGCAATGAAAGAGACAGTGTGGCTTAGGAATATACTTGAATATTTCTAGGATAAACAAGAGAACTACACTCCTCTATTGATTAACAACACTTATACAATCAAGTTGGCCAATAATCCCATATTCTATGATCGAACCAAGCACATCAGCATGAAGTACCATCTGATTTGACATCATGTAGAGGCCAAGATAGTCCATTTATGATGTTGTTCCATCAACGAGAAAATTGTAGACATCTTCACCATAGCGCTTGGAAGATAAAAGTTTGAAAAGTTTAGAAACATGTTCAGACTCATAAACACCCCTTCGAAATAAGGGGGGGGGGGATGTTGGACATGTAATCCTTGAGATTATGGTTCCACAAAATTTGTAAATAATAGATGTATAAGACGAATATTCTCCTAGGGAATCTAAAGAGCCATTGGAAAGTGAAGTACAACAATCATATACATTGTATAAATAATTATTTTTTGTCATTAATAAAATAATATAGGAGTTATTCTGATAACTAAAAATTCTCAAAATTGGTTTGCATTGGAACAAACTAGATTTGAGTACTAAGATGAAGGGATAAAGTATTGTTATGTAAACCAAGTCCTAGGAGTTTCTACCATGAAAAGTTTCTTTCAAAATTAAAAGGAACCTCCATATTGAATAAGTATCTAATTGTTAGGGTCGCAAATAGATGACAAAGATGACGGAATATATAACATCCCCATCCTCAATCTGACCAGTAGGAGAGAAAATTAACTGATTTGAGCTCCCAAAATTTTGCCCCATAGCCATAATTATGAATTTATAACATTTAAATGCATGTACAGATATATAGTAAAAATAGAAAGTGTAAATAACTCAGTCCACACACACACAACCTACATTTTAAAGAATAATTATCACAAGCATATAAATAAAATCATTGCACATCAAATACAATAGAGTACTTACCTTTAAACAAAGAATATCCAAGCAAATGGTTGTGTAAGAGTGGTTTTCCACCCAATCATAGGCACTCCATCTATCCTGTACTCTTTCTGATGGGAGGCCACCCCCAAGATGGGCTATGAGGCCACCAAGGCAAAGGAAACACCTACATGATTCTCTCACTCATCCCACCACCCATTCTTCTCTCTATGCTCAGCCAAATTCATACAGAAATTTATAAAGATATCACTCATCCATCACAACCATGGATTTCCTCCCAATTCCCCCACACCACATAAGGAAGGGATTCCCATTGACTGATCCGCAGTTCCCTCAAGGAATATAAATCTTATAGTACTTATCAGTGTGTGCAATAAGTGCCCAACTTGTTGTATACTTTTTGGAGAACCTCCTATGGCATAAAATATGGCTCTAAAGCATCCCAGAAGTAGTATAAATAAATGGGTAAGGGTTCCTAGCTTTCCCAACCCCTATGCTCACCTACATCTATCTATCCTTTCTTCCAAAATTCCAATCTATCTTCAAATTGTTTTTTTATGGGTTAAAACACAGTCTGGTAATGAACATGAACAACAATAGGAAAGCTTTATGTAGTATATAAACATGCATAAACATGAATTAAAGAATTATCAAAATAGTGTTGAATCCAAGGGATATGAGATGATGGAGAAAAGACAATTGGAATAGATTTTAACCTAGAAGAAAAGGAATTCTGATTCTTAACAAAACTGTAACCACCCCCATGCTTCAATAACTATATGAATTGACTTTTACCACTAACCTCGCATATGAATTCAATGATTGGTTCAATATTCAAGATGAAGTAATTATCTAAATTAAAGAAGATGGCATAGTTTTGTCCAAGTCCTAAGGTTGACACTTGGAAACATAGGATTTAGTTTCCCCATAGGCTCCCTTTATTCTTCCCCTCTAGTGGAATCATAGCCCATATAGTGCTATTTACACAAACATATTGGAATGTTTTAATAATTTCCAACATAATAATTACATATATTTCAAATTTGCATGATAATCCAATCATACAGTCCAAATAAAAATATATACATCGTGCATGCCGAGCCATTCACTAGTTGGGCCTTACCCTTGAATTCAATCTTATAGTCCATACTAGCATAATTACATCATTTACATAATTTTGATTAAATACATTCCAAGTAAAAATTATGGGAATTACAACCCCCCTAGAATAACACCATCCATGGTGTTTGCTCAAAATCAGAACAAGAATAGATATTCCTCTTTCATGGAATCCTCCAATTCCCATGTAGCTCATCGGGACCGAAGTGATTCCATTGCACCTTTACCTATATGATGGATCATTTCCAGAGTAATATTAATTTCCTATCTAAGATGCATAGTGGATTAGTTTGGAACTCTCCCTCTGGTTCCACCTGAATCACATCCCAATCAATCACATGGTTAGGGTCATGTACATATTTCTTAATCAAAGAAACATGAAAAATATTATGATCTCTATTATTAACAAGAAATGCAGTTCTATATGAAACTAGCCCTATTCTTTTAAGCACTACAAATGGCCCACGATATCTTGGGGATGACTTGGCACAACTTCCAAGATTCAAATAACTCTTCCTTGGCCTCACTCTAAGGTAAACATGATCCCCAACATGAAATTCCCTTTGCATTCTATTCTTATCTACATAAATTTTATGTCTATATTGGGTTGCTTTTAAATTTTACCTAATTTTTTCAACCTTTTGTTCCATTTCCTTAAGTGATTTTGTCCCAATTACAATTAAAAATTAGATTATCCAAAGTCACTAGTGTCCTACACTTTCTATCATACAAAACCTCAAATGGACTCATTCCCAATGAAGCCTTCTTCCCATTCTTATATGCAAAGTCTACCAAGTGTAAATAATATTCCCACTTGGATGGTTTGTTCATCACATACATACGAAGCATGTCCTCAAAAACCCTGCTTACTCTCTCAATTTTCCCATCTATTTGTGGATGGTAAGAAGTGTTACAACTCAACTATCTACCCAAATATGCAAAGAGGATTTTCCAGAAATCTGAAGTAAATTTGGTATCCCTGTCTGAAATTGTTCCCTTTGGCAACCCATGTAGTCCAAACATTTATTTCATAAAAATATTACAATGGAATCCATTTTATATGTAGATTTAACTGTTATAAAGTGTGTTGATTTAAATAATTTATCCACCACAACAGTGATAAAATCATGTTGTCTCATAGTCATTGGAGAACCTGTAATAAAAACTATGGAAATTGTGTCCCATTTCCATTTTGGGATCGACAAAGGATGCAAAAAACCTGTTAGGTGTTGATGCTCAACCTTTAATTTCTGACATTTCATGCACTTGGAAATATATTCAACAATGTCTCTTTCCCCCCTTGGCCAAAAATATTGCTTCCTAGATGCATAAATTATTTTTTGATATCCTGGGTGAGCATAATAGGGCGTTTGATGGATTTCATCCATAACAATTCTCCTCAATCCTGCCACATTCATAATATAATTTTTATTATTATAAATGACAAGCCCATCCTCTTCCAAATGATAACCAACATACCTCTTTTCAAAAATATGGTGTTGTAATTTACTTCTTATTTGCACACGTAGTTCATCTTCAACAAGAGAATTAACAATGTACTGTCTTAAATATGATTGGTGTTAGGTATAACTCCCGATTGATTGTTTATTCAAATGCAAATGCCTGTATTTATACATTTCATGAGGCGGTTGATTACCAGCCTCTTCGCCTTCC